>CM057160.1:3119838-3268932 GCA_029962745.1 Echinometra lucunter | reverse complement strand
AAATGATTTCTTACACTGCATGCCATGATGTCATTTCTATATATCTCTTGAATTTTCTTTCTCATAAGTGGATGATATTATTATTTCATTTCCCCCCCCCCTCTTTTCCTTTTTTATCTTTTTTTTTCTTCAATAAAGTTCATATCACTTAGATTAAAATGAAGTCGGATTCAGTGAATATATCACAAACTTAAAAATATTGCATGTAGCATCTGCATTGAAAAAAAAAAAAATCAATCACACATAACTTTCAACATTGAACTGGACCATCCTTTGCCTCAGCAATCAATTTTCCAGTGCATGTTAGAATCAAAGAGAACTTGGACAAAACATCGGTGAGAAGATTTTTAAAAAGATATTTCAGTATTAAAAAAAAAATACAAATATCTACACAAGAACATACCATCTAAATATAATATAAGTGCATAAATCCTATACTCGCAAAAAATGGAGGTTGTCTAAATGACAAGAACAGTTTTTTTTTAATCTGCAATATAAATAAACTTATATATTACTTGCAACACTGGAAGAATAAGGCAAGAATGTATTCAATATGTAATGTAAAAAATAAAGTGCTTTCAAAACAGGAAGGTACATACATTTTGGCAAATAAATATGGCAGAATGAACAAGAAAATCTACAAATGACAACAAAGGTTTGCATGATATAGGAAGTCTTGCTTCTTAGAAGTCAAAAAGCCCCCATCCTTCTTAACAGACTGACACCATCAAAGATTGATTTTACCAGATCAGACCAAATCAATGCTCACTAGCGCTTCTAAATATCTACCTTTTAATACAATGCAAAGGAAAAAAACCCTATGAAACCCTGACAATTAATGTTCCATTTAATAAATCAAATTTCATCAAGTCTCTCAAAACTTTGCCTTCTTTCACTACAACAAGGGGACTAAATGCAGAAAAAAAAACCCAACACATCAATGATATATATCAGAATTGCACTGCACAAAACTTACACTTATAACAATATCTAGCATTATAGTATCATAATAACAATTATTGCATACTAGTTAACTTTAATTTGTTCTAAATATAAAATTTTCCTAAAATATAAAAGTATTAAAAAAGCACCTATAATTTAATTGCAAATCATCAATATAAGAGAAAATTCTTTCAAAAATATCTAATTACTAGTTTACTACTTGCTAATTATGTTGAAATTACACACTACACCCTACAACAAAATTAGATCCCTTGTAGTAATTATGGGCTGATGAGCGACTTTTATTTGCTTTTTCACAGCTTGCTTTGTACTTTGACCCGTTTTTCTCTGGCTAGTGTACTTGCCACATCCTCTAAGGCAATACAAATCTGTTCCAAATAATGGAAGGAGACTTTCTTGTGGACTGGCAGGTACACCACATGCTCTATCAGGTACCGAGCCTCATTGGGGTACTTCCCTGACATCATTTGTGGGGAATCCCCCAAAGTTCTTCCAGGGGATTTCCCTGATCGCTCCTGCATGGCTTGGCTAGGCATGGCCTGGGAAGATCTTCTACGTAATGAATTTCTATTCGAGGGTGGAGGCCTGGGTTCCCTCTTAGTATGTGTAGCACCAGCTACTGCAGAGTCGGAGGAATGACTGATGTTGGATGGATCTTCAGTTCTAAGAAAGTGTTTTGGAGAGCATGTTGTGACTTTGTGATTGTTGGATGCATAATTTGTGGTTGTTGTCTTCTGGTCAACAGAAGAAGGGTTCAGGTTCTTTGTGCCATCAGAGCGGAGAAGTGAATCTTTCACTGGTGCCAAATCTGATATTCCTTGTGCATGCGACTCATGATGGGCCTGCTGATGCTGTGGGTGGCTGTATGTCACTGGATGTAGAACTTGGGTATCAGCTGCACTGGAAGCACCAGGGGTTCCATAGCGGGACACAGGTGCACACTGAAAGGAATGGTTTCCAGCACTTACTGCAGTGAGGTCATCAGAAACCATGCCAAAATGAGACTGCTGTCGTGATTCTGCAGGAGTTTCTGAGTTCCTGTATAGTTCTGGTGAGCTTGGACATGTCACATATGGTTTGGAAGACATCATAGAAGTATTGCTGTGATGGCTTTGAGCTATCCGTGTCAAGCCTCTTGTAAGATTATTGCTTTGTCCTGTAGCCTCTTTGGCATGAAGGTTTACACACTTTGCTCTTTCCACATTGCACTGTTTCAGTGACACATCTTGCCGATTGTCTTCATGGGTTTGTAATGATCCACTAGTACTCTTCCTATTTGCAGGTCTCATTTCCAAAGAATTATCCATGCGACTGGAGGATTTCTCACTGCTCTCATTGTGAAGTTTTTCTTCATCATAATCACAGTCAGAAACACTAGTTGCACGTCCTGTCCTACTAGCTGTTTGAGGGTTTGTCCTTGCAGTGTGATGGGCATCCTCTGCCTTCCACTGTCCTTGCAGCAATCCTCTACCTTGGTCAAAGCTAGACCCAACTGTTCCGGTCATGTCTCCAGACTTTCCCGTAACACCCATCCTGCCACTGTGCACGGCTTTGTCTACATTGGGAGCATCCTCTGTAGTTTCTGAAGTGTCATCATGGCTCTGAGGAACCTTCTCGGATGGGTTGTCTAGATGCCTAGGGATCACTACATCTGACTCTATCAAGTTCAATTGAGTGGCTCCTCTGTAAGCGTCCACACCACGAGCATTCAGCTCCTTTATGAACCTTTCTGGATCATCCTACAAAAGATTACAAGAGAGAGAGAAAGTGAGTCAGATAGATATAAATACTACAACATTAGATATGACAAACTTCATAATAACAGTAAATGTTGAGCAGATCAGTACAAAGCACACATATAATTGCACATTTAACATATCTGCTTTATACAGCTTCCTAAAATGTCTTACTTCCCACTTAAATCTCCTCTTGTTCGTGAGAATACAATTTACATATCAGAACCATGCAATACAAGTTCTTGTGTGCTATCATTTGTTTTGCTTTTTTTTCCCCCTTTCTTTTGTTTTGTTTTTTAAATTCTTCTAAGCGTTGAACCCGTGCCTATATGAACAGTGTAGTCCCAGTATTAACCCTATGGGAAAGGGTTAATTCAATGGGATTAAATTACAAGTAATATGGGGAGAAAAACTTCTTATAATTATCATATTGCACTCTGTGGTACAGGTGCATTGATCAGGTCCACATATAAAATGCACATACAAAAGGGGAAGTTAATAATGACATGCCATGTATGTGTACAGAGATATGCAGCACTAATTGTCAGTTCCTGTCTGTCCACCTCTACTCATTCTGTAAGGTGAGATAATCTTAGCATCACAACAACACTACATTAGATTAACACCAGAATAGGGAGACAACTTCCCCCCCCCCCCCTTCCCCTTTAAAGGGAAAGTCCACCCCAGAAGTTTCACTGTTTCAATAAAAGGAGATGAATTTGAACAGCATTTTAAAAAAGAAATGAGCAAATTCGGTCAAAGAATAAGAAAATTACACTCATTTACATTTTCTAGTAAATTACTGTCGGCTCTGCAAATTGGCAACACTGATGACATCATATGCGAGCAGCGCTCCATTCACTTTGTACATGAAATTTCACATTTTCTCAATTTTCCTGGAAGTTACACTTTTTCTCACCCCACAGTCAAAGTATGTTATTTAAAAAGCAATTCTTCTGAACATACATTGACTATGGGGGTTAGAAAATGTGTAACTTCCAAGAAAATTGAGGAAATGTGAAAGTTCATGTACAAAGTGAATGGAGAGCTGCTCGCATATGATGTCATCGGTGTTGCCAATTTGCAGAGCTGAGAGTAATTTACTAGAAAATATAAATGAGTGTAATTTTCTTATTCTTTGACCGATTTTGCTCATTTGTTTTTTAAAATGCTGTTCAAATTTAACTCCTTTTATTGAAACAGTGAAACTTCTGGGGTAGACTTTGCCTTTAATCACTGCAGTGCGTCATTGAAATCATATTAGGATTAACTGAACCCTCAGAAATGGGAACTTCCCCAACACAATCAATGTATCACAGCTAGAGTGAATCAGTGAATTCATAGTAGGATATACTGAGCCCTATATTGGAACTCAGAAGTTCAGAACTACAGAGACACTCCACCCCCCCCCCCCCATCATCACTATAGTGAGTCATTATCTGAACACTATGCAAATCAGGGAAGGGAAACCCTCTCCCAATATAATTCTTGGAATGAATGAGTCATTGAAAGTGCATCAGGATCATGACACTACACGATTCAGCATACAGAGATTTCCATTCCTATGCTGTCTACTGTCTATTTCTGTTCTTCAGCAATGAAATCGAACCTGCTTCAGCGAATGAACATTTAGATGGGCCACATGTCCATCAATATAGATCACATTGTTCAGTTCCCTTGACTGATGAGTCCCTAATTCTCGTATTTAACAATGCATGCGCCACCAACGTCCGTACAATGGGAGCCCTATTTTCCCACTCAAGGGTCGACAACTATTTCCAAGATAGCACAAGAAGCGAATGAGAGTTTGACAATTCGCAGAAATATTTAACTGACCTAGGTGTCCCAAGCGCAGGCAAGAAGGAGGATTAGTTAGCATGACAAGAAGCGTGTAATCACTTAGAATAGGAGCGTAAAAGTCGACCGTATGCAATGTGTGGATGGTACAGTTGTCGACCCATTAACGCGCTAAATTGACTCTTGCAACTGAACCGGAAGAGGGCACTAGGATTGTGAAATGCGAGAATTTAAAAAAGTTTAAAAGGGGGCTGATACCACTTGCCTATAAAACCTGCTTTACTTATTGAGTAATCTTTCTACATATGTTTCATCACATTTTCTTGAGGTACAGCCAACAACAATTCTGGCTAGTAAATGAAAAAAACCAGGGGTGGTATTCTGAGCATCATTTTATTTCTAAGATTTTTTATTTTATCTTTAAAATGAAATCGGTATATTGGCTGAGCAAGATGAAAGTGCCATTTAACAAGCTTTCTTATTGGTTATTGCATCATAAATGGGCGTGTCTTAGATGAGATAAAAATTGAGATAAAATGGTTCTCAGAATACAGATTTGAAAAGATTTCAAGGGTATTTTATCTCATTGATTTTATCATAGATAAAATGGATCTCAGAATACCACCCCAGGCTTTTACCTTACACTTTTTTGATATTATTTTTCTGTGAATATTTGGTGATACGATTACAGGAGATGGGGTGCAGGTGGTGAAATGGAGTGCTGGCTATTGACTAATTCTAATCTATCAAATTACTGAGAGTGGAGAAATGAACAAGACTATTGAAACAGAATTCATACCAACTAAACATATGTGGTCAGCTATATTTAACCCACTGGCCACTGAATTCTCTAGTTCCTATAGGCTTAATGCATGGATCACTCGGTTCCTGTAGCCAATGGGTTTAAGTAACTGGCATAATGGAATTTCTATCAAGTATTGAATGACAAGCAAATATTTATTCTGATGAAAGATACTGGTACAAAGATCTGCTGGCTACTGTACTGAAATAAAATTGGAAATTTGGAATCAATCCTTGAAAGACAAATTAACCCGTTGACTTTTGTATTCTCAAATTCTCATAGACTTAAAACAGGGGCCATCCGATTCCAGTAGGCAACAGGTTAAGAACACGGTGCATTTGATTCTGAAAACCACTTTTAAACATAAAGTACAGAGGTAAATTTATGCGGTTCAGCACTAAATAAAATTAGCATCAATCATTGTACAACTGATTCAGTATACGTAATGTGTACCAATACTGGCGAAAAATACTGTATTTGTACAACTGCATTCTTTACTGAAGAGTAAAGGACACTTGAAAATGTAATGAAACATATTAGATTAAAGAGCTTTTTAGATTAAAACCTCATAAGCCTTTAATAGTAAAAAAGAACTCATTTTAACAATCAAGTAAATTATCTTGTGGCATCTAGGCAACACTAAGACTACATATTTGAGCCCATAAAATGGTAAATGAATAGTAATTCTTGGATACAGGTAAATACTTACAACCACGATAGGAAATAGCCAATAGTTGCGTTTCTCAGCCTTCAGTCCCACACCTTGAATTCCAGGTGGTAGTTTCCGAGATACAAAGTCACCTTTGATGTTGCCAAGATGAAACGAATCCAAATCAAAGTTCTTTAATCTGTAAGAAACAAAAATTGGAATCGTGTGAATTATATGAATGGTTTAATACAGAAATTCTGAGATACAAACATGAAAACATTTTGCCCTTAAAACAACTTTTGCCCTTAAAACAAAACGAATGTTGTGGAATTTTTTTGCAATATACAACTCACATCTGAAAATTAACCTAGGTGTAAAACCTAATAACACTTTTACACATATTCCATTGATTCAAAACATATTTTCTTGTTGACTTGAAATCTGAGCTCATTGCCCACTGGAACTAGGCAGTCCCTGTATAAAGCCTATGGGAAACATGAGAGTTCAGTGGTCAATGTGTTGAATGATATCATTTGATGCCCTTCTGGCCAGGGTCAGACCAAAATCATCGTCACTCAACAAACTAAAGTCACGTTCAGACATGCCATAGTAAACCTCCTAAAAGAGGATTTCCACTTTATAAAATCACAAAAGCATAGTGTGATTCACATTCTTGTAATACACACCAAAGAAAGTGAGTATGCTACGAAGACTCTCATTATTGCACAAACACTGACATACATTTCTCCACTTTTCTCCGCCATTCATTTACAAGTGAAAAATAGCAATAATAACAGTGGGTTCTTGTATATTGCTAACTTATTGAATGCCTGCCAGAGTTGACACTCCTGGCGTTCCTGGCATTATTACCCTGGTTTTAGCATGTGAAGCATTTTTATTTTGCTGTGGTGGCTATTTCAGACAATCTATTTGCGAATGTGGCTCTAAGATGACAGAAAATGAAGAAGCTTGCTGGGAGAAATTCATAATTGTGACCCGCCGGCTCGAAACCACCAATAGTCGCACGCATCACAACCGAGAAAAAGGCCCAGAAAGGTCATTTTGGTCGGACTGGTCTATTTCTTGTTTTTGATAGAAATGGGTAGTTTCATTATCATTCTATCAGGTCTGAAAGTTTGGGATCCTAATTTGCCTCAGAAATATGATTTTAGCAATTTCAAAATGACCCCTCATTTTCGCTCGATACAAGTTGACAGCCTCATAGAGTATTGGAGTGCTTTTATTATAAATACCTTCATTCATTGCCTTCCTAGCCAATATTCATCAAAGTAATTAAGTGATTTTGGGAGAAAATAAAGAAGAGGTCCTAATTCCAAGATGTGCCAAATTTTAGCCTAATCTGATAATCCCTTCATACCAGTTTGCCATGGACTATTGAATACCCTCCAGTGCTTCCTCGCTGTTTTGTACTGAACTTCAAAGGCCCTTTTCTCTGAATGGAGGTTATTGATTCCTCATTATCTAATGTGTTTTTGAGGGGGTTATTGTGGAGCAATTTGGATGAGTCACATACCACTGGAAAGCTGAGAATCTCTACTTTGAGATGAGTTATAAAACAGCAAATTTAATTTTGGCGACTTCTTTGTGGTTTTGAGGCGGCAGGTCACAATATGTAAACAAATTTTTGGCTATACTCCCAGTGTTAAAAGATCCTACATTGTATGTTCAATCTGTAATGAAAATTTACAAAGATTCTCTCAGCAAGCTTCAGTTACTACAAGTATCTATTGTCCACGGCGGACTGTTGCATATAAACGAGTCAGAGAGAAAAGGATCTTGGGTATTTGATTCCAGTTCATCGTGACTTGGCCGTGAACCAGAATAGCCTGGTGGTTAAGTCGCTGCCTGGCAAGCAGTAAATGACAGGTTCGAATCCTGCTGGTTCAAATTTTTTCGGACTTGTGTTTTTCATTACAGATCGAACATACGATCTTTAACACCGGGAGTAAAGCCGAAAATTTGTTTACAAAGCTTTAAGATGAGCATCACATACTTCCTGTACATCATGCAGAGCAGTGTGATACTCGGTCTCATCCTGATGCTAGCAAAGAAATCTGAGGGAAATCCCCTGACGTACTTTACGATGAGCTCTCTGTGATTGACCCCCAGCGCATTGAGCAGTAGTGTCCCATGCTTCACCAGGAATGGTGAGTTCAGAACAGTCATAACCATCGAGTATTTGAGAAGCTTCTTGAGGTATACTGAGCGGGCCCTGATGGGGTAGGAGTGGTAGAGAGTGCGCATCTGAGAGAGAAGGAAAGGGTTGCGAACCACTGCAATGGCACCTGGATGATTCAGCATGGGTAAAAGACAGATAAAATTAAAATACAAGTGTGTATAAACCCTCTCCATTGTTGTTATTGGTGTTGTGGGTTTCGTGGGTTTGGGGGGAAAAGAGGGGGTTTAACCACTTTCTCAAATATACATTCTAGGCAGAAGGAATTATATCTTAAGTTTATTTTTGAGTCAGGTTAAATCTAAGCCATTCTGTGACCACTACACCATTCAACTTTATAAAACATTTCTGAGACTCTTGTGTGTAAAAAAGTTTCAACCGAATTCTTCAGTGCTCCCTTAATATACATTTTTTTTTTTACTTTGAAAATGGAAATTACTGAAGAACAACTCTGCCTTAAAACATATCAATCTAATCCTCACCCTAGCCCTAAGCCAGACCCCACGTACACCTAACCTTACCCTTACCTAGATCCTAGCCTTAACCATAACAATAAGTCTAGAATTGCCCACCTCCACTGGCTGGGGCAATGGTCTTGATAACACCAAAACTGAAGAAGGTCATGTCTGCAGTAGGATAACCATAGTTCTGGATTCCACAGAGAGCTTCTGCACAATCCTACAGAATGTCAAATTAACTTTTATTAACCCTAATCCCAACCACAACCCACCCTAACATTATTAATCAAGAATTACCCACCTCCAAAAGCTGTGCAGGTCTTGATAAGACCAAAACTGAAGAAAGTGATGTCTGCATCAGGGTGACCATGGTTCCGGACTCCACAGAAAGCCTCTGCACAATCCTCCATGATGTCCAGATGGTGCTTCTTGGCAATGGCTATGATGTCTTCCAGGTTGATCCAACGGCCGTACAGGTGAGCAACAAGGATGGCAACTGTTCTTGGGGTGATGAGAGACTCTAAGTGATCAACCTTCAAATTGAAAAATATAGAGGACAAAAGAACAAAAACAGTAATTTGGATATAATTAGAAGCCATAAGATAACCCTGTCAAGCAATAGCAAAGATGTCTTCATAGTTGATCCAACAGCCGTACAGGTGAGCAACAAGGATGGCAACTGTCCTTGGGGTGATGAGAGACTCTAAATGATCAACCTTCAAAGTGGAAAATATGGAAGACAAAAGAAAAAAGCAGTAATTTGGATATTATTAGAAGCCATAAAATAAATGAAATAACCCCTTCAAGCTATAGCAAAGATGTCTTGATGGTTGATCCAAATGCCATACAGGTGTGCGACAAGGATCGCAACTGTTCTTGGGATGAACAGAGACTCTACAGACTGAGTCAATACAAATGCAACACTTTTCATTAGTTCATTGTTTACAAATCAGAGTGTTTAATTATATTTATATGACATGGTTTGGAAGAGTAACTCTTCATCACTATTTTAATACCATATTTGTGCACCATCTATTTATGGTTGAATAAAGAGTGGACAAATAAAGAGACCAGGGGGGTGTTTCACAGAGACTATATAAAGATTGACTCAAATCGCTCTTAACTATGGCAGGCCATTCATGCCACTGTTTGCTTTCACCATCAGTTTCTCGAGAGATGCGCAAATCATTGTCACAAATTTGAAGAATTTACGCTTTTTGTTTTCTTCATCAGTGAACTGTAAAAGATTGTCAATTCTGCAGATTTGTGACCACGATTTGCAAATCCTTTGAGAGATCCATGGTGAAAGAAAACAGTGGCATGAAAGGCCAGCCATAGTTAAGTGCAATTTTAGTCAATCTTAGTCTTTGTGAAACACCGCCCAGGTAAAAACTACTACCTGTAACATCTTCAGCATAGACTTGCCATAGATGGAAGGCATCACATCCCAATTTCCTTTGCATTGCTTCATAGCAATTTTGTTTTCTCATGAACTTCTTTTATCTACATTTCTATCTTGATAAAAATATCATTCCATGACATCTGAGCTCAGAACAGGCCTGTTTACTAATATAATTTATCCAAGTTTCTCTCTAGAATTATTGGTTACTAATTATAACACGTATTGAGTTCACCTATTCTACATAATGGCATCTGAATGGATGGAATCCGATTTGCATGAACAACTACCTACGCTAGTGCAGACTGAATGAACATCAATGTACATGTATTTTTCAGCTAGCCATGACAATACATGCACATGTATTTGTATTCTGACACACTCCATTGGCAAGACCAAAGTGGAGCGGGAAAATGTTTACATATCAATTGGGAATAATAGATCTCTGCATTTGACTGAACTGAAGCATGAGCAGACATACAGTCATGTACAACATGTACACGTATTTGTAGCTGTATGCCACAGTGGAACTTGACAACCCTGCATAACGTGAAATAAGAGCAGTGCCACAGACAAAGGACTGTAATAGCTCACTTGACAGCCCTTGGCCACTGATCTAATGATTCTACGAGTATTATTAATAATTTCTTTACCTTTTAAAACTAAGACTAAGATCAATTTTTTTCAATGGAAATAATCTGTTTCATTTATGTTAATATGTTACACTGCCTGTTTTTGTGTTTGGAAATTAAAATAAATAAGGAATGAATGAAACATCACTTGGTAACATCCTATATTGTACTTCCGCATATTGCAATAAATCCAAATCCAAATGATACAGCCTCTCTATAGAAACAGTGATCTATCACATTCAGGATAATCGCACACATTTTGTAGTTTATATCAAGAGTTTGGGTCAACTGTCCTTGTTGTATTATCATAAGGTGTTTGGTGCCTGGAATTTTACATATAAATAAAGCATTGAAGATCCAAATTAGCCAACATGTCATCAAGTTCAAAATATTTGTCACTACAGTTTTTAAAAGAGGAATTAGGCTATAACTTTGGTTATATTTCAACTTTTTGAAATACATGCATTTTCCGTTTATACTTTACTGCAACTAAAATATGGATAAAAACTCAATTATTTGAAGAAATCTATCTTTTTCCAGATAGACTCTTCATCTGAAACGTACGCAAAAAACAATAAGACCCTTAGGCTGCTAATTTGGAAAAGAGTGAAAAATGATCAATTTAGCCCTAAATGGATCAAAACTTCACCTTTGGAGCCATTGTCTGTATGTCTACATCCAGGGAAACCACCTTGATGCCATGATGCCTGACGATACGCGCCATGTCCGGAATGTTGATAGCGCAGAACACCATCTCTGACCCTCTGGGGTACTTCTTGACAGAGAGATAGAGGTCAAAGGCCGTACGAACAGACAGGCAGGGAAGGATGGGGGTGGGCGTGGCATGGGCGTGGTTCCAGAGCCGGTCTAGCTTGTACTCCATCAGGCTTCGGTGGTGGCTGGGTTCACTGGAGAATGTGATGGCTGCCAGCACATCACTCCATGAGGCATCTTCATTGAGAAAACAGTGGAAATAAAATGAAATAATAATTAATAATAAATAATAATAATAATCATCAATACAACTTGAATAGAGCAATTTTTTTATGTCTTACGCTATGATACACACATATCCAAGTAATTTTTAAATTTTTAATTCCTATTCTTCGATTTTGTTTTTTTTTGTGATTTAGATTTTTGTCACTGCCTGTTGTCATGTACATTACTATGTAATAATCTAAACTTTAATTCATGTATTGTCTTTTGGGAGCCAGGGGGGTGCTAAATCTGTTTAAAGAACATGTTTTGGAATCCTACTGGCTCTCAACAGAAATTGTTATCTTGAAAGTTATTCGTAAATGTTAGTTCATGATATGTTTTTGTATTGTGAATGCAAATGTGAGACCGTAAAATGATTTTTATGTCTTTTTAATTGTGCATGACAAGAAATCAATTCAATTCAATTCAATTCAATTCAATTCAAACAAGAGAGAAGGATTTATGCCATTTAAAAATTGTGTTAGTGATAATGCACATTTATAAGGTCTAAACTATTCTATTAAAACGAAAATCCAGGCCTTCGAATAAACTTTCTTTCATTCCTAAAAGATAGAATCTGTCTTCACTGACAGTCCTAAGTGACACTTTAACAAACATGCCAACAGAAGTGGAATGATTTAGTCACAATTATACTAATCAATGTAAAGAGACCTATCTTGTACCAACATTTTGTTTTGGTTTTGCTTGAAGTTCAGATTGTGCATATGCCCACTGCACAAATTCGATGGATGTTAAACATGACAAAACAAAGCAGCAATGACTGTTTATCATTACTGATGGTTATAATTTTTTTTTCTTCTTTAGCTTCTTTTCTTCCTCATTTCTCCTTATCTCTATCTATTACTCTTCCTTCCTCTCTTCCTCCTTTCCCTTCATCCCTATCTTCTTTCTGTTCTTCTTTTCTCTCTAACTCTTTCTCCTTTAATACTTCTTCTTCTTCTTTTTCTTTTTCTTCTTCTTCTTCCCCTCCTCCTCCTTCATCCATCTTCTTCCCTTTTTCTTTTCTTCTTCTTCTTCTCCTTCTTCCTTTCTTCTCCTCCTCCTCCTACCTTATCTTCTTATTCTTCTCCTCCTCCTCCAACTTTATCTTCTTTTTCTTCTCCTACTTCCCCTTCTTCTTCTTATTCTTCTTCTTCTCCTTCTCCTTCTTCTTCTCCTCCTCATCTTCTTCTTCTCCTTTTTCTCCTGCTTCTTCTTCTGCTTCCTTGTTTCCCTTCTCCTTCCTTGATTTTTCCTCTTTCTCCTTCTTTATCAATATATCCTTCCCTCTCCCTTTCCTCCTCATTATTATCATCTTTAAAAAAAAAAATGTACATTTAAAACTGATATCAACTGAGCTACAAGCATTATTATCATAATTCCATAAGGAATGTAGTGTGGCAATATCCAAACACACTATAATAATATTCACTTGTATGCATGTACCAGTAGGTCTTCAGATGCATGTAGGCCTCAACCTTCCTGTCTGCCCAATGTATACCAAGTACCCTCAAAAATGTAAACTTCAGCTAGTTTGATAAATCACTTTTCTGACAATCAGTAGTTACTGTAAGATTTCTCAGTCTGGAAATTGCTCATGTGTTCACTAATGATGGAACTGTGTTTAATGATACATGATACTGACTTTTCTTGTGGATCAATTGCTCATATTTCAAATTTCAATCCATATCTGCATCTGCTACACTAAAGCACACATGCCAGGAGAGCAGGATAGTGTAGAGAAAGAAAGGAATTAGATTCACTATTATTTTTGATGGTTGAAAATAATTAGAAGATTGAGGGAAATCATATCATAAAATAGAGTATAACATGATACTGTGTTAGAATTTGCAGTGTTGTACGATTTCAACAAGCTTTCAGAATAAACTTGGATTGTGTCAATGCTTTTTAGACATTCCCTTTTCCAATGATATGCCAAAATACACTTTGCTGAATTTCTTTGAATAATGAAGGTCTTTCTTTGAATAAATTGTACAACAATCATTTTACACTCCCTAAGTGACAGAAAGCAATGTGGATATGCCTAAAGCCCTTTATGTGCAAATTTCATTCTTAATAATCATTTCTTAATTAGATTGTTTTGATGCAGTCCCCTTAATTAATTTTCTTAACAACATATTCAACTTTACTAGTTAATAAGTTCTTCCCCTTTTATTTTAGCTGCAATCTACTCAAACATGTCATATGTACTTCATGAGGAACTTCTGTTATATCAACACTGTTTAGAAATCTTTCATTGAATTACAAAACAAAAATGGATCTATATCTTGTATAAATTTGAATTTGAAGATCATTCACAAGACAGACCACTTCGGTTGTCAGAGATTCATGGAAACTGTCAAAACAATACTTTCATAATCACACTATTTTTTGCCATTTAAAACAAAAACAAAACACCAACTTCCTAAGACTAACCACATGACCATGTACAATCTATTAGGCAGACATTGCAGGCACAGTGAAATCACTTTTTGTATTTCCTTGTTCTTGTTAAATACATGTTAACTTTTCTTACTTCTGAAGCGTATGGTTGGCTCTTATCTAAACTACCAGTATTCTTGATATACATAATTTCTTTTCAAAATGTTTTTCGATCTCTTGGTTCTGATGAAAATTTAAAGGGCTACGCACATGACTGTATCACCAAGAAATATTTGACTGCAATGTTGATGGTTTAATGCTGGTATAATACAATAGAAATATCAGCACCATTTATATTACAGGGATGCCACTTGGAATTCACCACAGGGCCTGAAAATCACCTAGAATACCGGTAAAAGATTTCGTACACAAAAATGCCCAAACTATGGCCTGAAAATAAATTGCCAGGGTCTGAATTCAAGCTTTTGCCTGAATACTGGCATCCATGAATAGTAAAGGGAAATTGCGGGTTTAATACTCTCCATATGACTGTAAAACTAAGGCATCTTATCTTTATGTCGCTGTGTGAAAGAATGCATCCAGGACGCAAAATGGAAAATTCTTGAAAATCAAATTTTTCAAACAATTACTGATAATTACACAGATATCATGTAGACCTTGTAAATTGATATACAATTTTGATGTGGCATGATATCTGCTGAAATTCTATTCCAATATATCAAAATGGACATTTCAATTTTTGCATTTTTGTATTTTGCATTCTGGACGCGTTCTTTCACACAACGACATAAAGATAAAACGCCTAAGCAACTTGTAAAATGAATGCTTCACTCACCCACTCATCTTTGGATCTTTTAATTGTTACAAAATTCTGACTCTGAGTACGATTTGATTTCAGTATAATAAGCAATTTCCATAGACCCTAGCCAAAGTTATCTTGGGCTTTAAAGTACAACTAATATTTGGGGCAAAAACAGTCACTTTGACTGGTTGCAAAACAAAACTGTACCTACATGTAACTGACAACAATGCATGCATGAACCTGATTTGTTCACACATCAAATGACCCATGAAGTGTTTAGGATTAATTTATAATACCAGGGCCCTGTAATATAAAAATACAATCTTACGATTGATTTGAATCGTAAATCTATGGCAAACCATGTACTAAAGAGTTAGAAGTGATCGTAAGAATGATTGTATCTCTTCGTGTTACAGGCCCCAGATTTATTAAGGGTATTTCTAAAGGTGATTGGCCAGTGTCCCTTAACTGGTTTTTAACCATTTTATTTGAAATAGTGATAACACACCCATGTACCAGTATATCTCAGAAGTTCTTTTTATCCTTGAAAGGGATACAATTTTCAAAGGAAGGACATCTAAGTTGAAGAGGTCCACTGACTCTGCTGGCCTCTTTAAAATGAAATCAAAGTCTGGGCCACGGTAAAAAACATAATCACAAGTAGTTCCACAGCCTTGACGGGTGTACAAGTACTGAATGTGAAAGGTACTGGTATGGCGGTAGACCACAGCACAATGTGTATCTTAATAACGGTTTCATAACAAATGCTATGGCAATAATTGACACCTATTTGCTACACGAATCAAATTCTGAACAATGACCCTATGCAACATTATACTGGTAATCCTTACCCTAACACTAAAACTAACCCCAAACCATATTGCAGCCTTAACCCAAATTCTTTGTCCAATAATCCTAGTGCTGGGGGTAGAAGGTTGCTAAATTCAGACTAAGTCTGGACTTAGCAAGCTTAGATGTAATATGAATCTGGGGGTGTTTCACAAACAGTTAGGTCTGACTTTAAGTCATGCATAAGCGCCAATGCGCATCCAATATTTAACGCGTAATCTTACTGATAGACTTCCCAATAGTACGCGTCCCTTGAGCCTGATCTGACCAATGCGGAGATGCGTAATATACAGCACCCATCTTTAAGTCAAACTTAACTCTTTGTGAAACACCCCCCCCCCATGCGGAATTCTCGACCCACTTCGACCATGGAAATAGACATGCATAGCAGATATTATGCACTCTAACTCTAGCTACTGTCAACATTTCAAGTACCCGTCCTTCTCTACTCCTTTATTTCCCAGTTCCCCTTTCCTAAAGTGTATTAAAGCTATCATATTATGTTCATTTCTACATCTGTCATATATTTGTATATCTTTATGGTTTTAAAGATAGTGTATAGTTTTGGGAAATTCTAAAAAAGTATCTTTCACTATTTGAATTTACTGCCAGATATTTAGATAATATGAAAGATCCTATCACTATTATGATGCAAAGAATATCACATCATAACTTATTTATTAAAGTAGGTCATGTCATAACTTAGTTTTCGGGGACCCGAACAACAATGTTGAGGTGTATCACACAGTGCCTGCACACGTGTAAAACCAGCAGGAATTTCTACAGTGAGACAAGCACAACGTAGCACTGCGAATGTTGTGCAGGGAGCCGTTGCCATGCAGGGGTCATAGTGAAGGGTAGAGTATAACCGTTCTATTGCATTCCTTTCAGACATTTACACTAAAATTCATGCGAAATTAAAAAAGGAATATCATATAAAGCAAGGTGGAGAGTTTCTTTTTGCTACCAAAACTGTATATGAGCTTCAATTCTAAAAATTTGTATATATATATTGTAAATAACACTCACTTAAGGTAGCTTTCGAGCAGGAGTGTTGTGAGTATTTAATAAACAATTTTTTATTCAGTGCAGTTCAATTTTAGATCAAGTCGGTAGCTGCAAGTCTGGACTTCATACCCTTTTGTCAGTGAATATGGAGTATCGAACAAAATAAGGTCAGAGCACTTGTCCTCAGGGTATAATTATGCTGGAGCACCACCTTAACCTGCTGAGCAGATATTGTCTGTTCAGAGCCCCGGTTCAGAGCCAAAAGGGCATCAAGTTAACTATGCGTAAAAGCATATAACACCCTCCGGCTCCAAACAGACGATATGTGGATTTCAAATGTCTGATATGCATCACACAAACATGTATGTACATGTATGACTCTATAGATGTTTTGTGCACCACTCTGCGCATTCATTGCATATGCTATCTACTGAAGACAGCATTCAGTAATGTACATGTGCACTGCCAATCAATTGCACTGTAGATATATGTTAGCACAAGCAATACTACAGACATCAGTGCACAACAAGAAATGGAGAAGCAAATTGGTACAGGTACACTATACATACATAACTGGACATGTATTACACCTTTAGGGTATACATGTAGACCATCGGCTAAGCTTAAAGGCAGGGGACCCCTTTTGCAGCCCCTAAAATCAAACCTTCATAGCTTGTTATATTGTAGAGGTAGATGATTAAGATTTTCTCTCAAAATAGCAAAACTGGAAACTTCTTGTAAATGAGGAGAAAAAGGAAAAATAAATTTCAATTGACATAATGACGCGCCTGAATTATTGGATTTTCTAATTCAGCGATGTACACGTCCGGGAACAGACATATCAAGTCTCACGCATTAGGCGTGAGACACCTGCATTGGGGACTCTTGCTCATCCCCCAAAATCTCTTTCTCACGCCTATGTCACAGCCTATCCCCATATACATTATACACACGGCTGGCGATATCATGCATTGCCTGCTTAAAACCTCCCGCATTACTGGTCTTTGACCTTGGCTTCTCTGCAGGAATATACCAGCAAACATACATGTACATACAGTGCATGATGTGCAACACACACCACAGTACACACACATGCACCCATATACACACACTAATCCGGACAGTCGCACATATTCCCTCGAATGGACACTCATCTATTCAACGTCTGAATTCAAATTGTGGTAACTGTTCAAAGGGAACCGGGATAGTTTTTCGTTTCTTACAAAAAGTTACAAAGCCTACATGTATGACTATGATACACATGATCAGTATGGTATACTGTTCAACCCTCGTAAGTTTCATGAGGTATCCAAAAATTTGAAAATGGGACCCCTACCTTTAAAGGATTTCAAATGTATGCATAACAAAAACATGCCTACACATTGTGTGCACCACTCCATGCATTCACTGCATATGCTATCTACTGAAGACAGCATTCAATAATGTAGACGTACACTGTCAATCAATTGCACTGTGACACACAATAGCACAAGCTATACAGACATCAGTGCATTACAAGACATGGAGTAGCACACTCTAATGGTTCTAACCCCATATCGGTACACGTGCACATACTTCTAAATGTATTACACCTGTAAGGCAGACCATTCAGCCAAGCTCACTGTAATTTTGCCTTCCTTATTACTTTACAGTCTCCATCTGGGAGATACTAGGTGTGAATGTAAAACTAATGCCTTACTAGACCAATGGCACTTTATTACTGCTCTATTTATTACTACAGAATTATTTCTAACACTATTGTTCAACTTCCAATATAGCAGTTTGGGCTGTACAGTTGTACATATATGTATCGAATCATCAATAAAAGGCTGTTTGTCAAGACTACGGGGCATACTTGACTTACAGTTTACCAATCACCTAAAAAAATATGCGTACATAGCTAAGTACTTGACTAAATTAAACTCCCCAAAAACCTTACCCTGCATTTTACAGAATAAGATTAGTTTTTAAAAAGACAACAATGCACAAAATCAAATGGCAGGTTGATTCCATAAACAGTCCCTTATCTATGCCTGCGTGTACATTAGTCTAATCAGTAGTCACTTTTATGTTGACTGAGAAACTTGCAAAAAAGTTGCAATATCTTTTCGCAGAAGTAATATCTGAAGCTCATATCTTGAATGGTATAGTGGCAGTTTAACATTAAGAGCATAATGGCTTTTGGTGATTCAGATTGATACTCTTTAAGGGCCAGTCATCACAAACGACAATAATGGTAACGATGAGAAAATTATCATCATTTTCGCAATCATTGTAAAGTAAAGAAATGACTGCAACTTCGGAAAGTCAAAGTACTGTTTTATTTATCAATATTATTTCTACAGTTCTTTCTCCTTTTCTTACTCCAATTGGCGTAAATCCCGGGGGGGGGGGGGGGGGGGGGGGGGGGGGGTGGGGGATATATCCCCCACTTTGTTCAGAGGGGGATGGCATGTACAAATATCCCCCCCCCCCCACTTATTTTAATTAATCAGTTAATCAGGGGGGGGGGGGGTGGGGGATATATCCCCCACTTTTTCAGAGGGGGATGGCATGTACAAATATCCCCCCCCCCCACTTATTTTAATTAATCAGGGTAATAAAATTTTTAATAATCTGTCATAAATAACCATCATATTTTAGAATTTTCATTTTAAAATTTGATTGAAAACCAGAAAAGCGCTTATTTTTGGTTCGCTCGCTTCACTCGCTCACCATATTATAGAATTTCTATTTGAAAATGCGATTGCAAACCAGAAAAAGTGGTAATTTTTGGCTCGCTTGCTTCGCTTTCTTGCAAGATAAAAATTAAAACGTGTGTAAGGGGGTCTGTGCAGGTGGGTGAGGGCCTGTGTTTATACTTAAGGGTGAGTTCGACAGAAAAAGAAATTGGCAAAAAAGTCGATCATCCCCCCCCCCCACTCCTCAAAGTGGATTTACGCCGGTGCTTACTCCTCCCCATGTATTTTGTATTTGTATACTTGCCTATGTAGAGGCATCCATAAGGCACAGTAGGGAATTTCTTGCCTCGAAACAAAGCCATGATGTTGATGAACAACAAAATCTGTCATCCAGATTCCAGGTACCCTGTCCTGAGGAAGTGGATAAACGTTACAAACAATGCAGTTCCTGATCCTGGCAACTTCCACTCTTCCCCCAAAGGCAAAGCAAAGCAAAGCAAAACAATGCTAACACTCACTTGCCCCTAACAAAGTCATAAATGTCATTGTGAAATATCAATCGCGCTCTTGATCGAAGGGATCTAGCTCGTCAATTCATTACAGTTATGTACAACACATTCAGATGGTTAGCAGAGCGTACACTATAACGTTGCCACGGAAGGCCAAGGGCAAGGTGCTGCGCAACGATCTTACAGCAGCAACAACCTCCCCGCTCCAGCTCCCCGTACAGCAAGTTCAAGATCCGCTCAATTCACTGCGGGGCTTCACCGGACTTCACGTCCTCCTGCCTGCTTGAACTTGAGGATGTTTGCAAACCACAAGACAAGCACACAAATCAGGGATTAACACACCAGATTTTACTGTCAATCAAACCAAATTCTATTCATACAATTAAAACTGTACCGGGAAACGATACCATCAATCCGGCCTGTCAGCTCGGTCGAACAATTCCAATCGTTACTATATGCACGCACTTGATCGTATGTATATACCGTACGCGTAATCGTACGCCGGATATTTTTATCGCTGATCTCATATCTGAGCAAGCGCTCTCGATCTCGAGCGCGAGCTGAATGAAGTTTCAGACATAATATCATCATTATCCACTCTGCATTATCATATAGCGCGCCCCATTTAATTGACACAATTCATGTATTAGTACATGTGTACTGGTATGTCTTTCGGTTTCACAGGTTGAACTTGACTCTAGTAAAGAATTAGGAATAAGCTGCTTAAATATGAAGAACATTTATAGGCTATCTTTCTAAGAGATACATATGGAGAATTTCAATACTCCCACGTGAGCTCCAATATGAGCGAATTTGGATTAATACATGTATATCTGCACATGTTCTAAAATGGAGTCTTCATGCACCCGCACCCCCCCCCCCCCCCTTTAACGCCAAAAATAAAAAAGATTAGAAGAAGAAAAGGTGAGCAAACATAGAAGAGAAGGCACGGACACTTAAGGAACGACGACGAAGAAACGTTAAAGCTCGGCGTGCTTCGCGCGGACTAGGGGCTCCCCCCGGGCTCCCTGCACCCCTCCCCCCAAAAAAAGTGAAATACTGACTCGATCGTTGCAAAATGTACGGAACGAAGGCCGCTAAAAACAAGAAAAACCCTATTAATTTTAAAAACTTAGTAATTTGTCTAAATTATAAATGATTGCTCATTTCCGATAGGCTTACAAAACCCCTGAACCCAGTCATGGGAGTACAGTCCCTGGACTCCACCTGTTTGCGTGTCGGCCATGGTGTCGGCCCCGTTCCCCGTTCCTACCCCCCCCCCCCCCCACTCCACAATTCATTCCTCTGTCACCATGGTCACGTTGGCCGGTGACCAGATTTTGAAATCTGAAATACGGGACTTGGTTGGGCCTTGACTTAGAGGGCAAGGCTCATCAATATTATTATCCCAAGCGAACTACTATACGCGGCATAATGATACGCATTTCAATGCCGCGTCTTCCGAACGTGCCCAGTGTGCAAAAGAAGTTGGGAGGGCAGCCCAGGCATCAGTTCCAAGCTCCGGCCCCGGGCTCCGGCCGCCCCTCTGAAACTTAGCTGATTACCTTCCCGTTTCCTTGCCATTCATTGGGTGCCTCTCCTCTGAAATAGCAAGGAGTTTTAAGAGCTGGAGTTCCAACTCGCAACAAATTATTTCAAGCAGCTGTCCCTTTCTAAGGTTGCACAATAGAATCTACAGGTGTGCTGTTGCCTTTGATGTCTAGGTTCGATGCCGCCAACATCATGGCACCCGCGTAGCCAAGGGAGGGGGGGGCGATGGGGGCGGTCGCCCCCTCCAAAACGCCAACAAAAAAAGAAAGAAGAAGGAAAAATTGAAGGAAAAAGCGTGAGCGAGAAAAGAACAATCCAAAGAAACGTCGGAAACTACCCCCTCCCTGCACCCTCCCTGCTCCGCGTGCTCACTACCGCACCCCCCAAATGAAATCCTAGCTACGCCACTGCATCATGGGAAAGCTTGAGTAATGCCCAGTCGAGTAATTTTGATTCATATTTCAGGAAATTTTGCACCATTTCCTTTCGCTTGCCTCCTGTAAACGTAAGCACTGTGTACTGCTCATAATATTGTCAGACGAGTGGTAGCGAAAAGTAATTATCATTATTATTTCCCTTTGAAAATGGATAAGTTTGCAACCAGGCAGAAAACTTTTGTCTACGTATCTGCAAGGAAGATCGAGTTAAGCACATGCCTGACATATTTTTTCCTGGTGGCATCGAATAACGTCACTTCAAAGGGAATGAGTTAGATGTGACTCCAGCTCTTAAAACTCCTTGGAAATAGGTACCTAAGTATATACACGTGCCCGCAGTGATGGTGGACTTCGGTGGCTTTCATATACATTTTCTTTGTCCCCTCTTTTAAATGGAAATAAAGGATCCGTGCACTTCCCCTTTATACATGTAGGCCTAGCAGTCCTATTATCTCGATTATGTATCATTTTGTGGCAAAACATTCCCTTCAACCATGTCAACAAAAAGTCTAAATCCTGTTCCCTCTACTCATTTAAAGCCAAAGTTAAAAACATGTTACTATCAGAATATTCAAGATAAAATTTCTGTGCTAACTCTTCAGTCTTTCCACAAAGTCATGACCATTCTAATCATTACCACTATCTCCATCATCATCATCATCATCATCATCATCATCATCATCATCATCATCATCATCATCATCATCATCCTCGTGACTCATCACTACTTAATTTCGGATTTCAGTTGTTTTATCCATTCTGCTGATTAAACATGTTTATCTATTTCATAATATTCCTTTGGGGTTGCCATACTTTCAAGCATAATTATTGCTTACAATTATTCATGGCAAATGATTTTGTGTTTAATGAATTACAATAATTTGACAATTTATCATTTCTTGTTTGTTTTTGTAAAATGATTGTTGCAAATACTTGTTTATTAATGATTCATTGTTAAAAAGAACTTTTGTAGTTTATTTTGTATATGTCACCGAAATGTTATACTTATATGAATGCAGAAGAAAAATATATCAAATCAAATCATCAAATACAGGACAAAAATCTGTCCCAAGGAGGGTCGTATTTGGACCCGCCTGGGGACGCGGGACCATGGTTCAAAATCGGGACTGTCCCGTAAAATGTCTGATCACCCTGATGGGGAGAGGGAAAGCACCTCGCCCATTGTTTACCTACTAAGGATTACTTGCCGTGTTTGGTCCCTTTGGTCTAGACAGATCTGGATGAACAGTGGACAAACAATGGGGGGGGGGGGGGGGGGGGGAAGCTTGGTTAGAAAGGGGTAGACCTAATACCTAATAATAGAGGCAGATCGATATCGACCGTCATGACCTGATGACCGTCGCGTGGCGTCGCGCGTGGTGCATCGTCATCATGGTCATGCAGGCTTATCTTCGAGGGTAAGCGATGCGTTGCATTGCATTGTATGGCACTGCATCATTATTATTGATTTTCTTTTCCCCCTTTGAAATATGTTTTTTCTTTTCTTTTTTCAAACGACAAATTACAAAGTATAGATATATAGAAGGTATATAAAACATGCACTCTTTTTTTAAAGTTCAGTTCAGTTCAGTTCAGTTCAGGCGTGTTTTATTTCTCATGTAACGTAAATACATATCAAACAAAGAAACAGAAATTACAATATAAGAAAAATAATATACAAAAATTGAAGCAAGTTGGCAATAGATACATAGATACATATACAAAACCTATAGCATGATTATACAGCAAATAGAAAACATGAGAAATGAGGAACTAAAAAAAAGCAGAGCTTGTAAAACATTAGTTCCTCGGTGATCAAATACAATTATCAAGTTATAAAGTCAAAATAAATTTGTATATACCAAATTATGGAGGATTATACATTGCCTTGTAGAAAAAATGAAAAAAACCCCATAAAATTAGAGAAAAAGAAGGCTATAAGAAGAAGAGAAAGATAAATGTGAAAGAAGGAAGAGAGAAGGAACATAAAAGGAAGAAAGGAGAAGAAAAAAGACATAGATGTGAATAGAGGGTTCCACGTGTCAGACATTTCAAGCTAAACAGAGGGAGAGAAAAAAGAATTAGATGTACGACTGTAAAATTAATTGTTTTAATTGTTTTTTGAAGGGGGAGAGCCTGGGAATCAATCAATCATAATGCGAAGGAAAATTTTATTCGGTAGTTGAAAATAGTAAGGAGGGGCGCAGTTGGCGGCGGGGGGGGGGGGGGATGGGGGATGCATCCCCCCACATTTTGAGGTGGACCCATATATGTGTGTACAAAAATATGTACGAATGGACTTATCATCCCCCCCCCCCCAGGTATGAGGTCCTGTCTACACTATTTTGTTGGAAATGACCTTCATTTTAAAAGGAGGAAGAGAGAAAGAGAGAGAAAGAATCAACCATAAGTGTGACTTACATGAACCTTACAATTTAGTCTTTATATTTACATTTGAAAATCTGTGGAGAGGATGGAAGAAATCGTTATATCTTATGGGATTTGAACCTCTAAACGTCATGACTGAGTTTAGATCGCACAACAAAATAATGACGAGTTTCTGCACTGTACGGGGGGGGGGGGGTGGTAATTAGAGTGCGGGTCAGAGCTCTTTGTTACAGATTTTGGCCAACTCGGTTTCAGTAGCCTACAACGGTTACAACTTTGTTTTGTTAGGCAAGCACAGTGCAAAAGAAATTGCGCCATATTGTAAATAACTTACTGAAACAGAGTTGGTCAAACTCTGCAGAGCCCTTGATTACATAGCGCCATCTCTTGTTTTGCAACATTACGGTGTTCGAGAGAAAGAGAGAGAGAGAGGGAGAGAGAGAGAGAGAGAGAGAGAGAGAGAGAGAGAGAGAGAGAGAGAGAGAGAGAGAGAGAGAGAGAGAGAGTCGAAGAAAATATCTTGTGCTTTAAATGAGACAGTGGTTTCCCCGATCAAAGTGGCAACCTCTTGCCTATGCATGCTAGTGTCTATTTATCATCTTTGTAATTAATGTAAAGTGGAACTTTTTTGCCTGCATTATTTTGTTCTCTCTTCCCTCCCTCTCACTTTCTTTTGTCCTTTTCTCTCCAACCTCTTCTTCTCGCATTCCCCTTTCCTCTCTACCATCTTATCCTTCTGTATTTCCCTGTCCATTCCCCTTTCCTCTCTTCCATCTTATCCTTCTGTATTTCCCTGTCCATTCCCCTTTCCTCTCTTCCATCCTATCCTTCTGTATTTCCCTGTCCATTCCCCCTTCCTCTCCCCATCCCAAAATTATCAAGGAAATTCTAACACGGCTTTTCAAAATGATTTGACATCCTTCAGCTTTATAAAGTGAAGACTTCATTCTGGTAGGTTCTGATGTGATTTGAGATTTAAAGAAAAAAAATTAAAGATCTTCGTATAACACCTATTGCATCATGCGGTTATAATTACCTTTTCTAACAGAACTCTCTCTCTCTCTCTCTCTCTCTCTCTCTCTCTCGCACTCAGTCGTTCACTCTCAATTCTCTTACTTTCTCTTCTCTTTTTCCTTTCCCTCTTTTTGTTCCTTTCCCTAATATAACCCCATTTCTCTTTCTTTTCTACATTCCTTTTCGACCGCGGTTTGAAAAATGGGATTAAAATGGTGAGGGCGGAAAGGGAGAGTAGGGAAATAAGAAAGAAGAAAAGGAGAAAGGAACAATTGTGAAATTCCTAGGCTGATACAAATTGATGCAAATTCTAGTTTTTCATTTATACAAGATAAAAAAAAAAATGGTGATAACACTTGCGGTGAGTCTGGATTCGGATCCCCGGAAGTATATAGGCAGATTGGGAATTTTTTGAGCCAGACTCCACGCATAGTCTGGGAGCTTATGCTGAATTGATCATCTCATTTTCCGCATAAGAAGCTATAGTTCCAGCCGAAAAAAAAAGCGAGGAGGATGGCCCACAGGCCCCAAAAGGGCCCCAAGTTCACCGAAAACATATGCACCAAAGATTGCCAGAAGAGAGTTGTGTGACTATACATAATCAAACACATGCCCATATCGTACCAAACCTAGTCAGAAAGAAGTTGTACAGTGTATACCAAAACACAACAAGTGAAATAAGTTTTAGTTGGATGTGGTGCCGACTCCCCCCCCCCCCCCCAAAAAAAAAAAAAAGAAAAGAAAAGAAAATGTGATTAAGTTCCCCCGAGCAGGGTAAACTTCCCTAATCTATTTTGCAACAAACTTTATTAGAAACAGCTAGGTTATTATACCAAACCACAAAAACTGACGTTTTAACTTAGGTGGAGGTTCGAATTTCTTCTTGTTGTTGTTTTTTCTAGTGTTTTTTATACTTTTTTTTTTCATTGTATACCTCCTTGTTTTTAAGCACCCTGAATTCGCCCCTACTTGCTTAAACTGAGCCGTTAAACACACTCACTGGACATGCTGCTGGGTATGTAGGTATTTGAGGTTAGTGAGGATACTTTGTGAAGGATGTGTCATCATTTTTCGGTCGAGTAGTCAAGGAAAAGCCGTGAAGAGCAAATATCGCTTTTGTTACTTATTCGCTCTTGAGTATTTGTCTACAAGAAAAGGATTCCGTACTTCCATTCATTTCGTGGAGCAGCTCGAATTGAAACGGAAGAACCTGTGTAATTTTGCCCATCCTTGGAACTTTCCTTAATGTTACTGCATGTCCATGTGGACCAATATGCTTAGTGGAGGCAGTTTTTGTTGTACATGTACATGAATTTTCTCCTATTTGTACTTTCTATCCTGCTGCTTACTTCGAACCATCGGGTGAGCCTTCCTACTTCGGTTATCAGCTATCGCAAATATACAGGAAATACCGACGGAAGTACTAAAGAATTTCTAAAGGAAATGGTGAATGAATTAGTTGGAATATTTGTTATCAACAGAAAAGGTATGTATGAAAATGCACAAAGCATGTAAAGTCTCATATTATCTATAGATTAGCTCTCAAGAAAGGTTCATAATACAATTGCTAGGTGAGTATTCATGTTCTTATAGGCATTTGTGTAATGCATTCAAATTTAATGTATTTGCCAATGTCGCGTGTTTAGTTACGTGGTAATGTATACATGCATGCACCTGTTTCTTGTTACTGAATTTGAATTGGATTGTATTGAACTTGTAGCATGTTGGTGAAGCAACTTCAATTTAAATCTCACTTTCCCCATGTTTTTCAAATCATTGACATCGTCGATAAAACTGCATTGTAGTCCGTTAACAAATTTCAATTGAAATGAATAATGAAACATTTTCCATTTAAATGGCTTTAGGTTATAAAGAAGTTTACCAATTGTATTCAGTTTTCAGTGCATGTTAACACAAAGTTATCCTTACAAATTGTCAGTGAGATATCAACTTTTGTGACGTATCATATCAGTCGATGTTTGCAAGAAAGATCCCACTCATAACCCATAGCAGTATAATTATACAGAGTTTTTAAAGCATGTTAAAATCTAAGTTATTCAGCTTTTTTTTCTTCAAAATTAGCACCGATTGATTTTATTTTTCACTCCTGCATAGCTGAACTGGACATAAAGTTGTACATTAATTGCACAACTTTGCACCCCCAAATAGTGATCATATGAGATTTTACTGCGTTGGAATTTTTGAGAGTCCATTGATTAGTTACAATAGAATTCTTCAAATGTTCTTTCAGTGAATTCAGTTTCTCTTTCTTCTCTTAATGTGTAATTCCTAGTATTCTGGATCCACAGTTACTGCAAAAGCATCACTAAAAGGAGACACTATACTGATATGGGATACAGATTTCTATGCATGCTATCGTGAATGAAACCAATATCATCACACGTAAATTTGGGCCCCGTTTCATAAAACTTGTTATCGATAACAGGTTGCAATTACTGTTAAGCTACTGAAATCCTTGCATCAGATTGACTGAGAGCAAATTTGTCATAGAAATGTGGCAGTTGTTACTGATGACAAGTTTTTTTTAAACGGGGGCCCAGATAGCCATATGGCAAAAAACCTTACGAGAATCATCATTAAAACCTTATGAGAATCATCATTAAAACCTTACGAGAATCACCAGATAGCCATATGGCAAAAACCTTTCGAGAATCATCATTAAACAATAGAACATTAAAAAAATGATGTATTTAAATTTTAGACACAATTGCTAATATAGCGACGAGCAGTTACATTCACCTGTTACAAATTATTCTACTTCAGTGGTCAGAATGCATACTGCATAATGTTAGTTCGGCAACTCTTTTGGAGTGCCCGTCCTAGCAACACTTAATGTATACAATCTAGATTCTGAAGATTGAAAGAAAATAACCTGTAGCAAGTGAAGTGAATATTTTGTTACTACATAGGGATTTGACAAAGAGCATTGCCTTTAAAATATGAATACATCACGAAAACGGTCTATTTCAGTAGTCCTCTGTAACCAATGCTTTTGCGAAACTAACATCAAAAGGAGACACGAATTATGCAAATTATCAAGATCGCATAATATCATGAGCGAGCAAGTGTGTGGGAGTGTCTCCCAGACACCATTTGAAATGTGTGAACATGACATTGATAATGTTTCTCAAGTTAATCATAATTTTAGTAGATTAGGATATGCAATGACCCTTGAGCTGATTTTTAGAAAGTCTTTGTGGTCGTGTATAATTCAAATTGCATGAAATAATAAGTAAAACTTTCAACGTTGCAAGAACTCATAGAATTGATGTGAAGGTTTTACTGGCGTAAACAACCCCATCTTGCGTTAACGTCGGAATTGTGCGCATTCAGATTCTAAAATATGAATCCTCGCATGCAAATGTGAGCTCTCATGCTGCATGACACGGCAGTTAAGGTCTTCAGACTTTTTGAACTTGTACCTAAAAATTAAAAAAGCACAGGAGAGGGTATACACTCTACAAAAATTGAAAGCCACAGTTGATGCCAATTATTTAAGAAGATTATTATCTGCATGTTTTTAAGGCACCTTCATTATTTATCTTCTCGTAGGCTTTTTAACATGAATTACCATTTTGAGCTGATAACACAATCCCATTTCCAATAAATGAAATCTTATTTGTACAATATCTGTTTCCAGAATAGTTAGTAATGCAGTTGATGGGAAGTAAGAAATAAAAAAATTATTCAAAGATTGTGGAAAATAACATTTAGTTTAAAAAAAGAACAATAAAAAACAGCTAAGTTTCATTCATTTCATTTCGTTTATTTCCATTTCCAACATAATATAAACAAAATACACAGGATGCATTGTACAAAGTAAAACAATGAAACTTAACAATCATGACAATGGAATCGTAAATGCAAATAGTTCGCAGTGTACAACAAGCCTAATAAAAAGGTTGGTAATGGAGGGGACTGCTGATAAACTGTCCTTGTAGATTGCAGCCCCCTTAGAGTTAAGAATAGTATATCAATAAAAGAAAAAAAAAAGTTATTGCCCGAGTACCTATGACAGATATTATTGCATGACTGGTATAAACATTAACATTCGCATTAAACATGTTAGATTTAGTTAAAGTTTGTATTTCGACATGTTCGACATTGCCAGAAAAAGAAAGAGAGATACGAATTAAGGGGGGGGGGGCGGGAAGTAAATCTGTGCAGAACTAATAACTGTCGATTTGTTCGCCCTGGTGAAGGCTTGATAAATTCTGATTTTCCGCGTTGCCACGGACAACATTCGAATTTTATCCTCTTCATCCAACCAGGGACACTTTCCCTGATCCAACCACAGGCACACTCACGCTAATAAACTTGTGAGCGCTCTCACTCGGTTCCCCGTTTTCAATCATCAACCTGACCGTGTTTCTACTTCATCTCTCCTCGATTACTTCCAATATTCACCACCATGAGACTCGCTCCAACATAAAGGTCACCTTCATTTTACTGAGAGTCATTTTGGAGATGAAAAAATAGACTGGAAAGCCAGAAATGGGGGAAAATTATTAAAAGCATATCTGCCAGATCACCTAAGAATAGACTTGCGATATCTTCCTTTTGAAACTAGACAATTATACAGGTCTAGGATTGGGCTAAAATCGGATAAAAATGTAAATTAAATGTTTCATCGGAACGGTAGGGATTTTGGACGTAATTTCAGTAACAGAAATCAAGTCAGGGGCATTTACAACTGTTTCATTTCATTAGATGACGCAAACAATGCAGTATTCGTTGCAAAATGTGTTTCTTTCACTGTTAAATCTCACATTATTCTTCTCTGGAACAACGGTAGCTATGATTTAAAGACACCAGGTTGATGCTATGAACACGATTTATCGATAGATACTAGATAGACGGATTGGGAGAGAGAGAGAGAGAGAGAGAGAGAGAGAGAGAGAGAGAGAGAGAGAGAGAGAGAGAGAGAGAGAGAGAGAGAGAGAAAGAGAGAGAGAGAGAGGGAGAGAGAGAGAGAGAGAGAGAGAGAGAGAGCTGCATTGAGCATGAGTGATCTTGTACCTGTATGAGAAGACACGGAGATGCTACCTATATTAACGATGATAAGGATGATGATGACAACAATGATGACGACGACGATGATGATGATGATGATGATGAAAGAAAAGATGATGACAATAATGATGATTGTGGTGATGATCATGATTCAATTTTTTTCAAAGCGCCATTTTTCCAACGATACATGATAATTAAGATGCTTGTAAGAATCGAATATCCTACACAGTAAAAACGCTGTTTAAAAGATTGTTTAAACCTTGTACAACCTGTTTAAAAATGCAAACAGTTATTGTTTACAATATGAACTGTCCAACGGGTTGTTCAGTTCATATTGTAAACAACTGTTTGCATTTTTAAACAGCGTTTTCTCTGTGTATAAGTCCATGGTTTCTTGACTGCAAATGAATAGAATTATCAGGCTTTCAAAACGACTTGCCGTCCATTTTAATATCAAACCAAAGATTTAAATTTTTTAGATTTACAAAACCTGTCATGAGATGATCGCAATGGGCGTATATGCCTTTGAGATCCATCTCTCCATCTTATACTTTAGATGGAGGGTACAATATTACATATGAAATGATTTAGAGCTTCCGATTGTCATGATTATTAATGGTGATATCATACACGACATGAACTGCTTTAATAAATAAAAACGGAAATGACGGTCAGTGACTTTTTGCTCTTATTACCCCATTTTTTCCCCATCAAGTGAGTTATAATCAGCCATTATGGCCCTTAATAGATTTGCTCCATTTTCTCAAAGCAGTCGAAATGCTGACTATACATGTCTGAAAGATAGTAAACTTTGTGGTGGAAATAGTAAACACAATTAATTTATAATTCATTGCATAATTTTGAGTGAGAGAAAAGGAGAGTGAGGGAGAGAGAGAGAGAGAGGGAGGAAGAGAAGGAGATAGGGATAAGGAGGAGATATAGGGGAAGGAGAGGGAGAAAGAAGGAAGGGGAGATTAAGAAAAAGGACGAAGAGGACGGGAGGTAGGGAGATGGAGAGAGAGATAAAGAAAGAAAGAAAGAAGGGCGCATAGGAAGGGAGGGAGGGAGAGGGAGAGAGGAAGAAAGAAGGATGAGGAGGGAGTGAGGGAAAGGGAGAGAGAGGAAGGGAGAGTGTAAGAAAGTGGGTGAGAGAGAGAAAGAAAGAAAGAAAGTGCGCAGAGGAGGAGGGAGAGAGAGAGAGAGAGAGAGAGAGAAACTTGCTAATACACTCGGGGGCTGAAGCATATTATATTCATAATTCCTGTATTTCTGTGTAAGTCTACATGACTGTACTTTAATTTGCCGAATGAAATAATAATAAATAGAGAGGAAGTGGAGAGAGGGGGGATAGAAAGGTCGTGTAGAAAAACGAGGATGCATTGGTTGGGACAGTATACCCATGTGTTTAGTTAACACCTCTATATTTTCTGTACCAATCACGTATCCATCTCAAATTGATGGATGCACTCCTTCCTGGGATACAAGTTCACTGGTCTCCGCTCAGCCTCACCTCTCCGAATTAAGGATCCACACCATCAGTATAATTAAATCACCATATCGCCATCTATGCATTAATGATAATAATAATAATAATAATAATAATAATAATAATAATAATAATAATAATAATAGTAATAGTAATAATAATAATAATAATAATAATAATAATAATAATAATAATAATAATAATGATAATAATAATAATAAATGCTATTTGTATAATGCCAGATCCACTCTGTGGAGTGCTCAATGCGCTTTTTAAGAAATTAGGAAGGGAACAGAAATACACAGCTTGATTTCTTGTTGTTCTGCTCAAACTGTGACCTACTATTTTGAGATGAATCCAATATTCTTGATAGGAATAAAGCATTCCGCGAAAAAAATATATGAATAAAATTAGATTTAAAAGCTACTCAGTTTAGACATCATACATAACTGTGGTATCTTTAAACGACAAGCTGCCAAACAATCATACACATCATACAAGTATGTATGTGTGCCCATGCAGCTGCAAATGATACTTTGATATTGCCGTTTTTCGTAATAAACTCCATTTTCTGGGAATGACTTCTTCGTCACATAATCCCTTTGAAATGTTCTTCTTTGTGGTGACAGTTATTGGTGATCCATCTTTTTCAGTCTTCTCCCGTTTTGATTAAACATTTTCTCCTCATCTCCTCACTTTCTTCAATCAATGGCTCCCTGATCAGCATGGCGATGGCATCAATTTACTGGCTCTTTTCTGCTTGCCCCTCCCCTGATTTTATTCATCCAGTACAACACATTTGAAACATAACAAAAATCTAAGGAAAACCGATTCTGATTTTGATAATGGAATTGCATTGGAAACTGGTTTCAGTTCATTTTGAATCGTTTTTAATGTAGGAGATGAGCTTTTATTACCACAACAAAATGATAATAGAAACAAAGTAACGAAAGCAAATTTGCTGAAAATCCCATTAACTGAATTGCACAAGATGGGATTCCTTATTCATTTTTGCTTGTTACCTGCTTACTCGGTTCAATCCGTCAAGGTCGGTTAGTCTTTCTGTTTATATATTTAAAGATGTATGGTTAATCGGCTGAATGATGGTGAGGATTTGTATTATTTTCGAATTATGTTTAATATTTTGTATTTCTATATTATACGTATAAGAATCAGTTTTAGTTTCTGCGCAAAACGATGGCATTTTTTTTAATTGTGTCGAAAGTTTAAATTTCCTTGAATATATAGACCTGTTTACTTCTATAAGATAAAGTTTATCTGCTAAGTGAACAAAATTATAACCCCTGATCAGCTGATAGGTTTTTGAAAATATTTTTCATTATTTTGTCCATTCGAGTTGAAAATATGATTTCGCAAATGAAATAATCACAATGGTGAGTTAGAACTTGCTGTAAAATTTGATGATCCAATTTCTTTTCATCAATTATTGTATTGAATATCGTGTTTATGATACAGTGACCCTCTTTATGAGGACTTTCACGGCTTTCTAAATCTCATTTAACTGGTCCATTTGAGCACGTACCGAGCTAATCTAGAGGGGGCTCTCCGATTCAATAACGTTTAATTTAGCTGATTGTAGATCGGGTAAATCGAAAGTGATTGGTGTTCAAGGATTATGATATTAAACGAGGAAACGGTTTTCATGCTAGTTACCAGCGGGTTCATCGTCCAACCTGTTTAATATCATTCTGCACATCACAAGTATCCCCCACCAAACAACAACAACAAAATAATCACTTAACAAAATTAAAATTCAAAGAATCATCCCCAAACAATAATGGAAGATCCATTAGTCTATGCCTGAAGGTGGGGGAGAGGGTAGGGATAGAGGTTTGAAAGTTGCTACCAAAGTAATAAGAAAAACGGGCTATAAACATAATTTCCTAGTCATGGTCACCATGGTGACTATAAGTTCTGAGAAAGAAGGTAGATGTTGATATTCATCAGCATGATGCAGTACACGCACACTCTAAGAAAGGACTGGTCAAAGTGACCAATCCTGCGGTTAATATGTGTCCGACCAAATTGGTAAAGATTGACCAACATGATGGTCAATATGACTAAATTATTGGTTAAAATGTATCAAAATTTTGGTTGATTTTGACCAATTTTTTGGTCGGACACATATTCACCAACATAATCGGTTATTTTGACCAATTCTTTTTAGAATGCATGATAACAGAATAATTGATATGAAGTTTAGGTTCAAGCCGACGCATGCAGTCGAATTTGTGAGCAAGCAAAGTCATCATAAAGCACTCGAATAACCCAAATCATGATTTATGCAATGATATTTTAAGAAAATGATGACATAAACACCTGCTATATATTTCTCAAAGAGTCTATGACAAAATTTCTCACACTAATTAAAACAAGTCGCTTGGTTGTATCGATCGCTTGGTTGTATCGATCAGCCAAAATTCAATATCCACATGATTCATAGAGAAGGGGACATTAAATGAGACCTTTGCAGTGGCGTAACAGCCGGGGGGGGGGGGGGGCAGGGGGGCAGAGTGCCCCCCTGAAGGATTTCAGCGGGAAAATCCACCAAACCACCGGGAAAAAATGAAAGGAAGGGAAAGGAAGAAAAAGGAAGGGAGAAAGGGAAAGGAAGAAGAAGAAAGGGAAAGAAAGGAGAAGAAAGGAAAAGAAAGAAGGAGAAAGGGAAAGAAAGAAGGAGATAGGGAAAGGAAGAAGGAGAAAGGGAAAGAAAAAAGGGGAAAGGGGAGAAAGAAGAAGAGAGAGGGAAAAGAGGGGGGGGGGGGGGGGGAAAGAAGAAAGCAAAGTGAAACAAAAGAAATGAGGGAAAATTTAGTACCAAAACCCCGGAGTTTCCGGGGGCTCCCCCGCAGTGGCTTTCCCTGTAGACCCCCATCAGGGGCCCTAAGCTAGAACCCTGGGACCCACCCGCTAAGGGCTTCACAACAAGCAACTCGCGGTGCGGGCTCACCTCCGCATATTCTATTTCTAGACTTAGTTACCGGGAAATTTCGGCTCTGCCCCCCCCCCCCCGAAAACAAGCAGAGAATTACACCACTGATTCTAGACTTAATTACCGGGAAATTTTTAGCTATACATAATTATGTCCCCCCACCCCTTAACAGGCAGAGAGCGTAAGAAGAGCGGGAACTGACAGTGCAAAAACGCCGGAGCTTCCGCGCTTTGCGCGGGAGGGGGAAACTCCCCCCCTCCCTGCACCCTCCCCCCTAGGGAGCACTACCGTCCTCCTAAAATGAAATCCTAGTTACGCCGCAGAAAATAGACTTTATTACCGACAACTAATAATTCAAAGAAACGTCGGAGCTTTCGCGCTTCGCGCGGGAGGGGGAAAACTCCCCCTCCCTGCACCCTCCCCTCTAGGGAGCACTACATTGGCGTAAATTCCAGGGGGTAGGGGGATCTATCACCCCCACTTGGGGGAGAGGGGGGATGGTGTGTACAAATTCCCCCCCCCCCATGCAGACACACTTTTTATGGAAGAAAATATATTTCAATTAATCAGTAAGTAAAAATTCTGAATATCTATCATAAACAACCATTATATTTTAGAATTTCTATTTGAAAATGCTATTGAAAACAAAAAAGTGGTTATTTTCGGCTCGCTCGTCAAAATCTTAGGATTTCCATCCGAAAATGCGATTAAAATCGAGAAAAGTGGTTATTTTTTGGCTCGCTCGCTTCGCTCGCTCGCAAAATAGTTATGAAAATGTGTGTGAGAGGGAAAAAAATCGTTAAAAAAGTTTTTCATCCCCCACTCCTCAAATTGGATTTACGCCGGTGGAGCACTACCGTCCTCCTAACATGCAGTCCTAGCTACGCCACAGATTCTAGACATAGACTAATTACCGGGAATTTTTGGGCTCTGCCCCCCCTGATAACAGGTACCTGTTACGCCCCTGGACCTTTGCCCATGGGGTGCACTTGAAATTCCATCTAAAGTGTATACTATATAAGGCTTTTCAGTTTTCACTGCAAACAAGTACAGTGAGCTATTGCCATGGAAATCAGAATATGCGCATTTTTACTGAGCCCTGCGTCATATACAAGCACTCCTGACAAAATAAAATGACGTATCTCAATGATTTCAATTATTGTAATTTGTTCTCTCTCCCCCTCTTTCTCTTTCAATCTTCTAATGACTACATATCTGGTAAAAACAGGATGATGAAATATTTTTGAAAGCTGTTGAATGGGATTCACTGTAAGCACGAGTGTGGATTTCTGGTATTGCATCAGACTGTATATACTGAAAATGGTTTTTATGAATCTATTTTTTCTGTAAAATCCATTTGACAACAAAGGACCACTTGAAAATGGTTTTTATGAATCCGTTTTCTTTCTCTAAAAGCAGTTGACAACAAAGGACCACTTGAAAATGGTTTTTATGAATCCGTTTTCTTTCTCTAAATCCATTTGACAACGAAGGACCACTTGAAAACGGTTTTATGAATTTGTTTTCTTTCTCTAAAAATCATTTGACAACAAAGGACCACTTGAAAATCGTTTTTATGAATCTATTTCTTTCTCTTAATTCCATTTGACAACAAAGGACCACTTGAAAATGGTTTTTATGAATCCGTTTTCTTCCTCTAAAAACTATTTGATAACAGAGGTCCACCTGGGGAAAAATATATGTGGCGTAGAATTGGAAAAAAAGGGAAAAAGAAAAGCAAAACAAAATAAAAACAAAAACAAAGAAAAAGACAAAACAAAACAAAACAAAAACAAGGTAGGGGTGTTTACAGATTATGATTATCTGCTTTCAAAAATACATTCCTATAAATTTTCTTGTTCATTTTCTATTTGCATGCTTTGATATTTTCAGTGTTTAATTTTTTTAATTACGTTTTTTTTAAAAATGTGGTTTCGAGAAAGGAGTACCTGGGATGGGGTGTAATCGAATAAAATCACATTTTACAATAGAAGGAGTAGACGAAGAAGTGGGGCAAATGCCCTTCCCAAAATGAGAAAAAGACAACTATGATCCAATCTGAATTAACGGAAGCGTTTTAGGATTGCGTATTGATTGTTATACCTAACTGACTTATCATATTGTTGTTGTTAATTACTTTGCCTTCTCATCAGGTTTTATTGTCGCCCACAATTATTTCAGGGTTGTACCTAATCATGTTGTCAAAATTATGAATTACAGTCTCTTTTACACCGCTGTTTATCCCTGAATGGTGAACTAATCCACTTGTACGTAAATTACCCGTGGTTGAAAATTTGGCATTTTGGGGGGTTGTTGTTGTTTTTGTTGTTTTTTGATGCTCTAGCATATTCAGTGCCTGAAGATCATATTAATAGTTTGTACATTTTATATTGCAAGATTGAATCAGTAGGTCGACTGCATGGTTTTCATTTACATCTTAATTGACCGTAGCCATGCGAATAGTGTACTAATCAATACGCTCAGAATTGGAGAGCGTGGGGATGGTGCCCCTTTAATGAGAAAAAAGGGGGAAGTTGGTAAAAAATATAAGAATATTTTTCAAATCTCTTTCCCCTCTTGACTTATTGAGCAAGTGTGGAAGGGCAAGGCCTAAAAATCTGCCGACAGATTTTTAGGCGGTGACCCGAACTTTTTACGGAAGTTGTTAAAGTTCTGTATTCTAATTCTAATCTATCCCCGCTTGATATTCAGTTTTGATTTTGATTATGATTATAATCCTTCAATGTCAGGATCTTATATCAATCAATTTGAAGTGAAATGAAATTCATGGAAATTTGCTTTTGTTGTCCCTACCCCCCCCCCCCCTCCCCCCCCCCCCCGCCTCTGCATCGGTTAGAGGCCTGAAATGGAAGGCAACATCATCATTCATTCATTGGGGAGGGGAGGGGTATTCTCGTCCGCAGCCGGTTTTCTATTTTTTTTTTGGGGGGGGGTGTTCTTTTATTTTTTTGGCTCTTGTTTTGTTTTGTTAGCCAGCTTCTTCATGAGGAAGGTTAGTGGGCCGGATGGGGATGGCCCGGATGAGGTCCCAGTGTATTATAAATCAGTGAAAATGACCAATTTTGCCGACAGTAATACGTCTATGATGTCGGGGTGCGGTGAATTATCCTGCCAAGACCCTCTCCCCCTCCCCTAACCCTCCATGGCTTTCCTATTTGATCTAATGAATATGCAGCACTCTTTCGAATTTCGTTTCCGCAGTACGTGTGTCGAATTCGATATGACATTTTGCAGGCTGAGTCGGACACAAATCCTCTAATTTCATCAAAGACTACGCGACATTTTGGGATTCTCTTCAAATTGCATTGGTTGGATCTAACTTTGATGAAAAAGGACATTTTATACAAAAAATTCTGGATGTACAGTTAACTTGTCATCTTTTATCATTATGTCATCACTGTGAAATGATGAATTTATTTTTTGTATGCTCACAATGGGCGTCGCTAGAGCATTTTGAATGGGGGAAGGGTGCAAGGCCTAAAAATCTGCCGACAGATTTTTAGGCGGTGACCCGAACTTTTTACGGAAGTTGTTAAAGTTCTGTATTCTAATTCTAATCTACCCCGCCCCCCCCCCCCACACAATAAATTATTTTATAACGATATCGCAGATGTCGCTCTCTATTACTTTAATGGATTGTAGGACGCGCAAAGCCTTTTTGAAAACTGGAAGAGACAACGTTCTTGCTAGATTATACACAATCGTGTTTTTAAATTTTGCCAGCGAAGCGAAGCGAACGAGCACAAAATTCCAATGTATAGCCAAACATGTGTGTTTCTATATACCCATTTCTGTGTGCGGTTATGCAGGGCATGTCCTTATAAGTAAGACTGAGATAATTTCTCATCATTTAGATTCCAAACCTCAAGGTAATTTTTATGTAATACTTAACATTTTCCAATTGCAATGGAACAGTTTTGTTTTCCGCATTGTACTCCTTGTCCAGAGGTCAAGCTTATCTTTAAAGCTCGGTTTGACGAACTTAGTTTGTCGATACATGTATAGTTCTTCTAAATGTTGATCATGACTTTAAATCACTCTGCACAGACCTTTGAGAATACGAACCAAATACTATCTTCGGACATGACTCGATCAGACAATATTTCATTCCTATAGTTTTTATTCAAAATTCAAGTATCCCTTCTCCAAATATAGTTTAATTTATCCATGGACCTTTATAAGCTCCATGATTTATCTATATGCTGAAGCAATTGGAAATCTTTAGCAGTAGCATCACTCCCGGTTCAGTTCAACAGGTCACCTTCGGGTGGTATCTGCGAGCTAGGCCCTAACTCCCTGCTTCGTGAATATATTAATAGAAACCCCGCCTTTTCCTCCCTTTACCCATGTTTAGATCTAATTTCCCTTGAATTAAGAGGGAATACGTTTAATTAGTATGGACTCGAATGGTCAAATTATTCTGATTGGACGCAGTTTAACGCAGCCATTTCGACCCTGATTTACAATCACTCTGAGCCGAGGCACAGAGATAAGTGCAATTAATCGTGAGGAAATCGCCGTGTAATTTGGTGCTTGCACGCATATTATCGTGATCCGTATGATACGTGATACTTCGATATATCATGCTAGGTTATTTATGTTGTTGAATAAATGGAAATGGTCGGTATGTTCATGTAAAGCTGTGCAAGAAATCCCCGAAGATATTATGCTAATTTCTCATAGAAATTTTCGCTTTTTACATGCGCGTGTTGTTTATTTACCACATACGTTTTCTTTGTTTGTTTGTTTGTGTTGGTGTGTTTTTGTGTGTTTATTTTTGTTTTTATTATAATAAAACCTTTCATAGATGGAGAAGTCCTCTAAGGGGTCCCAACACCAAACCAGTTCCTATTCAATTTTTTTTTTCTTTCACGTTCAGAAAAATAACATCAAAATATTCGAAAGACTGGAAATGACTGTGATAACCTTTATAATTATCTCTCTCTTATTGTCTTAATTTCATTGATATTAAACAATCTATATTATGATATGTCAGACATGATAGTTATCTGTCAGGTATAAACCGTAGAATTATCAAACTACGACTTTTCCCAAGTGAGCTATTGATTATATTGATTTTGTTTGGAGGTATATAGCGAGCACATGGCAAGAGCATGTGAACTAGAGCTTCGTGCTTGACTCCTAAAGTTAACCGTAATAAATGTAAATATTGGTTTAGAATTTCAGCATTATGCGTTTTTGTGTTCATCTGTTTACATTAAACTTCAGAGCGATTGATCTTAAGGTTAAAAGCGGGTACGCTAAAAGCATGTTAATTGATTTCCTTTAAACAGTTAAAGGGAGTGTCAGCCTCTCTTTTGTGGATAATAAATTGTCAAATAGTTGCTGTTTTTTTTTCTTTTTTTTGGGGGGGGGGTGCGATTGACTATCAGGGGCGGGTGGGTACAGGTATAGCGTTTGGTCCATGGTTGGGGTTTGATGCAGTTTAGCCAGAATTGTGTTTATTTCAATCATGGCAATATAGCACCAAACCTTTACTTATTATGCATATATCTCTCCAGATCCCTTGGGCATTTTGTTGGGTACCAACCATTTCATAGGCGGATCCAGGGGGGCCGAAGCGGCCGCCCCCCCCCCCCCCCCGGCGGAGCGAAAAAAAAAGAAAGAGAGAAAAGAAAAGAAGAAAAGAAGAAAAAAAAAGAGAAAAGAAGAAAGTAAAAGGTAAAAAAAGATGAAGAAGAAGAAGAAGAAGAAGAAGAAAGAAAATGAAAGGGCTATAGCAAAATAGAGGTACCATTCGATCCCAATTGACAAATTCGCGATTGCTGTCGGCAAAGAGAGAGAGAGAGAGAGAGAAAGCAAAGAAGGATAGGGAATAGTATGAAGAGGAAAAGGAAAGAAAAAGAGGAGTAAGGTGCCCATATTCGGCTTATTTGCTTGTTCATTTTGACGGCGATAAAACACTGGTACCACGAAAAAGTCAGAGTGTTTATTTTTCCTCGCTCGCTGCGCTCGCTCGTATTACCTTTCGGAAAGCAAACACATTCGGCAGGTGAGATGAACAAATTTGTAATTTAGATACTTTTAGGCCCATCCTGTATTGGGATGAAGAATTACCACTTCTACCACAAAAAGGTATATACAAAAAATTATTTTTCCCCGCTCGCTCGTGTGATACAAAATGGATACAAATAAATTAGGTAGGAGAAGTGACCACATATTTCAAAATAGATATCTTAAAGGCCCATCGTGTATTTTGATGAAGAACTTTTACTTCTACCATGAAAGGGAGTATACATGTATTTTCCTCGCTTGCTACGGTCGTTCGTACAATACTCAGACACAAGATGGATTTGGGATTAATAACATCGTGTACTGGAATGAAGAATTATCACTACTACCATGAAAAATAGTATATAGATTTTTAACTCGCTCGCTGCGCTCGCTCGGATTAGAATTTAATACAAGATGGTTTGGAGTGTATAGTTTTGCTCGCTCGCTACGCTCGCTCGTATTATATTAAGATACAGGATGTTTTCGGAAAGCAAACACATTCTGTAAGTGAGGTGAACAGATATATAATTTAGAAGAAAACTGTGATAGAAGCACACAATGCCCAGTGGGCTTTACACGGTTGAATTTATCAGCGTTAGTTTTCATTAATCACTGGCATTGTTTGTTGGCAATCTGGCCTCTTCACCCCCCCCCCCCCCCCCGAAAAAAGTCTAGCGACGCCCCTGACAACTTTCTTCATTTGGAATCTCAAAATATTTCAGCTCGCGCTTCGCGCTCGCATTATTCATCATTTCCTTTTTGCTCAGGAAAAAAGAGTTTCAGAATTCCTTAATTAAAGATAACTATTTCACGATGTAGGCGCATCTATCTCGAGGGGGGGGGGGGGGGTGATCCACAAAATTATCTCATTTATTACGCCACTGAGTGTAATCTTAAACCATACGTTCCTAATCGGTTCGAGCGGTTTTTAAAAATTTCGGCCCCCCCCCCCCATTTGAGAATGCTGGATCCGCCCCTGCATTTATTATACCTGTTATGCATAATGGCATCTGAATACATGGAATCCAGTTTGCATACTTTAGTTATTGCTATGTCAGGCAATCTTCTAGCAATCTTCTTAGCTTTCAAGGGAAGTTGTTGTTCATAAAGTATGCATAAAATTAGTAAACAGGTCTATTCGATTATTTGTGAAGATAATACAATCGTTCATTAGTGTTGTCGAAGTAAGGCAGTCTTCTTGTGCGAGAACCCAAGTGCATTCTCAAATTTCCATAGACTTAGCATGCCTAGTACAGGGGGCCAGGGGCAACCCCGCCGGTTCCCTTTTAGTCAATGGCTTTATAAAAAGAATATTGAAACATCATTTGCACTGCGCGTTACCGATAAGCCTAGAATCAAATGACATGCCATACCATTATTGCAACTTGATAATTTCATTTTCATAAGCCTTTGGACTGATTTTTCGACATATTCTATTAAAAAAAAAACATTTTAGGTAAAAATAACCCATTGATAGAAATTCAGACCTCTCTAAATATACAGACATCTTCAAGAAATGTACATCATCTCTCACCTCTCCCCAGCTCTCTCTCTCTCTCTCTCTCTCTCTCTCCCTTTTTTTCTGTATTCTTTCTACCCCACTTTCTTTTGTATAAATTTTGCATGACAAAGCACCGAATTCGACATTTTAAAAATACATGTTATATTTGCATTTATGAAACAGATCATCAAATCAGGATTTGCTCTAAACGATATTATTTCTCGAATATTCACATTTTGTTTGTTACAAAACAGAACGGTTCTTTTGTTTCCATTTATACAATACGTGCAATGTAAATAGTGTATAGGCCTATATTTAATCAAAGGCTTATTTGAGCACCGTATCGACACTACTTAATGAAAGTGATTTGAATAGAAGCCAAGACAGCGACAATCCATCAATCTGGTTTTCTCCACTTACTTGAGAGAGAGAGAGAGAGAGAGAGAGAGAGAGAGAGAGAGAGAGAGAGAGAGAGAGAGAGAGAGAGACAGAGAGACAGAGAGACAGAGAGAGAGAGCGAGACGAATGACCAGACGTTTTACAGTCTTACCTCTGTTTGAGTCATAATTTAAGACGCATTATTTTAGAAGCACTTCGTGGAAAACATTAAAAAAAATCATAAATGCTGGGTTAGGATTTAGTGATTATTGATTTGTGGTAAATTTGTGATGCATTGACAAATGGCTATGGTATAATGTAAGATTATTGTCATGATAACAATTTGATGTCATAGTATGCTGGATGAACGATATATTTTCCATAGCATGCTACTTAATTTAAGGGACGATTCCTTTTCCGAGGGGGGGGGGGGGGGTGGGCAGCAATTATACGATGACGGTATTACCTACGTATTAAATGCAGTGTGTTATGTGTTTAACCATTCATAATCATGCCGATTGTAAAGATGGACTTACGGCTATCAATTTCAACAAAATGAAAAGAAAATACACCGGCGTGGAAATGATCATTAATAACTAAATACTTAAATTCAAAACACAAGTGCTTTCAACTTGTATCGATGTTCAGGAGCAGATTCATTATTGTGTTATAGGAGAGGCTCAACACGCTATATGATTTAGAAAGTCAATTTTTCCCATACAGCCAATTATGAATTCGCGAATCTCGCCATCTCTCAAAAACTCTCACAGTATAAACATTTTTTTTCGACAGAAAAGTCTTTTTTTGTGTGTGCGAGGGAGAGGGGGGAGGTAGTCCCCGGCCCCGTCTCCTCGGTATCCCTGAATCCGCCTATAGGTGGTTTGATTGTGGTTTCGAATTAAAATGAAAGTCAATCATGATCATTAAAAATATTGCCCGTCGTAAACCACATTGTCCAATCATACACATACAGTATTCATAACGGTGTGAAGTTTGGTTCCGGGTTCAAGTTGAGATTATGAAGCGTTTATCGTGTTTTATCATCGTGTTTAAATAAACAAAAACCCTACACACTATTAGGAAGTAAAAACATATCTTATTAGATTGCAGGTGGGATCGAAATACATATATTATTGAGTGCGTTTGTAGAACTATAGGAATCGACAGTTTGAAAATTTGAAACTTTATGCTAGCCGGAACGTGGATTCTTTTGCGAAAGGATTTTTAGACTTACTTCTTGGCAGCTTTTTTGTTTAACCTACTCAGGGGTATGTGTAAGTATACATAATTGTCTTTACCTTCATAATCAGGAAACAGTGATTTTTCTTTTTCGTGCATTCATAACAAGCCGAGTTGTTCGGACATTTCTCCATTTTGTTGTCGACACCACTCGTCAAAGAGAACTGTACTCTCTCTGTCTCTGTCTCTGACTCTGACTCTTTCTGTCTCTCTCTCTCTCTCTCCTTTCATTTCTCTCTTTCTCCCCTTCTTTATTTGGGGGGGGGGGGGGTCGGCATTTGACTGGAGGGCATGCTGGTCCAACACTCCATGCAATAGTGGTACAGGAAGACACCCTACCGAAACCTCAACACATTATTTCTCTTAACCCATTCGTGACAGGAATTATTTAAAGCCTAATTTGATCAGCTTTTATTCTTCAAATTGGCAACACCAACATTTTTATTTTATTGCTACATTTTTCTTATAAAACGTCATGTATCTGAAATGAAATTATATTGAAAGAAATTATGATGATAATTCAAAAAGTTGCCAATTTGCACGGGAAAAGGTGATTTTAAACTTTCTATCACATTGCCAATTTGAGGATTTTAATGCTTATTTTCCTTCTAAAAAATTGTCAGCATCAAACAACGAATATTGACGCAACCAAAATGGGCACAGTTTGTGTAGACTTTTTTGCTCTTTCTGCTCATGTATTTGGTATGATTTTTAGGGCTTTGCATCAAAAGATATTAGGCCAAACCACAAAATGTGGACCTCTGTCACGAATGGGTTAACATTGTTCAAGTTCAAGTTCAGTTTAATCATAACACAATGGAAAAGTAATACGACAGGAAAGGTTTGGGACTAGTACTTTCGAAGCACAAACAGCACAATACCTTCTCACTACACTCTTAAAACAAAGTAGTCAGATTTGACTAGATTACTGGATCACACTGGCACTTACGCTTTTCTAGTCAAATATGGCCAGATTCTAGTCAAAACGACAAGAATTTTATTCAATTTAGCGAAGAACGTTCACTTTTCTAGTCAAAATTGACACAATTCTAGTAAAAATAACCAGAATTCTAGTAACTTATCTGACTAGAACTAGGGATCCCACGGGCACTTACTCTTTTCTAGTCAAATGTGACTAGATTCTAGTGAAAATGACCGGAATTCTAGTAAAAATTAACCAAACTTTTACCAAAATTCTAGTCAATTTCACTAGAATCAAGTCAAGTTAGCGTTGGTGTGTGTATGATCCGGTAGACTATATAGTCAAATTATTTTACTAGAATCTAGTCATTTTGGCTAGAAATGTATCACTTTTGACTAAAATCATTGAAAATAGTACTAGTCTGTCAAATTTGACTAGATTTGTTTTTAGAGTGTAGGTTTGAGGATTATCATAACAATGCCATCGTAATGATCGTATCCCGTAATGTTTCAAACGAAAATACATGAACAAAATATATGCTCGAAGATATCTCGTATCTAACCCCGTACATAATAGTCCGAAATGTCTCTCTTGCTTCCTATTCGTGTTATCAAAAGATGTATTACGTTATGTGGAATGGAAGTAGAGTATCAGTAGTGAGATGTTCCTGATCGGACTACATCCTTAGCGGTATATTATACTACACGGCTCCCTGCTACGAGTCTGTCACCGTATACTCAAACTCCATGTTTGGGCTTGTTTTGCTTTGTTTTGTTTTTGTTTGTTTTTTGTTTGTTTGTTTGTTTTTTTGTTTTTTTTTATTAGTTATGAGACACAGAGGGGCTTTCAAGACACACGGTTAAACGGTTGGTGAAGTAAGCTCCAAAGAGTAGTATAGGCACACCCCAGGGAAGGGTATGATCTGGGGAGCGTTTCATGAAGAGTTTTGTCAGTGATAATCACTGACAATTGTTATAAGCTATACTGAAAATCCTCGCTTCTGATTGGCTGAGAGCAAATTAGTAAGTGAAAATCACCGACAAGACTCTTCATGAAACGCTCCCCAGAGTGACCATATACAGTATCCAACAAAAGTGAGTACACCCCTGAGGGTGTGCTTAACTTTTGTTGCCACAAACTCAAACAAAATCCTTTAGCTATTACATTATTGTTATGGAAAAGATAATTCCTATCAATAAACCAGTCACAGAATTTCGTTCTTCTCCATCATAGTTGCAATACATTTATGTAAGAATTTACATTTGAATTCTAACATTTTGTAAAGGGTGTACTCACTTCTGTTGTATACTGTACCTATTCGCACGAACTTGCGCCTCGCTGGCTGTAGCCAAAATATTGAGCTATGCACGTGAGCCGTTCTTAAATTCCGCTTTTAAAAAGTATCATTTTAATCTTCTTTCTTTCTCAGGGGAAGAGGGGGGAAGGTGTACGCAGGCTTCGCCTCATATAGATCCGCTACTGCATAGACATGTGCAAACTACAAAAGTGATTTTAATGATCCGGATTAAAAAAAGATAGCCAGCCTGCCGATGTCGACATTTTCGTCTAAAACGTGTTTATATCTGTTAAAGGACAATTCAATTTAGCCATTCCACACCAAACTAAACAAATAGAAATGAACCGCCGTTGTATTGCCGTTAAGAGGGTAAATGTTTGATCACTTGATCAATTAATTGACAAAGGGGGAATCAATCGCAAAAAACAATAGTACCGCCAAAGCTACCTTGTTGGCCATTAGGAGAATGATAAACCCAAGGGAAATGAGTTTCATTATTGACAACACGAGGTCAAACATTTTACACCTAATTGAAAATTTCTCTTGATTTAGTAAGTGATATATATATATTGTAATTCAGCTTACCGCGGTCGTCACATAGCTATATCTATTAATATGAAGTCACTGGATATTCTATCGCGCTATGATACTTCCAGCAGAGATCCACATTTACATCATGACTTAGCATGATGACACTGAACTCTGATAGGAGCGTGGCCTTGGTCCGCTCGTTTCAGTGGAGAGGTGTCATGATATAGGGAGGGATGCCGGTCCTCCATCAAGGTGGATTTAATGAGTTAGAAAATGACCATCGAGTGAACTATGAAAGGGTGCAAGAGTTGACCTTTCGATTTTCTGACGATTCATGTTTGTTCCTTTCCATGAGCATGATAACTAAAGATCTTTCAGAAAAGGGTATCGCGATAGTAATTAGGAAACTCGATATTTTTCATGATGAAACCTGAATATGTCATAAGATAGCAGGCCATACTCAGTCATGCATTTCATATAATACTCTAATAATTTGAAAGTATGAGGATAACAGGTTTTTCGGTGACTCAAATTACAAGAGCTTCATAACTCCAAGGTTCTTAATTAGGAAAATGAACCAGGGTTTTAAATTCCGGAAGGGATATAAGGTTAGTAATTCCGGTAATGAGATCCGGTTCAGAAGTCCAAGAATGAAAAGGAACTCTCTGTTTATATATATATATATATATATATATATATATATATATATATATATATATATATATATATATATATATATATATATATATCGAAATTACGAATCTCCAGGAATATGAACCTGTTTCATTTTCGGAATTATGAACCTTCATATACAGATATAGGAACTTAAAAAAAATACAAACGAGTGCCTCCAAGAAAACTTCCATGTTATAATATTTAGACCCTTTAGCGATATAAGAAGCAAAATTAATACATTCAAGGTATACATGTAAGGTGGTATTAGGAGCATCTTAATATTTGGAGCAATCATCATTATAGTCATCATCATCAACCTAGTTTCCTTATACCTCTCATGGGGGCGGCGTGGGTGTTGGGGGTGTGGGTGGGGGGTCGTCTTGTTACTGCTCTCCTCATCATCCAGTCTATTAATCACAACATCCATCTCATCATGTCTTCCATATCATCATCTGGGATGCGATCCATTCATCTCTTCCTTCCCGTTCTTAATTCTTCCATGTCTCTGTCCGTTCAGTTGAGACCAGTCGATGCATTAATGCCAAACCAAACCCGGGAGCCATGACCCGTTACATTAGGTTTGTCTGCATGGATTTATATCCACCATTCTAAACTTCTTAGCAGATCTGTGATGCTTGTGCAGACTGTTCTTTAATTCGAAATTCAATTTCATATGATTTCGTTTCGAAAAAATGGAACGAGATTTAAAAATTCAGAAATGAGAATGGTAGTCTAAACGTCGTAAAATAAAAGTGAGCAAGATTCCTACCCCAAACAAACTTTTGTATTACCTTTGTAGAGCTAATCCCGATGTCAGCTTGACATACAGCTAAATTGGGATTTCTGTGCAGTCTGTCGGCAAAGTGACAGTGCACAAACAAACAAACAAACAAACAAATAAATAAACAAGCAAACTAACAAACTGACAAACTAACCAACACCCACAAAAAAGGAAAAACAAAAACGAAACAAAATCAATGAAAACAAACAAACACACTCACCCCCACGCACACCCACACACGCTCCCCCACCCCAACATTTTTTTTTTTAAACACGTGCACAAGTTGGTATCAATAATGCCTATAGGATTTTCATTATTTGATTTACGATAAAAAAGAAATGCAGATAAAATGCCTTGCTCAAGGGCATAAGTGCCGTCCGTGGGATTGGGGATCGAACTTCTGCGTCTCCAGTCAAGCGCCTTAGACCACTCGACCCACATACACCCCACACACACCCTCCCACATCCACACACACAAAAGTTAATGCTGGGAGCGCCACAGATAAAGACAAGTGAATGCTAGAACATCTTCATTTGAATAAATTCATAGTATTGAAGTAGGAAATTTTAGAGCAGGAAACAATATCCAGTATAAATGGGAAATGAAAAAAGTGCGACGTTGAACTAAGTTTTTATTTCTAAGTAAATGGTGATTTAGTCATCTTTAGGATGAAATAGACGTACAAGGTTAATGCGAGTGTGTCACTTCACGTGATTCTCGCCTTGGTATTTCCCCACGGGACTTCTATGAACACGGTTTTCGTGAGTAAGTCTAGAGCAACTAAAGAAAGTAAGTGTACCAGCTTCTTAGGATCCGATATCTGATCGGCTTTGAAGGCTTATGTCAAAAGGGTGCGTGGGCGGAGCGGGATGGGAGCGGGGAGGGAACGGGGATGGCCGCACGTAGACGTTAACATGCAATCATAGGTTTTTGTGTTGTTTTTTTTTTAAAATCTGGTTATCACAAAAACAATAAAAACTGTTTGAGCAATTAAGTTTACTGAGTAATAAAGGTGATGTATACACACCTGATCATCATATAGAGACAGCAAAAGTCGCATTCATCTGGTTTTCGTTTTCGTATTTAAAAAAAATCCTTTTGGTGTGTTTTGCATGCTTATATAAAACGTCATGTATCTGAAATGAATACAAATGGACAGAAAGTATGAAGAAAAGTTAGAAATTTTGCCAATTTGCATGGAAAGTAGTGATTTGGAACTTCCATCGCTTTGCCAAATTCATGATTTGAATGCTTAATTCTGTTTAAAATATTTCTGCATAAACGGCAATACTGACGCAACCGATAGGAAATGGGCGGAATATCGTAGAAGTTTTTTCTGCTTATAATATTTGACATGTTTTCTAGGGCTCTGCATCAAAAGTTAAAGGGCCGAACCATTATAAAGTAAAACCTCTGTAAATACAAAACGCTTCAAAATACCCGAAATGCCTGCATTTTTAAAAGAAATAAGTACTGTCACATTCTTACTGTCGTGTAGAATATCGTGTAGTCATCTTAGAATAGATCGATGTTTATTTAACTTTTCATTGGTCTGATATTGTTTTGGTTTTTTTTACTCTACATACTAAGGGGAAAAAGGTTCAATTTTGCACCCTAAATGCACCACTGGCAGCTAGGGCCGTATGCAGAAATTTTTCCGGGGGGGGGGCAAGATGTGTAAAAATTTTCGAAGAAGTTCGAAAGCGAGGGAGCGAAGCGACCGAGCTGTTCACGAGGGCACTTTTGCATTTTTAAAAGTGAAATTGAAAGATTTGGTGCACACTTTTCATGGATTTTGCGAAAATTTTCAGTAAAAAAATGTAAGTTTTCAAAATTTCAGGGGGGGGGGGGGCAACTGCCCCCCCCCCCCGCTGCGTACGGCCATGCTGGCAGCACCTTTTGGGTGCAATCTTGCACCCTACATGAAAAAGGTGCAAAGATTCGCCCCCTTTTTTTTTTTAATTGTTTGCAACCGGAAATGCCCGTCTGCACTTTTAAAAGTGCAACTTTGCACTTTTAAGGGTGCAGAAATTTTTGCATTCAAAAGAGTGCAAATTTGCACCTTCCCTAAAGGGTACAACTTTGCACCCATAACAGTGCAAAACGTAGCTCACTGCACCCTTAAAGGTGCAAAATGCATCTTAGGGTGAAAACTTGTACACATAAAGGTGTTCCCAGTGTTGCGCTTGAAGGGTGCAAAATTGAACCTTTTTTTCTTAATATGTATCAACTAATCACCTGCATGGTGAGAATCAATTTTTAGCAAATTCTCCTTAATGAATGCCCCCCTCGAATTTTTAAGTCAACATTACAATAACCATCTCGTGATATTACAGACAAAAGGAATACTCAATTTGCCATTTTTAAATGTTCCCTCGCGTATTTTTTAATACAAAGCTGAAATTTTCAATTTGAGGAAGTCTAAAATTTTCTCATATTGCCTCTCATTATGATAGGTCCTGGGTTCGATCCTTGCTTGGTGCTTACTTTGAGCAAGGTGTTTTGCCCAAAGGTTTTGCCCATATATTATGTCCCTCTCGACGCAAGTTTACTAAAGTGGTACCTTTGAGTGCTGAGATACTAGTAATAATAATTGTTGGGCCCGCAGGAAAAGAAGTATTAATACTGATGTAGTGTCCCTGGGTAAATAAAACCCAATCATTATTATTATTTATTATCATTATTACCCGGGGTGAAATAGAAATTAAACTGATTAAAATGTTCTTAGGTTACTGACATTTAGCATGTTTAGATGAACTAGTAATTAATTAATTCATTTTCTTTCTTCCTCATTGACTTTATTAACTGAATGTGCGCCCTTTCCCTTCTCAGTTATGATGATCTCTCCTTTTTTTGTTTTCCCTGATCAATTCCCTTTGCTCGTTTTAGCAGCTCCGATTAAAGTTCATTGTATTCATCATCCATCATAGGATTGCTTTTCCCGGGAATAATATAGCTTTTCGTGTGTTTTGCGCGGAGTAATTTAGTTGTAATTTACTTGGATGTTTGGATATCATTTGACACGCTTCATTTAAACAAAGCGCATTAACTGCGGTGTAAGTCCATGCATCGCACCGAATTCATGGAATTAATAATGTACTCATTTAATGTTAAACTTAGCCCTACATGCTTGTACAGTCATGTGACAGTACCAGAGGGGTGTTTCACGATGATCAAACTTACGTGCGATTATAAAGCCCAGCTTAGTGTGAGTCTGCTTCACGTTGGCTGGCTGAGTCTGTTTCACGAAGCCGCTCTTTGGGGTAAAAAAAATTAGGCATGATTTGGACACTTACGCATAATGTTTAGTCAAACTTAAATCTTATAGCGAAACACCCTTTGGGGGGCAAAACAAATTACGCATGATTTAGACACTTACGTATTATAGTCTTAAATCTTATATCGAAACACCCCCTAGGGGAGTTTCCACAAAGCTACAGTGCGTAAAGTTACGCATAACTTTAAGAACGACCTAACTATGACTAGCCTAATGGACTTTTTCCTCTTGTTTTAAAAAAATTGTGACTGTATTTCCCATAATCTCAATTAAATTGTTGGCAAATATGACTATACTTCACATTAAAAAGGTTTTTTTTATACGAATAATGTTAATCTACATACTCACCAAGAATCCCATTTAGCTTTCCATATTCAATTTATTCTTAAACTCTTAAACTCATGCGTAATTTTGCGTATTGCTTAATTTGTGAAACACCTTCGGTCTTCAGAATGGGAGATGGAGGTGAGTTTCTATAAATGTATTAATTTGAAAATGTTGCCATTATGGCTTACAGTTTATTGCGATATTGACGCTCATGCTATTATGAAAATCTGCTGCCAAATATGGAGTATGTTTTAGCGTAGCCGATATTCAAACCAAAATGGCAAACAAAAAAAAACCCAAACAAACAAACAAACAAACAAAAACCCCACACACATTCATTCCAAATTCATTTTCATTCAATCTAATTGCCATTAGATCCGTGTTATCACTATCTCGTTATCGTAATTTGTTTATGATATAAGTATATCATTATTGTCATCATATTGTTTATTCTGCCAACATGCAGACAAATTCAAAGAAAACTCATCGAAAATTATCATTTGGATGTTTATATATCGTTCTCATTGCAATGTATGTCTGCGTAAAGTTGACTATCATAATAAAATGCATGCCTAATTAATTTCCAATTCGCAAGCCCTGTAGCTGCATGATCAGGTTTGACAGATATCATGTCTATATGCTTGTTCAACCGTTGTAGTTCATATTTATTTTAAGCTCGATCCGAATGCCTATTTGCAACTCATGCCCAAAAACTGTTGGAATTATCAAGCTCGCATCCATGGCATCGTGTTCAAGTTCGTTTTGAAAGTTGAGATATTTGCATTTCGTGTGGAATTCCGGGTCATTCAAAGACTCTTTCTTTAATCTCCCGTAAAGGGTCTAACATTTTATCATGCACAAAAACGACATCAGCACTATCACGACTATGAATGACCCAAATTCATGGACAATAAGCATGAATACAAGTTTTTACAGCACAATGCATACATCTTTATTGGTTTCTTTTCATAGTATCCTTAGTTTCCTGAAGACTTTGGATAGATAAGGGCCCCCATTTCATAAAATTTGTTATCAGGAACAACTGTCACATTTCTACGACAAAATTTGCTCTCAGCCAGTCAGATGCAAGGATGTCAGTAGCTTATAACAGTTATTGCAACTTGTTATTGATAACAAGTTTTATGAAATGGGGCCCAGGAAGTTCCAACTCCCTGGGAGAGGTCCAGGCAGCTCGGTCCAGTCTTTAAGGGGGTCATTCGTGTGGGAGATGGTGTGGGTTGGGGACGGTATTACTTAAAAAAAACTAAAGTACAGTTAAGGAGAGAAGAGGTTCATTGTTTTTCACTTCTTTTTTTTTCACATATTGTGTTTTCTTTTTTCCTCAGGGGAGGGGGAGGGATGGGAGGGAGGGGTCGTAACTTAGCCACTGATGGATAGGGCATGACCTTTATGTGTTACCGCTCCCTGCACTGGAGTCGATGGTATCGTCAAACAGACAAACCAGAAATCTCCCCTTAACAAAATGTGACAGTGCTAAGAGGTCGTCATGACAATGTAAACATTATAGCGGCTAAGGAGAGCAAGCTTCATCGACAGCGTGTTATAATACCGATATGAACTCATCAATCAACTTGTTAGTCATTTTAATGTGACGCTATTATAATTGTGTTGACTTTGTGCTACCGTCTGAAATGCTAACGTCCACTCGTCAGATTAAATGATTTATTCATATTATCATTACAAATTAATTGTGCATGAATCATTTTGTTATATCGAAAACGAAGAGATGAATTTATGATGGATAATGAGTTGTAGATTAATCTTCTCCGTGCTCCCTCTTTTTCTGCTTTCACACCGTATAAGATTGATGTAGAATCTCCAGTGGGATTCGAACATGCGACTCTGGCTTAGGGCCAAATTACATGTAATTTGTTGATGACTCTAATAACATGGCTTATATTCTACTTCAGATTTCAGCTTCCTGGGTATATACATTAATTTTCTCCATAATGGGTCTTGTAAATATACCATTTTAAAGTCGGTGTAATATACAGTTCATTGGTTATATCTTCACCTCGTGTGTATTGGGTTTACTACAAATGCAGACTTGTGCAAAAACCGTCGGCTGATTGTCTTGGCATTGCTCAAGCTGGTTGAATTAGTTCAGAATTTAAGCAAATGGATGCAACCCTCGTAGGCCTACCTATTGCATCTCTTAACTGCTTAAAAGGAAAATGAAACCCTGGAGAAAATTCAGTTGCATTAAAATAGATGATAAAGATAAGCAATTTAAAAAAAAGTTAAATCAAAATCGGTTACGAAATGAGAAAGTTATGAACGGTTTGAAAAGTCTCGATTTACTTTGTAAGGTAATCCTCAAATTGGCATTATCGCTTCAAAATAGCAGGTCTTTGTGGACAAATCTCTATGCGTTTTGTACTCAAAATTTCAGGTTTTCTCTAAAGGTGCAGCTTCTCTTTCTTACCTCAAGGTGCACCATGGGAAAATGTATTTGACATAACATATTTATGTTGAGTTCACAAAGAGGCACCTTGAGAGATAACATGGATAATGGAGAAAATCTGATATTTTGTGTACAAAACATATTATGGAGAATATTGTCCACAAAAACCTGACATTTCGAAGAGATATGGCCAATTTCATGAGGACGGCCATAGAAAGTAAATCGAGATTTCAAACTTTTACAACTTTCTCATTTCGTAACCGTTTTTGTTTTAACTTTTAAAAAAATGCTTCTCTCTATTCTCTCTTCATTGTCTCCCGGTTTTTTTTTTAATATTATTTTTAATGCAAAGTTCCGGTACAAAGTGACTTCTGTCAGCCTTCCCCGAAACCATAGAATAACTGGGATGATGATCAGAGGGGTCTAGTCGGTGCATTCACACGGGTACACTCTAAAAAAAAGGACTGGTAAAAAAAAAAAAACTACCAATCCGGTTGGTCAACACCATATTAGTTATTTTCAACCAATATGTTGGTCAAACTGTACCAATATCATTGGTTAACCATTAACCATTTGAAATGGTCAAAAATATTGGTTATAACAACCAATGTATTGGTCATGCAGACCAATTAATATTCACGACTTCATGAATATTCATGATCGACCATAAAACAACCAGAATTTGCGAAAATAGATCAATATCATTTGATATTTTGTATTTATGCAACGCTAACATTTTTAACTGCAATGCAAAATGTATTTGCATTAATAATTTACTATATCATTCGAACAAGTAATTATTAGGAGGCATTTTGAAATCTGAATGAGAAAATATTGTAATCTATAACCGTTTTTAACAAGTATTACCATATGCTCTCTATATAAAATGAAATAGATATTACGTTACAGTAGTTAGGTATAGGATGTAGAATTATAGGAATGTAAGATATAGGATTAGGATAGGTTAGTTTATAGGACCGCTTAGGAGAGCTATGTGAAGAGCTCTCTGGCACTGCGATTGACAGAAACATTCCTGTGATATGCATTTATTTTTTTCATCATTATTGTTTTTTACATACTGTAAAACAAGCTCATAACCAATGCACTGGTGCTAAACCAAATTTATGACCAAACATAATTGGTTAAATACTGACCAAGAAAAATTGGTTAAGAAATGAACCACCATTGTATTGGCTGGAATAACCACCTGGAGATTGGTTAGAATTATAACCAATATTATTGGTTGAAAAAGACAACCCATCTTGGATTGGTCACTCTAACCAATATGTCGGTCGGACACATAGCTTTGGTTGGAATTGACCCATATTTTGGTCATTCTGACCAATCCTTTTTTAGAGTGTATAAAATGGTGAGCGTTAAGTGAAAGCAGACCCTGTAAAATGAAGGCTAGGCATTATTGATCCCGTGGAAAGTAACGTCCCTAAAATGGCGCCTGGATAATCCATTTTCTCTGGTCTCTACATTCGGCGCAGCATGAATTAGCTAAATGACTGAGCGAAATTCTTCATTCCGCTCTTTGTAAACTAGTAGATTGTGTTATTAAAGAGTTATTCAACTTAAATAATTTTACCTTCTCTTTTTTTAAACAATAATCAACTTATATAATTCAATCAAGTAAGCGAAGTTCATAACTACTTAAATTGCATTGCGAGTTTAAGAGATAATAGAGTTTGTGATAGTTTTGGCAGTAATACAGAGTGCATGTTACCTGCATACGCTGCACTGTCACAGGCACAAAACACCCACTAAAAGGTATAAATGCAGTGCAAGATTAGTTAAGAGATGTATAAGAGAATGACTGAAGGGATACTGAAGATATTGTGATGACAGTAAATTTGTGATGAATGCCAGTAATACCATAGTCGGATAAGACGTGATGTTGAAGCAATAATTGAATTGATAAACAGTGCTGCCGAATTTTGACACGGCATCAAAAGAAGCTACTTTCAAACAACCCCCTCGGCTGTCTATCTTGCTAAAAGTTATTTCTATACAGCGTCCGGAAGAAATGTCAAATAGATGACAAGTATCTTATTTTCAAATTTGTCAAACCATCGTGACCGGTTCGCAAGTCTTACTTATTAACTTTCTATTAATTGAATTAGATCCCCCAAAGCTCCGATGTCTATTGAACCCAACACGCCAATGGGTGTTGCATGCTGAGAGATGGGCTTCCGTTCGCTTTTGTGAAATATTTGTTGGTGTGGACGTGCAAGAACGTGATAAATCTATTGATATGTCAATAACCACTGTCATAGAGTGTATACGTTTTCCGAAGGATTTTCTTTTCAAATAAAGCCAGTTTAAAGATACAATTGAAAATTAGATTTGTATGGATGAGCAGAAGTCCATAGAATTACAGGCATACTGCATTCATTTAAAATCAAAGAGAGGCCCTTCATGTTTTTTTTTATAGCACATGAAAATGACGAAAAGTTTCGTTAAATCTCTAAACATTTTTTCGACTGTTAGATGTCGTCAATTTAATGTTGATTGGACACACAACACTCACATTTTGAAATGGTCTTGAAACTTTTGCGAAAAAAAAAGTTAATTTGAGTAAAGTAAAGGGGGAGGTTTTGGGAGAGAGAAAGAGATAGAAAGAGAAAGAGAAAGGGAGGAGCGCGAGAGAGATATTGAGAGACTATTATAGGGATAGAGGAGAAGATGGTTTGGTAGATAACGAGTAAAGAGTTGGAAATATAGTGAGGAGAGATAGAGAGATAGAGAGAGAGATTGCTTGTTTTTATTTTCATTATCAACATAAAGACCAAAATAAATACATGACAAATTATGATATTATCAATCGCGGAATTGAGTGGCATTTACAAAATCCCTCTGTTCTTCCATGGGGTCCTAGAAGAAAAAAAACTTAATACATGTATAGCAATTACAAAAGGGAAATTTAAATAGCACACACAGACATAAAATCAACACAAACCAAATAAAGAAACAAAAGAAATACTGGAAACCTAACGAACCCGAAACAATGAAGGGTATATAAAAATATAAGATTGGAGGAAAAGATAGCTTGTTAGATGGATTATGTATGATTATGTCCCGAGATAGATAATGTAAAACGTTGAATAGATAGATAGATAGAGAGAGAGAGAGAGAGAGAGAGAGAGAGAGATGGGGGGGGGGGGGGGGGAGTTGGGGTTAAGGAATGAATATTTGCAACTGAAACCGGAAGAATTATATACATTGTAACGAGTTATGGATTCAAAACTAATCATGCAGTCACTGCCGTAATTGGGAAAACGAATTTGCTTCCAACTGGCAATTTATTTTTCATCACAACAATGCATGATAATAGTCTATGGACTACTGCACTGCATTCATTTTGATTTAAATAAACTGAAAATGAACTGAATTGAATTGAATTAGAGAGATCATGTACAAAACTACTAGGTACGGGTCAGTATTATTATTATTATTATATTCACCAACACTTGCACTGTCACGTTATTTAAGGTGATGACGGTTTTATTGGATGCTGGATTGCACTGTTAGATGGCTGTGATATATTGGGATATTCCCAAATAAAGTGATGGGTTTTTCGCTACACAAAAATGATGGGAACTCTTTGGAAAAGTGAACATTTTTTTTTCTAATATGTATTCTACCAGCCTTGCCTGAAATGCCACTGTTCGTTTTATAATAATAATCGAGCTTCTGGGGGAGAATAGAGTATATTCCACTTTTCCTATGCATTTGGCAGTGTTCATAGTTAATAAAAATGTAAATTTTTCTTCTGATTTGAAAACTATGCTTTGCTTTTTTTTTTCTACGTCTAATTTTAAGACGCTCTTCATGTTGTCATGGTTGTCTTGTAATAACCATGATAATAATACCCAGAGTTATCGTTAATGTATCAACCAACGCCTCATCACATGAGTACACATGAGTTATTTGTTACGTCCACCTGAAATAAAATAATAATCCCAGGCACATTAAATCCATTTCGTCGTTACTTTCACATCCAACTCAATTGTGGGACTATTGTGCCTGGGTATTTGTACTAACGGTAGAATTATTATAGCAGTATAGCGATTTTTTTTTTCCTGTTCCATTCGGCATTGGTATTACTCAAAGTTCATGTACTACCAGTGTCTCGGAGGGGGGGGGGGTGGGACTTCTTCCCCTGATGTATTTTTCCTTATATCTAACTTCACATGACTTCATCTAAATCATCGTCATCGTCTACAACGCAAGAACGTTTGAAACATTTCAGGCATCTGTCATGCTTGCAAATAAAAGAACAATGACTAATAATTGTAATCAGATAAAAATGATTGAGATACGAGGTTTTGGTTTTGTTGTTGTTGTTATTAGGCCACATCTACAAAGTAAGTAACCCTAGGTATGCAGTAATCTTAATCTTGTTCTACTGCGCATGCCCGCTAGTTACCTGTTAGCCAGCGAACCAACCACTAATACATTATCTCATTTTGTTTGTCATTTGCAGAAGATGCGTCCGTGAGTTTAACGGGACGTGTGTGTGTTCGATCGTCCGATGAGCTCGTCGGCTGCTGTGAATGGAAGTGGAATTAATTCGACCACTTGTTCGAGGCCTTTAAAAATGGAATTATTTTATAAGATCGCTCTCAGTTTCGCTCACGATGTGGTAAGCCATGATCAACGACTGCGGGCTACAGTGTGAATTTGCCATTTCTTTTTGATGGCCTGGCATTCGTGAATCGCGTGCCTTTTTAACTTTCTACTTGAAAGTGTGTGTGTGAGTGTGGCGGAAGTTTTGTACCGACTTGGCCGAGGTCGCCGCGCCATGCAGTTATGGCGGGTGCAAGGCGACACAAATTATCATGTCGTCTGCTATTGCTAATACAACCACCGATGTTGCTTCTTCTCCTTCTTTTCACCGGATTATCCCACCTTATTCTTGCCGGAGGAGAGAATTTCACGACCCTTAACCCACTCGATTCGACGATCATCCCAACCACCTTGGTGGCCGGACTTGGCAATGAGAGCGGAGTCACTGCAGGAGCACTACCCCAGAGTTACCGGCGAGATGGCCAATATGTTCTCGGTGGACTATTTGATATCCACGATTCTCGGGACGGTGAATGCGGGGACTTTAACCCTCGCGGTCTCAAATGGATGCATGCCATGGTCTATGCTGTCGATCACCTCAATGCTAGGGACGACATTCTACCTAACATCACACTCGGTGAGTACTACATTTTGTGTAATCTTTTTACTACAATAGTACCACTCTGCCCCCCCCCCCCCGGGGGATCGGGTAATTTTGTGGAGGCTTGATTTAATTATTGTTGAATTTTAATATCTGTGTTGTATAAAGATGTTCAGAAGGATAAATAAACAGCCAGGAATGTAAAGGTTTTGAAATATAAGATGTTATTATGAAGATTGGATATCTATCACTATTTTCGTGAAGCACATGATGATGCTTTTGAAGTGCATCTTTTCAGGGCTTCATATTTACACAATATTACATACACTGATGGCATGTATAGGGCCATGCAGCTCTGAGTTTTAAATGTTACTCAATAGCTTTAATCCGCCACTATAGGACCAAAGACGGATTTAAGAGGGAGGGGTGGTGCAAATCCTTTCTTAACAAAACCAAACTGGCATAACTGAAGCGCGAAAAGGAAGATTGTCTCCTTGTTTGCATTATCTTAGGACTCGTTCCCCTCCGAAAAGGACTAGATTTTCCCCAAGCCGAGACGACGAAGACATGTATGCAACTTTTCTAAAATGCCCGTTGGATTACGAATTTGATTGTGGTATCGAGTTAAAAGAAAGATCAAAGACGGTTATACATGTAATATATATATATATATATATATATATATATATATATATATATATATATATATATATACCAAGTTATACATTAATTCTGACAGACGTTTAACAATCACTGGCAACCTTAAGACATAATAGATATGAAAAGTTATTTAGACGGTCTGCGATTCACCTATGTTCACTTTTCATTTCGGTTTTCTCATTTCGTTTTTATGGTCTTAATGTATCTTATTTACACGCTGAATGAGTAAAATTTGCCTTTCCCCTATGTTAGGGCACTGAACCAATACGACTTTAAATCATAATACTACCATTTTGGCAAGCTCATGTGTGTCCAAGTAATATGCAGTACAGTAATTTTGATATCAGTATGACACATCATATAATTTGACATTGCGAAAACACAGAGTTAATTTTATAGTACGAAAGACTTCGTAAAGTGAAACTATGGATGAAAATTAAAAACATCCGACGGTGAAGGGCAAGGATTAATGTAAACATGCAGTCTTGCACTGTCGATCATACCACTGCAATGGAATAACATGTGATGAATTGATCTGATCAGAGCATATTTCCAGGTAACAATGCACCAGGGAAATTCCCTGAATGCATATGCACAATATCATTATCCTATAAGGAAAGGTTCTTGACCCCGTTACATAAAACTTACAATTGATGGTAACTTTGCCATCAGTGTACACGTAACTTACAATTGATGGTAACTTTGCCATCAGTGTACACGTAACTTACAATTGATGGTAACTTTGCCATCAGTGTACACGTAACTTACAATTGATGGTAACTTTGCCATCAGTGTACACGTAACTTACAATTGATGGTAACTTTGCCATCAGTGTACACGTAACTTACAATTGATGGTAACTTTGCCATCAGTGTACACGTAACTTACAATTGATGATTGAACTCCCATCTTTTAACGTCTTTTGGTATGACGCGGCCGGGGTTCGAACCCGCGACCTCCCGATTGTGAGGCGGACGCTCTACCTACTGAGCCAACACATCGGTTACCATGGTAGTCATGGTAGTTACCATTAATGGTAAGTTTTATGCAACGGGGCCCAGAACTGCTTTTCATTATTATATGAATGATGCGTTCATGATATGATTAATAACGATATGATAATAGTCGGCAAGCAGCTGATCAAACAGTCTAAAAACCTTCGAGAAGATGGAAAATTAATGGTCATTCGTATAAACTTTCAACCTACTGCAGGAGCATAACGCAGGGGTAAAATTGGGGAAATGTGACCTTTTCTACTCGGAAAGGGTCGACAGATTTAAAACTGGTCCTTTTAAAGAAGTGTTGAATGCATGTACATGTAGGCTTGGGGAGAGCTGCCAACCATGCCAACATCACTCCATCCAAACCCCTACAAAATTAACACAAATGAATTCAAATCTCAAAACTGCTAGACAAAGTTTATATCATAAACATGATAAAGTTTGATTATGCAGTGAAATAGATTCATATTCCTGGGGGTGTTTCATAAAGCTGTTCGTAAGTTACGCACAACTTTACGCACGACTAGTGATATGTTCCTGTGCTACATGTAAATGATTGAGATTCTGATTAGCACCCAAGAACATGTTCCAGTCGTGCTTAAAGTCGTGCGTAACTTACGAACAGCTTTATGAAACACCCCCTGGTATATTAATTGTGGTAGGTCTTATCTGCGACCTTTCCCCAGTGTTCTGCTCGTTATGGAAGCTCAATGGAATGAGGGGAAATAAAAAAACACACTAAATTCATTGACATTAAAGGAGATGGTTCATTAAGCCTGTACCAACTATGCCCTTTTGTTAATCAATGGTGTAATGCTTGGCTGATTTCACGATGGACTGAATTTCAATGCCCGTCATCGTTATAACTATCAGCTATGACGTTGCAAAACAAACAATTGGCGCAGTTTATTACATTGTTTATATTTTCAATAATTTTTGCTGCTACGTGGCAAAAAAATAGATAGCAATAAGGTAATTTTTTGAATTAAGCTTCATGGGCGCGAATCGACGTTTTTTAAACTTTATAAGATGAATATGTTTGAATGGAAATAGTAGATTTCGTGCATGATCTGCCATCAGTTTGACGTAAGCACTCAACTAAAAGAGATACACAAGATATATGAATGACGGTACTCATTTTTTGTTACAATCTCTATGAGTGAAATTGAGCAAAATTGGAACATTTTGTGTACCATGTGTACGAAGGACAATTACGTCTTTATTTCACAATATAGTTCGGTAGCTGGTTAGGAAGTTGAAAGCATGGTTTTGGAAACTCGTTTGGAAAGGAAGCATCATTCGTATTGAGAAAAACAAGCAAAAGACTCTGATGCAGTGAAAGTTAAACAGCCAATCAAATTTACCCATCCAATATTCAACTCACGCGACCCCGCGGACAAACATTTTCATTGTCAATTTTATTTGATGGATATACGTTTTTAAGCAGAATAAAACATTCGGGCTTTAGTATGTTTCTGATATTCCTCACCTTTTCCATAATCCTTTTATTGTCGTCTGGAATTTTATTCAAGGGAGATTATGTTCAAGGGTAGAGAATTAAATTGAAAATGAAAATGAAACCGTTCACTGTAACAGACTGAGGAGACAGAGCTTGATGAGGACATAAATTCCCCCCATCCATCCATCACAGCATAGCTATGTCATTATTTTCATGGCAATCGAGAGCTCGTAACGTACGTCGACCAGACAATCTTATGACAGCTCAATTTAAACATGCAAGAACGATCAACTTGTATGCACTTCCTCATACGATAACTTGTCTGGATGCTCTTATAGAACCGTCTAAAAGATTGGTCCACAAAGCATTTGAAACAATTATGAATATCATACACAAACGGTCATCATGGTCATAGCATTCGGGAGTTCGGGGAGTGCTTTTCACGGCTCAACCAGAGCTGGGAACCAGAGCCCTTTATATACAGAATTTGGCCAACTCGGCTCCAGTTGGGCTCAACGTGGCGCATATTGCTTGGTTAGGCAAGCACAATACAAAAGAAATTGCGCCATGTTGTAAACCACTGAAACCAAGTTGGCCAAACTATGTAATAAAGGGCTCTGGGTTCAACTTATATTTTAGCTTTAGGGAGAGTCAATTCGTGGCTCGAAGGACGGTGAAATACATGTAGGTTGGATGGGCCAGTTCTACGAAATTCTCCAACCGAATTTTAGTTTCAGCCCTCCCCTGATTCGCAAACCGTATAATACATGCGTTCTTTAGAAGCTGCCATACTACTGAGAAAGAATCACATATATATATATATATATATATACCATTAGGAACTTTTGTATGATTTATCATCGTAATAATAAAAAATATATACTGGCAGAAAACCTAGCATCTAGGGCGTATAAATACAAGTAAGTTCCTCGCGCATGGTAACATGCGCCTTGAGCATCTCTTACGAGATGGATATGGCGCCTAACAAATTGCATATATTATTATTATATATTATTATTAACATAAATTATACATGAAACATGTGAAAAATACGGAAATAAGTGTATAGTTTTATTCAAAAAGAAAGAAATAAATGTATAATGTTGTGCAATTGAATGGTTATGAAAGGGGTACTGAGAGAGATTACGCGAGCATTAATCAAGAAACTCATTTGATATCTAAAGTGTTTATGGAATTGCTGCTATAAATAATTTTGTACATTAAGTTGAAAACATCAGTGAAGCCCCAGTATTCAGCTTGCATGCAGTACCGTGAGAATGACCTGAAATACTTATTTAAAAATGTTCATGAGGGAGAAAAATAATGTTTTCTCAGCATGAATCTCCCACTATTGTCGATGGTATTGAATGATTTGGTCGATTTGATATAAAATCTTCATCGCCAAATCCCATTCAACTGTGGAGAAAAAATAAAAACATTTACATCACTTCAGTTTGTCCATGATGTCTTAACATGCTTAATGACGCCAAACACAATACTGGGGTTTCGTGTTGTTGCATGCATTATATAGAACTTCTTCATGTAAAAGCTTTGCTACAGAGTTATGAACTTTGAAGAAAAGCTTGGGTTTTAAGTTCTGGAAGGAGGTGGAAGATAATAAAGAATATCATGATAGCAGAAATATGTAGCCTGTAAAGGATTGCTCTCGAAATTACATTTTTATAACTTGATGTATGTTTTATATTGTGCAATATGTTTATTGCTTTTGATATCCGGAAAGCAGACTTGTATGGCTTTACCCAAACCTATTTTGTCTTCCCGAGACGGGTTTTTATATAGTCTGAATAAATTAAAATCAATTAAAATAAAAAATACCCTCACATCCGAAGTACGATGACAAAGACATAAAGTGGCTGAGGTGTTTGGACCGATTAGTGCCCCATAGTCCTATTTGTATGTCAAAGCATATGCTCTTTGCGAGACTGAGTCAATTTCTTATCATTTGGGTGATTCCAAAACCTCACACAAGAGACCAGTTTGGGTTCTTTTAAAAAAAAATCTAATATATAATCAAGCTTTCCTTGTTGCTTGGATACAGTTTCTTTCAAAATTTATTTGCATCACCTCAACTCGCCTTTATAATTTGCTCTTCATTTCAAGGGGATAACTTCCAACGGGCTAATAAAATCGTATAGCTAAATGAGTTACTATATACTGATAATTATTTTCCCAATTATTATTACCTCAAGTGAGACCACCCTGCTAATGTTAGTTCATTACGTTCATTTGTATCTGTAATGGGCTATTTAACATGTTTGATATATGTATGCTTACATCATGTACATTAAATTAAAAGCAAGGCTGTTTTGTTTATTCGTGAAACATGAAGGTATAACAGCTTGTGTTAATGTACATTGGCAACCTTTGAAATTTAATTCGTAGAGATAACACTAAACAAAGTGGTATTTTGATATAACATGTGAATACGGATATGGAAAACGTCATAAGTTTTGATGGACGGAGATAGTAAAATAAGTTTAGAAACGAAATAATTTACGAGACGGCATTGTGACGTACATTATGAGGAAATATTGTGGAGAGCTCACCGTTGGAGCTAACCTTATAGAATTTGTAGAACAAAGTGGCATTTAGAAATAACATGTAAATACAGATATAGAAAACGTAATACGCTTTGAAATGGATGGAAATAGTAACTAAGTTAACATGTTTAGAAACGAAATAATTTAAGAGACAGCATATGACGTACAAATGAGGAAATATTGTGGAGAGCTCACAGTGGGAGCTAACCTTATACATAGAACTTGTAGAACCGATAACAATGGTGACAACGGTCAAAAATAGACTTTATGGTTAGTCTCGGGCAATCTCGAAGTCTTGTAATCTTTGAGGCATGTGCATTATGAATTCCATATTCATATAGTTTCAACTTTTCAAAAAAGGCCTTTGGCTTGCCAATGGTGCACATAAACTTTGAGACTTGTGTCCCTTTTTGGTTCCTTTTCCGCTCTTAATATGAACGAGGGGCGGGGGCGGGAGAGTGCAGTTGGATATGAGCCTGATCGGTTAAGAGTGACATTTTTGTCCTTCCGTGACAGTGATCATTTGATAGGTTCTATTTGAAGAAGACAACAAGGGCAACCAAAATTTATCGAATTTTAACTCCTAACCTTCACAATGAAACATAAAATAGCTCGGCACATTTCACTGCTTATTTTTTTACAGGGTTTCAAACTTTCAAAATTTGTCCAAGTCTGTCCCTGACAAACGATTCATATTGTAATGCGTAATAATATTTTACAGTGCAAAAAATTATGAGGTAAAAGTTGTCCAGTATGAGGGTGACTGTCCAATCAACCCCAGATGATTCGAGCTCTTATAATGTTGTTAAACATAACAATGGCTTGGTTTGACATGAACTTGCTCCAAAGTTGTTTGTACTCATCATTCCATTGATGGGCCTTTTAAACCCAAAGTTATGTTTAAAGCTTTAGGGTTTAGGGTTACAGTGTGGCTTTGATTAGGTTTTCTTTTATTTACAGTTGAGTACGGTGTTTGGTTAAGTGTTGGGATTAGGGATTCGCTTTTTGAATGAAAATTGCAGTGAAGGAATTGTCACTAGGGTATGTGTCGTAAAAAAAACTTACAGCGTATGGACAGCGTAAAACTTTGTTTCGAATCTCGTGTAATCACATGCAGTCTTGAGATTAGTGCATATTTTCATTCATTGTGCAAGGTCTAGGCGTGCTATACACCAGTTTAATACACCAACAAGACACCAGACTGACAACAAACCGAGAACAGACCGACAACGGACCGACAATAGACGGACAACACACCGACAACAAACCGACAATAGACAGACAACTGTACAGACCGACAATGGACCGACCATAGACTGAGAACAGACCGAGAACAAACTGACAACAGATTGATAAAAGACTGACAAATAGAAAAACAACGACAACGGACTGACCATAGACTGAGAACAGAAAGACGACAGAGCGACAACAGACCAGCAACAGACCGAGAACATACGGACAACAGACAACAATATACAGACAATAGACAATAAACAGACTACAGGCCGACAGCAGGCCGACAACTGAACGACAACGGACCGACAAACGGACCGACAACAGACCGACAATAGGCAGACAACAGACAGACAGCAGACCGACAACGAACCGGCAACGGACCGGCAACGGACCGGCAGCGGACCGACTATAGACAGACAACAGACGGACAATAGACAGATGACAGACCGACCACAGACCGAGCAAAATATTACATTTGATATCCCGAATGCCAAAGATTCCTTCGGTTTTGGGATCCGTGTGTTTTAGCGGTGTGACTGAGATAATTATGAAGACAGGAAGGTGGCGTTGAGTGAATACGAGGGAAACAAGTATAGCCGAGGGACCTGGTAATATATCGGAAAACCTGCTTTCGGGTCGGCCACTGTTGTGAATCTCGTTTTTCTTTTTCACGAAGGGCTGCATTAGGTACAGGTGATGAGTGTCCCAGGAGACTCATTTGAGAGATAGTTTGAGAGAGATAGGGGTAAAAGAGGTAGAGAGAAGGAGAGGGAAGGAGAGAGAGAAGGGGAGGGATGTAGGAAGAGAGAGAGCATGGAGAGAGGGGGAGGTAGGGAAAGAAAGAGAGACAGACAGACAGAGCGAGAGAAAATTGCATTTGTGATAATTTGGATCCTAGCACTCTGTCAATTAAGGCATTGTTTTGCCCTTTACGACTGAATACTGTATACCACAGCTTTCGCAGACACTGAGGTTATGTTTGTCGCAGAAGTGGAAGCCGTTTCTGTTCGAGACAAACCTCAATGTCATTTTGTTCTAAATGTTTACTACGAGTGCAGATGAGTGAATTCCCCCCAACTGTTAATTTCAGCTACATTTACAGGATTATTGTGTATATTGTAAACGTAAACTATGACGTGCGAGCTGTCTTATCTGATTCATTGCCATTTAACAATTTTCACTTGACCTTAAAAAAGAAGAGCACCTTGAAACCTCCACAACTCTTTTTCTTCTTCATCATCATCATCATCTTCTTCATCTTCTTCTTCTTCTTCTTCTTCTTCTTCTTCTTCTTCTTCTTCTTCTTCTTCTGCTTCTTCTTCTTCTTCTTCTTCTTCTTCTTCTTCTTCTTCTTCTCCTTCTCCTTCTTCTTCTTCTTCTTCTTCTTCTTCTTAGGCTATGCTACACCTGTGTTTTGTTTACCTCTTTCACTATTTTTGTGATTAGATTGTCTCGAGCTAAAGCTTTAATTGGAAGTTAATGACTTCCCATTAGGCTATCGTCTCAAAGACTCAAACGCTCATGACGTCACGTTTTGTTTTCAGTATTCCTCTGTACTCACTACTCAGTACAATAATGGATTTCTTCCGCTTTATATATTACTTGATCTATTGTTTATGTAATGAAATGTTTGATACTTACTTTCTCATGTATCTCGTATTGTTTTGACTACTGTTATGGTATACAAACAGTGCACCAATGTCTATCTTTTTATTTTTATTATTTATTAAATGTAAATGTAAATAAAGTTTTACTTTGAAAAAAATCTTCTTCTTCTTCTCCTCCTCCTCCTCCTCCTCCTCCTCCTCCTCCTCCTTCTTCTTCTTCTTCTTCTTCTTCTTCTTCTTCTTCTTCTGATTGTTGTAATACCATTATCATCATCATCATCATCATCATCATCATCATCATCATAATCATCATCATCATCATCATTATTATTATTATTATTAGTAGTAGTAGTAGTAGTAGTAGTAATAGTAGTAGTAGTAGTAGTAGTAGTAGTAGTAATAGTAGTAGCAGTAGTAGTAGTATAATTATTATAATCATCATCATCATCATCATTATCATCACAAGAATTTATCTTGGAATGAGTTAGTATTTTTTAATCTTTTAAAATTCTGTATGAAATGCGGGCTTGAATCAAGTTTTGACAAAGTCATATTGGCAAATGTTGGCGTGTAGTCACGTAATAGTAGTCACTAATATTCAAGTAAATGCATCTCCTTGATCAAAATTGTCTCTAAGATCTTTAAAGATGAATCTTATTTGCATCTTGCTTTTCCGTGGTTCTGGAAAGATAAATTTTCTTTAAACTTACAAGAAAAATGAGAGTAAAACGCTTCATCATTTTGGTTCAAGGCAAATTCTCTGAAAATATCCAAACTTCTTTACACCTAGATGATCGCTTTAAAGTTTAAATTACCACTTTGTAAAAAGCTCATATAGTTTTAGTCACGGTTGTGTGGGTTCCCTGGAAATATAAGAAGTGCATCTTTCACATTATGCTCAAGGGCACTTTAGAAAGAGGCGCTACACTTCCGTTTTATGACTATTTGTGATGCTTCAGTTAACTTTATGGGGAAAAGCTTTTAATGAAAAAGGAGAAAGGGATACATCTACTAACATTCGAGAGTAATAGCCAGCTAGGGTATTTAGCGTTATGGATGAAGTACATTGTCTTTCATTTTTTTTCAAACAAAAGTTTCAAAATTGAGTCCGCAGAGGAAAGAGTTGCAAACGGATGCCTATGACAGATCAGTGAAGCATCTTTAGGACGGCATCGTCAATGTATCCATTCAATTAGTGGCACTTTCAGTTTATTAAGAGGTGATTTCACCGCAATCATTCTCTCATCCCAAGATGGATGGTATGGGCAATTATTTGACATGTTCGAATGGTTATTGAGCTACTTCAAATCCTTAGCGCTGTTTACTTCATTGCGCTTTGGGCCGCTCCTCTTAAAAACGAAATGAGAGTATACAAATTCGTTTTTCATGGTTCTTAGTGGTCAATTTGGATTCTGGAGGATATGTCTCCATCGGGGGAAGCTCTGATGGAATTGCGATCTTCTACGATAAGATGGATAAGTGGTGTCGCTCTCAAAGTTCACGCCACTTCAGTAAGCGATCAACTTTCATCAAATCGAGCATCCCTCGGTTCAATTTTGCAACTTGTTGCCAGTGGGATGAGGTCAACAGCATTTCTTATTGCTTCTGGGGAAGAGGTTTTTTAGCGGATAATTTTGAAAAAAAAAATATCCATGGGTGTAGGCTGAAGTGAGATTTTAGTCAATTTGAAGATCTGTTGAGAAGCGGCATGCCTGTGAAGAATTTTCATCTTACTCTATAGGGATCATGATATAATGATTTCTAATAGCTTCAAGGCTGGATTTTCACTTTGGGGAAAAGAGAAAAAGAAAGAAGAAAAATCCTTCTAAATGACAAAGAAAGATCATAATGCTAATATTATAAAGGGAATAATTCTGTAAAACCATTATGTGCTTTACAAATATCATCTCTTCATCGGGTTCATTCACCCACACAGTATGTGCACCATCTCCACTCTCTAGGGTGCTGTTAAATTCCTACCAGATGATCACCGTTAACATGGTTAAGCTTATAAGCATCGCAATCTTTTGGCATTTGTCAGGTCCTTATGCATTTCTCTCCTGATGTGAAGTGGCAGATGTAGAAATAATCTCTTAAGATAGGAAATTTCGAGTCAGCGCTGGTATAATCCTAGTCATAAGCAGGGTATGAGTTTAACCTCCGAAGTAATGGACTGCATAACAAATATTAAAGGGATAAAAGAGAGTTTGAGCAAGTCAAACCGTAGGATCAATAGCCGCTGCCGCTTTCCTTCTCGTTTTCATTCCTGACATCCGTTATGACATCTGCCCCAGTTTCCTAGTTTTACTCATCCTTTTCTGGTTCAGCAGACTTCTACACGATTGGAAAATTATGTAGATGATTTCTCTTGCTTGCATGCCATACACGCACGAAATTGGACCAGCGGTGTGATTGAACAAGCCGTCAAGGCTTCCCAATTAACTCCGCATGCTTATGCTGAGGATTATCTGACTCGTAATATCGAGCCTCTTTATGTCAAGGATTGGAAATTCACTCTTTTAGGGGTTATGAAATGTCGTAGGACATATGCAGGTCGTGGGTGCAAGGGCACTGGTGTCTTTTGGCAAGACATTAATCTACATTTGCCACTCTCCACCCATGCAGGTGTAAAATGAGTACCGGTAGATCACGCGGGTCATACATATCGAATAGGCTTTCAAAGAAGAAAGAAGAAGAAGAAGAAAAAAAAATAAAGATCGGGAAAACGCCATTATGCACCCCTCCCCGGCCAGATAATAAGCAAATTTTCTGCCCTTTAATCTCTTATACCCTCTTACATTATCTTTCACACATTCAGGGCACTTTAATGATTTGCATAACTTCAATGATTCGATCTCTCGGGCCGCAGTGGTAATTTTTTCGACCCCCCCCCCCCCCCCCCCCCCATCATAAAGGTGAACTACCATTGATTTCAAATAAATGTCAGTCTAATCATCTTATTAATGCCCGGTGCACACGAGAAGTTTTTCGATTGCGTTTACACCTGCGTATACTTAGCCAATTCCATACTTTTGAGTGCCCATGGAAACATTATTCAGTCATCAATTTGAAGGCATTGAAGACATAAATCAACAATTTAAACGTTTTGTTTGCATTGTTCATTTGCATTCAGCCTTGGTACATTGTCCCTTTCTGTGAGGCAAACAAAACTCCGACGACAATCATGCTCTGGACTTTATTTCATCAAAGATACACGGTTAGAGTTAGGTTTGCAGTAGGGTTTTAGGTTAGGCTTATAGGGCTGGGGTTAGGTTTGGTCCAGCGTAAAAGTTCAGCATCTGGTTGAAATTAACGCCAAGGAATTAGCGCCGGAGTATGCGTCGTACAACCGTCACTTTCTCATGGCGCATCAAAAGCCGTACCAGTCGTTAACGCATGCCTACGTCAAATGAATGATGTTATTATGTACATTACGTTTTGACTTATACTGCGCCAGTATTTTGTGTGTGTGTGCATATGGGAATTTTTGCCTGTGCCCTGCATGTGAGCTTTCAAAATATACTTCATTGACAGCTTGGAAGGCATACAGTACGCAAAGAAAAATAGATTTTGTACCGCAAAACTTAAGTTTTGCAACAGCTGATGTCTAGCTAGAATTTGCTGTCTCACTCGGCCAAACGAACTATTAATAAACGACTACATTTTCTTTATGAATTGGAACAGTTGTGCGTACATTTTGACGGTCAATAAATCACTATCCATGATGTCAGGGTGCACTTAGAATTAACGCTTTTACAAAGTGGTTGAGAAGTATTACGAAAAAATAACTTATTTTATTAAAGTCCTTTAAAGATCTCGTCCTTTAGATGCCCCCTGCGGTATGATGAGCGAAAATACCGTCAATGTGACTTTGGACCTTATATAATCATCAGATCGGTAAAGAATTCGTCAACTAATTAGCGGAAGAAAAGTAGCTTTGCCCACGGTGAGCCAATTTAAGCAATGCATTCATCATTCATTTTCCGATACGTCGTGTCAGAATCCTCTCTTTCTGTCAGGCTTGAGTGGGTCTCTGTTTACAATGCAATGAAAACAGAAAAAGATAGAAAAAACGATGACATTGACAAGCACTAATTATGATGTAACGAGCGCTGATTAAGATAAATGCGCTTGCATAGGGCTGACTTAATAGCTCTGGTCGCCCTCTTCTCGTCCAAGACAGGCCATGCAGGAAGTACATTCCTTTGATTCTAGCTGGAGAAATATTTTGAAAGCTTAATCGTTATTTTTGGCAGATCTTACCAAAGCTGCATTGTTCTACCATCGTTCTAGGTTGATGTTTCCTGGTTGGTTTCATTAAACTTGTGTTGTTGCTTGTAAATGAACGTTACAATTATAAGAGATTGTATTCATAGAATGAAATGACACATGAATTCGTCCTCAAACATCGAAAGATTCGAACCTGCCGTGTAGTTTACTATTTTCAGCCAATCCCGAATTCCCAATACCATTTCCAAAATGCATCTCTCTTTGATTCAATTAAAGTAAAAATAATTCTACATTATATGGATCCGTGTAGTGTAAATTGTTCGATTCCAGTAAAATCTTTTCATAATGTTGACTGCTATAAACGAGAATGCCTTCACAAAATACAAACAATGGAATGTAGGATAATTGTCCTTCTAATGAATTTTTAGGGAACCAGCAGGATCAATAATTGCGGATGATCTCTTAGAAAACGTATACATCCATAGGCTCATGATCTTCTTTTCAGGATCCGATTTCAAGCATTGGTTTTTATCATGATCGTAATGGATTTTCTTTTATTCTATCAGTGCCTTGTCTCGCTATGACAATTATCCGATTATCTCGACTGTTTATAGGGGTAGGAAAACAAATCGTTACTAGGTGATTGGGATAATGAGTCTGCATTTGTCTCGTGTTCAGGTGCCCTTGAGCATCATATTAAGTGATTAATGCTCAAGGACACGACTGAAATGCTATACAAAAGTATTTTTTAAAACCCCCAAAATATGTTCCACCGAGGAATAAAATATGAAACTGTAATGATGATAAAATGATGATAATGACGACGACGATGATGATAATGATGATAATAGTGATGACAAAAAACATTATATTTCGTTATTGTATTGGGCATATCACATCATGATTTAACATCTCTATGTGCTTTCTATCAAAAAAGACTTTGGACATGTTGTTGGATAGTATAACCCGGCTTTACCAAGCTGCCATTACCAATTACAGTGTGCAAGCATTTTTGTGAACTAGTACAGGTGTAAGGAGAATCTTTTAATAGGAACTTCTAGACATCCTCAGGCATGCACTAGTCGGTAGTATTTCACTATGAACATGACCGACAAACACTATGAACATGACGGACAAAGAAAGCGGACAAAATAAACAACCTCTCATTCTACCCATCACAATGGCTCTGGTAGTCAAAAGAACATCCCTTCACTGCTATTATCTGAAATATGTGGGACAGGTGTCACATGCATATTCACCTGGAACTACTGATTAAACATAATAGCTGTGAAGGATGTTCTTTTGACTACCAGAACCATTGTGAAGGGTAGAAAGAGGGGGTGTTTATTTTGTCCGCTTTCTTTGTCCGTCATGTTCATAGTATTTCTTTCTTGTTCCCTTTGTAGAAACGTTTTTATCTTTGCCTGGAAAATAAATAAATGAATAAAACAAAATGAATGAATAGATAAATAAATAAATAAATAAGTAAATAAATAAATAAATAAATAAATAACGAAAGAAAGAATGAAAATACTGAAATACCTAAGCCATCATTCTTTAAATTGCGTTTTGTACCATCAAAATCATGACTAGTGGTCAAAAATAGCAAATCACCTTGCACATGAAAGTAGGTACGGTAAGCATTAAATTGAAAGGATAATATCTATATTATAGAAAATTATGTTGTTCCAGGGAGCCATCAGCCTCCCTGGTTCTCTCTGAAAATACTGAAATACCTAAGCCATCAATTCTTTAAATTGCGTTTTGTACCATCAAAATCATGACTTAATCTTGCCTAGTGGTCAAAAATAGCAAATCACCTTGCACATGAAAGTAGGTACGGTAAGCATTAAATTAAAAAGGGTAATATCTATATCATAGAAAATTATGTTGTTCCAGGGAGCCATTAACCTCCCTGGTTCTTCAAAGAAAGTGTGAGTTTGAAAGGGGAATGTTATAGCCATGCTTGTTATTCGCGATGTGCTTAGAAATTACATGACAAGCAAGTCAAAATTATTTAGTCACTCGTGTCAATTTCATCGTTACCTTGATGTATACACAGCTCTCTCTCTCTCTCTTCGTAGCCATGTGTGAAATACATCAGCATAATGCTGTCAAACAATACCTCAAGACACAATGCGGAATCGATAGCGTAACGACTCTAGAACCGATAGATTCTCGGATATTTGGGGTAATGCAATTTATTATTTTTTCAAAGCAAGTTTTGTTCAGTTGGTTCTTAGTCTCGATTGTGTGGTTTGGGCAGACGGTGTAAAAACAGAATTCCCAAGACACGCCGCGAACCCGATTCCAATAATAGCATACTCCAAAGCAACGCCATTCGAGATAATGTAATTTTGTTTTGTTTGATCTTGTTGAACTCGTATAGGTGTGACTGGTGTAGATGAATGTAATCGAAAGCTTCAGGATAAATCGATAGCGCAAGAAGATCACGTGCCTACTGGTTTTGGGGTAATGCTAGAAGGTGTATAAGTGAGAAGTACTCGATATTGTGGAGGCTTCCTGAAATTCCAAGGATCCGTCTTTTTTGTAGCTCTGTTTTTCTGATGATTATACGCGAATTTCATTCAGATCTTTCATCCTTTTATTACGGTCACAGAGAAGTATCTAAAAGAAATGCCCCCAGTAGTCTATTATAGTTTTGGGCTGATTTTGATGTAAACTTTTGTTAGTGTATGGGTAGATCCTACAAGCATTTGCCGACAGCGCCTCCTTCCATTAGTTCATGTATTATTTATGTTATAGTATGTTACCTATGTGACTGTATAAAAAACGTTACTATTTGAGGAAGAAAAAATGATTGTTAGATCCTACAAAATCAACGGAAGTAAGTGAATGTCTATTTGAAATGATTTAAAATAGTGCTTTGTTTCAGTGGCCAAGTATGATTTCCCCAAACGCGGCCTCTAGTTAACATTGTTAATTGGCATTGAATTGGTAGTTTATCCATCCTAAATGGATGTTATATCCTTGGATTCATTTATGTGGGCAATTAAAGAATGAAATGAACAGGATCCCTGTCCATGGCAACTGTATGGGGGAAATGAAGCAACATACCAATTGTGACGTGATTCATTGTTCGGCCTGGATACTTCTTTTGTCCCACCTACCGTTAAGTTCAGTAATGTATCCAAGGGATTGAAATATCAGACACTGAACTATAGAACACATAGATGTTTATCAGTCAATGAGCCAATTGTTAGAATTTGTGCTCATCCAACCTTCACGTTGATTCATCTCCATGGGAATGCTTTCGTGCTTCTAGTGGATAATAACTCCCTGTTTAGCATTACTGTGAAAACGTTTCGAATTCATAACGCCACCATGTGTATAACCCACTGATCTGTATGAAAAGAATATGGATATCTCATTGGCTGAGATTTGAGAAGCCGCCCGACCGTCACATTACCACTCCAAAGTACCACTCTACGAATTCTCCATTTTGTTTGTGCACAAATCCACCCCTAAAAATGGGCTAAATTCGACGTAAAAGGATGGAATTTTCAGTTCTTAACTGCATTAATCGTCAAATAGAAGGCTTTGGACCAAGATTTCGACCATAATCATGATTAGAATGAATAAGTCTAATTTTCATACAAAGTCATTGAGGTTTGGAGTGGTAAGATGGCCGTTTTCACACCAAGCGTCTGCTTGAGTGTTTGTACGGTGCGTAATAGACAATGGGATATCCAGATGCTTTTCATACAGATCAGTGGTATAACCCTTTAACTGGCAGCGGGTAATTGGAATAGAAGGCCATGTCATGTGAATGCTGTTTCCGTTTAATATTCTAGATTGCTAAATGAATTACACTTTCTCTTCGAACGTGGATTATGATGAAATACGACATTGCATGTATGTGTTTGAGTGTTCAAAAATGAAATTGAAAGAGAACGGAATTACTCAATCTGGCTCGTGCATGCTATGGGGGTTTTATGGTTCAAATGGCAAATTGATTGATTTTTTTTTTTGAAGGGGGGGGGGGGGGGTTGATACCTTGTTAGAACAGACGTTCTGACCATAGGAGGAAACTGTAAAGGCACTCAAGTTAGGAGGATTTTTATAATGGAACGGATGAAGGTAAATATGCATGCATGGAATAACGCTTCTCATTCCGTCACAATGCATGCAGATGAGTTATGCATGAACTCGGCAAGCGTGCAACCGCGTCGTTCGACATGGGCTAACGCCAAAGGGTTTGGGGAAAACAGACTGGGCCCCGTTTCATAAAACTTGTTATCAGTGACAAATTTGACAAATTTGTTCTCAGCCAATCAGATGCAATGATTTCGTAGCTTATAACAGTTATTGCAACTTGTTATTGATAACAAGTTTTATGAAACGGGGCCCTGGAAATAACGATAGAGTCGCGGGAAAAGCACTGGGAGACAGACGAATGCATTACTGGAATTAGAAGAATAGAAAGAACGTATGAAGGGACAGGAAATTCAGTCTGTTTTTATATATGAAAGAAAGAATTACAAGAAGTGCACAACTTCGTTGCCAGTCTTTTCTTCCGTTTGTTTGTTTTTCGCTTACTTCTACTTTCCCTAAATTTGATATTATGCATAATGATATCAAAGGCTAAGAAGAAGTAAGCGATGACTACTCTCATCCACAGGTATTCTAATACTTCTAATACTTCTAATTGTTAATTGTTGTTGTGCTCATTTTTTATCAATATGTGATAATGCATTTTTTCTTTACCTGTTCAGTGGACCTTGTGGCTGATTAGCTTTCGTTAAACAAGCTATCCAATAAAGTCTACTGCTGTATGCTACTCACTATGAACATGACGGACAAAGAAAGCGGACAAAATAAACAACCTCTCATTCTACCCTTCACAATGGTTCTGGTAGTCAAAAGCACATCCCTTCACAGCTATTATGTTTAATCATGTAGTTCCAGGTGAATATGCATGTGACACCTGTTCCACATTATTTTAGACAATAGCAGTGAAGAGATGTGCTTTTGACTACCAGAACCATTGTAAAGGGTAGAATGAGGGGTTGTTTATTTTGTCCGCTTTCTTTGTCCGTCATGTTCATAGTGACTACTAATACTGATGCCAGTAGTAAATGTCACTTCTTTAAAGATTTTAAAAAATGGCAGTGAAGACAAGAAAGAAATAAATTGAACAAAACAGAAAATTACATGCTTGAATGTATTTCGTTAATCAAACTGATGAAAACGAAAATGCAAACTGAGATTCCAAGAACTATATAGCTAGCGGAATCATCTGAAAATAAAGTATTCTACGTGGTATGTGAGAATACATAATGATTTTATTCATTAGCGCATTATCTCGGCGAGAAAGCCTTTGATACTAAAATGCTTCAGTATTATTATTTTCCCCCAAAGCGGCTAGATTTCCTCTCAGAAAGATAATCCCGCGAATGAATCCTGTATAAATAGGATCTGCCTGAGTAGTCAGGACTTGCTCACAAGGTTTTCCGACCTTGTTTTTATTTTGTTTTGTCTTATTATTGTTACGATGGTTAAAAGGATTTGAGATACTTTCATATTCATCTGTCATCTAATTGAAAAAGATGTTTTCGTTCAAGGTAGGGTGTTTATTATCAAGATAATGCGATCGGTCTAATATGAACATGCCTCCATTATCTTCCGAGTATTTGAAAATATATAGTATTTGTGGCATGCCTCACTAATCATGCTAATAACATGAATAATCTGTGCAATCAACCTGTATGAACGTTAATACAAGATATAGGGCGTTCACCTCAATGACTTAAAAAAATTATATCTATCTCGTAAAATGGAAGTCATTTTCATTGAGTCATTTCACTGTTTCAACATTACGAATTAAAAGTTTAAAGGTCAGTACAACTGATATATATGCAAATTGCTTTGCTCAAAAATCCTATGGTTAAAAGTGATTGAGAAGACGATATATTGATAGCTTGACCGAAAGAATCGGATCTCGTTGAGTGCAATAGATCATTAGGTTTGCTTTAGTTTTCGTTTTGTTTTCGTTTTAATTATTTTCTCCTGTTATTGTTTTCCTTCGAATCGATTTTTTCTAGCAGTAATTATCCTCAACCTAGGCCCCGAACAGGGCAGTTACCATTAATGATAAGTTTTATGGAGGGGGCCTTGGATGGAGATAAACTGAAGAAGGATTCGAACCTTAAAATCTTTATTGACACTGAAGACGAATATGAATTAAAGACTAAAATAGACCACCGTACCACCGAACCACCAAGAAATCGTTCGAAGGGATTTGGTCCGAATCATAAATCAACAACAAAACGTGCCCTGCTTACATTTTTAAAGACCTCGACTGCATATATGGATGGATCGATCAATCGATGCTCATTAGGTAAGGTCATAAATCGACAAGAAGAAGCCTCATTCTTGGACTCCAAACTCACTCTCCTTGACCGAAGTCGCGGCGGCTCGCAAATTTCAATTTCCTTTTCGGGCCAACTTGTTTAATAGCGAAAGTCGATCATAATTGTAATCACTTTTTCTTCACTTCAATTGCTCTTTGGGACGAGTTGTTTGTTGGACAAGGAATTCCTCGTCTGTTATTTACTTTTACCGCCTGGAACATGCTGTGACCGCTCTGTCATTTATTTAAGCTCAGGTGGCCGCACGTGACCTGGCTTGTGATTATTACGTCACAAACGCACTTTTTATTTCAAGCATCTTATTTAGTCATGACAATGGGGGGGGGGGGGGCGTGTGAGGGATGACGTATCACCAGAGACCCCTTTGGGAGACCCTCATTTTTTGTAGTCGAAGTCGAAGATATACACCAAGCATATCCAAAAATAGCCACCTCATCATTCTCACAGAAATTGACTCTGTAAAGTCACTCAGGCCTTCCTTGTCATTGAAAAGAAATGGTTGTTAGCCTGACCGTAGCTGTCTGGTGTAGCCCCCAGAACACCCAAAACAGACCCCCAACTCTAGTCAGTTTTACTCCCATCTACCCCATGCACCAAATGTCAGTGGGAAATAATGTGATTATCATAGAGATATATACTAATTATAATATCTCTATGTGTGATTATACATTACCAAAAAGAGTGGCGTGGTCTAGTGGACAGTTTATGTCACGCGGTTCGAGTTCCGCCACGGTACTCATGTCTTTTGGCAAGACTTTTACGTACGTTTGCCACTCTCCACCAAGGTTTAGGTATGGTAAATGGGTACCCGGTAGGAAGGAATTCCTTACTGCTTGAGCGCTGTATAAATGGCAACTTGGCTAAACCCAGGGTAATAATAATGGAGGGACAGGAATGGCTAATCGGTGAAATACATGAGCGCTTTCCAAGAATCTTCCATTGCTATAATTCTATCATACAAAAAAAAAAAGGAAAGGAAAGTGAAAAAAAATGAAGAATTGGGTCGTCAGGCGCCCATGAAGATTCAGATCAAGTTTTCTCCGTAAAGCTAAATTTTCAGGAATAGCTGTTAAAAGTTACTTATTGATAGCACACCAGAATTGTTCGGCATCCTATTTACTGAAGCTGCTATGAAAGGTAAATGGTATAAGTTAGTAATATGGTTAACTGGTATACAGCAACTGATAATAGAAATAACGGATAAGTTGATATGAAGTTGAATTCTGCTCATATTTAATTTTGCTCGTTACCAAAACTAAAAAAACAAACCCCCCCCCCCCCCCCGCGTACGGAGATCCTTGCCCTTTTCAGAAATACATTGTATTTTTAATTCATTAATTGTATGGTTAAATGATGGATTAATCTATCATAAATCCATCAAGCTTCTTGTCATATTAATCTTCTAAGTCTGATCGATGGTGGGGAAAAAAACAAATGTTATAACAGTGAGTCTAATGAATATTTGATAACTCGATACCAGGCATCGTCTGCATGGTGCGTAGTGGAATGCATAATAGATGACTTCGTGTGATATGAAGATAATAGCCATATTGCAGTTACAGAATTTCACATTTCCATCTGCGAATTGTCTATAGAAAATAAAATGATTTAAGGAATGCTTGGCATCTCTGCCATTAAATTTTCCCGAAAATGCAACATTTAGGCACTGTTAGACATGTGGGAAAGTCCTAAGAATTTGGTCTTGTCTTATATATATATATATATATATATAATGTTATATGAAGTTATTTTCTCTACTGGAATTTAAATCACATACCATTACCAATAACGATAGTTGTATGTAACATTGAGACACCTCTAGGGACCAAACACCTATATGAACTTTCCATGAATGAATCACTTTTAAAAATGATAAATCGCGCGCTAAAAAGAAAAAAAATCATTCAAAGGTTTCAAGAATCAAAGAAGAAAGCTTCAGGAAACTTTGTGGAGCCGGTCGTTAAGACGCGATGTTTGACTTTGGTATGTGATCCGTATCCCCGTCTCCGTTGCCATCCACATCGACCCATCTGGCGCTCGATAATGATCAAGTCAATAATTCACCCGCCCAACTGTGAAAGTTTACACATTATCATTATGTTGTATTTATTCTGCAAATTATTAACATTCGTTTATTAAAGCCCACGGCACATATACGATCCGACTTCGATTTTATTTTCGACATAATTCGTGATATAAAATTGATTTGGACTCATATTTTCATCTTATAGAAGTGGATAATATCACGATCAGATCGCGTGCGACCGGCATAACACAATCACATTATAATGTGCTATTTCAGGCAACCAACGCTGGAAGTTTGCACAACTATGTTGTGGTGTTTATTTTGCAATTAACATTCGACCATTAAACGTTAACACAATGGACTGCGGAAACTAAGTGTATCTTTAGTAGGCCCATAGTCTAGATTGTCTGTTAAAAAGCGTCACAATCAGTTTGGACGTAAACATAAAGATGTGATAGATATTCATTACATATCATTATTGTTAGTGTAATAAATTAAAAGGAAATGACATTTGAGCCGTTGTATAGACACACATCACAAGGAGAAGCTCAATATGTGATTTAAAAAAAAAAAAAACAACCAGTGGTTAGCATTACTAATGATTAAAAAGATGAAGACTTTTCAAGGAACGCATTGGCCTTGAACTCAGTTTACGTATTCGAGTGGAAAAAAAAGATGGATAGCAAATGTGTTTCTTATACATTATGAAAACAAATGGAAAAAAAAAATCACCACAATTCCCCCGAAAATGCTGTCATCTCAACACAAATACAGTTCGACGTGTATTCTTAAAAGCTAATGGTAAGTAGTGGCAGTTAATTGTGGTCATAAACAGAAATGAAAATAAACTCGATTTCTTTTTCATGGAATCCATTACCGTGGAAACGTACTCGTGATAAAATTAAGATGCCTGAAGTGAAATACCTCAGACAATAACGACACATTTCCTGGACAGAATATGATATGTGGAAAATATCAATCATTATGCGTTCCGAGAATACAAATTGCTTTTATGTCTCGAGTCACATTCATTTTCCATTGACAACCCTTAAAGCATTACTTCTACATCTACCAAAGATTGGCTCTGTCTTCCAGAAAAATGACGTTACTCGATTTGCTGTTAGGAGGTTCGATCTGAGGTGCAAGGAAAATAAAGCGAAATAAAACAAAATCTTATCTCAATACCTCTTTCAATTTCTGAATGTTTTGCATGATTCTCAATGCACAGAGCTCTAGTTCTACATCTAACGAAGATTGCTAATATGATATTTCCTTGACAGGAAATTGACTATAATTCCTTTACAGATTGTTCGGATTCATATAAATTCACTGAAATGAGTCGAGTCCTTAAATGGATCTTTAACATTTAGACACGATTCATCAGTGGCTCCAGACTAAGATGACTTTATATCTACTTTAGATGACTGAATTACCCGGGGTTTTTTTTCCTGTTGCAATTAAGGACATGGGATGACAATAACTGCTACATGATACCCATTATCCAAATGATTAATGTCAGCGCTGAACTAAACACTATACCCGACCCTAACCCTAAACCCCACTAACTCTTGAAAATACGGTGTCAAATTGACCCAGAAAAGACTCCGTTGGGGTCACACTCCGTTCCGGGTAAAAAAAAAAAATGACCTGGAATATGGTCTAGATGACTTGCTTCTGGTTCACATCTGACCCCATTCTTGGACTTTTTTTGAACCGGAACGGAGTTTGACTCCAACCAAAGACTCCAACGGACTCTTTTCCGGGTCAATTTGACCCCACGTTTTTAAGAGTATACTCCTAAATCAGACACACTGTTGCTTCATAGACCCAGATTAAAACATGCTTAGGGTGGTAGGACTTTCTCTGCCATAGGTCCAAAACTCTGGAATGAATTTCCTTACAAATACGCCAGTTGTCATCAACAGCATTATTTAAATCTCAACTGAAAACTTACCTGTTCCTTTCGATGTAATAAATTTTTACTATATTCAGAGGAGAATTCGGTTCTCTTTTTATGTTTGTTTGATGTCTTTTTTTTTATATTTTTTTTTTAGCGCCTTGGGCGTCGAAAGGCGGACCTGTGCGCTATACAAGTGGCCACTATTAATAAATCAATTAATTAAATTTGATATTACTCGGGCAGGTAAATTGGTTGAAATGACAAAGTGTTTTTCTTTTCTTGTTTTATTCAGATATTAATAAGATTCAATTCTTGCAAGGATCTTAAATGTCAAGAGTATAGTGACAACTGCGCTTTGCCTATATAGTATCTTGTCTCGCGATATTTCGGATTAATTTCCATAATGGAATGTCATAATGCATGCATTCTTTTATGTTTTCTTGTGAAAGTTAATTTCATGAAGAGATTCGGGAAGGGATGTTTAAGGTTGATTTATCAAGCGGATCCACCCCGCGGCGGTAGGATATGTCATTAAATTTGATTCTGATTTGATTCTGATTTGCTACTCCTTCGAATGTATTCATTTCTCTTTTTAATTCTACCTCACTCTCCTTCTCACTATCTCCCTCGCTCTCAACACACTCTTGATAACAGTCTCCCTCCCCCCTCTCTCGCTCTCTCTCTCGCTTTCCGTTTTCTCTCCTTATACTCTCCGCTATTTATGATATATTTATTTGACCCATCATCCATTTTGATTTGCTCTTTCCATCCCGCTCTCTCTCGACTATATCATTCCCTTCCTTTTTTCATCTCTCTCTCTCTCTCTCTCTCTCTCTCCCTCCCCCTTTTCGTGGTCCCATATACACACTCTCTTATTCTCTCTCCTTTTCCCTTCATTCCCTTTCGGTTAATGACTTATCATTTTGAAGAAATGTGAAAATTATATAGATGAGAGAAATGGAAGAAAAGAGAACAGAGAGAAAGAGGGAGAGAAGGAGAAAGCGCGAACAATCTTAATGAGAGGAGACAGAGAACGGAGGAGGAGGAACGGATTATATTGTACGAAGAATGAAAAAGAATGAACAAGCAAAAGAGGCTGAAGAAGGAAAGCATAATATGACTCGTATTGTCTTAAAACGAGCAAGTGGATTACTGATGAAGACGTTTATTTATTTGGACTAAATTGGATACGACGTAAATTATTCCGAACCATATACCCACGAAACTCATATGAAACCGAATGCTCGTTAATATACAATCATAAACTACTTAGTATGGTCACTGCAATTCCAATTTATAAATTATGAATGCAGTATGTTAGATACCGGGCAATAAAATAGTTCTCCTCATAGAGATTCCCCGTAAAGGCAGGTAGATCTTGAATGAAAAATACATGAAACCAACTGATTAAACTAAAGCTTTGCAATTTATTTCTTTTTGTGCACGCATGAACAAGGGACCTTTTTGTTTTAATTCTATTTCAAACTGCATTAGAGTAGCATGGTTTTTATAATTCTATCAAATACTGATTGTGAATTTAGTCTTTTGTCTTTTCATTCCACACTAGTAGCTATCCAGGTGCACACTAAACATATCAAATCTTCCCCACCTCCTTAAATCTAATCGTTCTTTGAAATGATTTTATGCCTGACGCCACGACTTGTCTTCTTTATCAAAATGCAAGTTTACTGTTTCAATCTGCTTCAACTGACACATTTCGTCTCGTTAGTTCCATGCGTGGTGCACCGAATGATTATTTGACTAGACAGTAACAATGAGACAAAAATCCAGCAAAGTTCCACAAAATTAGTTTACATGTAAATCGGTTTACTTGATTGATTCACATTAGATTTCCGATTCAGATTTATTCAACCATAAAACAAACAACAAATAATAAAAAAGTACATATGAATTAGATTAAAAGTACATGAATGGTAGGGACTAGTTAAAAGCAAAGTTGCTTGTGATGATGTGTTTATTTCCTCCATATACTTATTTCTTATTTTCATGCATTTTTACTTCTCTAGGTTTGTTTTGGCTAATCATGTATATTTTCAGTGTTATATATTTTTTGAAAAACAACCTTGTTGGAGTCTGCCTTGTTTATTGATAAGTTTTGTTTGACTCTGTTTTCAACCAACCTCATGTTATCTGGCATAGATATCTCTCCGCTGCTTACCCTTCCTCTTTCACTTTCCTCTGTTCCTTTTCTTCCTTGTCCCATCTCTCTCTCTCTCTCTCTCTCGCCTACGTCGTGGATTCCCGCTTATATTGTCTTCTTTTCTAATATTGCCTTCTGTTGCTTTAAAGTGATTACACAATGGTTAATGTTTTTTGTTTATATGATCGAGAATAGAATTCTAAGAAAAGTTACATTAAAAATATGATGATTTTCAATCGAAATCAATGCATTTTAGCTAATTTTCTCATAAAAAGTCAAGAGCTGACCAAAAAAAATGAGTATGAGGTATGACGTAAAAGTGGGTACCCAGCTTCGCGTAATGCAGTTGTGCTGCGCGCTAGACTGTACAATTTGTATTATACCTTGCGCGCAATTTGCTAGAAGTGCGCGAAAGGTCATTTTGACGTAAAAGTGGGTACCCAGTTGTAACTGGGTCACAGCTGAAGGGTCGAAAATATCCTTAAATCTTACCACATTTGGGGTTTTCCTTGGCAACACGACTTTTAAAAAAAACTTTAGGCAGATGATTTTCTCCTAATAAAATCATGCTCTTTTAAATGAGCTAACATTGTTTCAGCATTGGGTATCCCCTTTAATTGAATGATTGATCATAAAGCTTCAATGAAACTATAAAAACAATGAAAAAAGTCAAGGTTCATTTTTTAATCAAGTGTATATGTCAGGCTAGTAATTTTGTAATTGTCTGTAAAATCGGAATAAAAGGTCTTCCTAATCAAATGAAATTTACATCAAGCCATCGTAGAATGAGGTCATTTTTACATAGCAAGATAGGGGAAAATAATGTTTTCTGATGAGATAATCATGTCAGTTTGCTATAGATGTCTTAGTTAGTTTTTTTTTTTTTTTTTTTTTCCATGCACGTGCACATAATGTGTCATGCCGCAGGGCGGTAACCTTGAATTAGAAACATGCAGCTTGTTTTTCGACACGGGACAGCTGCAATATCGATCCGAGTTCATAAGGCACAATCGCAAAGAAAGCATCATGTTTATGAAACTGGAAATTGATATAATTGACGTTCTTCTTTGTGGAGCCGGGGGGGGGGGGTGATTGGGATAATTATCATAATTATTATAGTAATATACATTTATATAGCGCCTTGCAAAAAAAAAAAATCAATGGATTTTTTTGTTTTTTCTGTTTTGTTTTTATATGTTTGTTTTTGCATACTCTTGCCAAAATTTTGCTGATATCTTTGGAGCTATCAATGTAAATTTACTTGCATTGTATTTTCATTATCACTGAATGACACTGAAGTAGGCAATTTGCATTCACGTTTAGCTTTGATAATGGACGATAGAAGCAAACGCATGTTGAACTACCACTCCATCGTTCTTAATGTCTATTTGACTGCGATGATGAGTCGTTATACGGGCTCGATGACGAGCAGCGATGTATGGGCTCCGTTTATAATTCGATTATGGGACAGTCATTTTTTAGATACGAGGTAGATTTGGAGCGGCGGTAATGCCTCATAAACCATTACGCCGCATCAGTGGAGAATAGATGAATATCAAATTGTGCCCGTTGTTGTTTATGAGCATTTTGACATGGGTACGACATCTTTCTACTGCTTTGTATAAAAAAAGATTCAGATGCATCGAAAGAGCAGATAAGAATATCCGCAGAAAAATATATTTGAAACTTTTCTTTCAGATAACATGAATAAGGTAACAAATGTTTGGATTATATTTATTTTTTCCTTCATGTTTTTGTTACATTTCGGTCTTAACATATGATCACAAATCGCCTCAATATTGACAACTCTCAGGAAGACATGTCTTCAATTAAATGAAAATAAATCAGTAAAATTTAATATGCTTTTATCAACAATTTTCATCATGCCTGCGTATCATTTTAAAAATTGATTTTATGTTAAAACATTAATTTCACAGCGCACTGGAAGTTGATTCCCGTCTCTGTTTACTCATGTGCCCTGTAACATAAGTTATTCTACCCGCTCATCTTATTTACTTTTGACAGTACTCTGCTGTTGTATCTATATGTATAGATCGTCTTCTTCCATTTCAACATGTTCAATGAATCCCTTTGTCATGCACTCCTATCTCTACTTACACTTTTAACTTTACTCCTTATCCTACGTTTAATGCGAAGTACACAATGATCACACGCCCCGTTTCCGACGACCTTTCTTGTCCTTTTATGATAAACTTTATCTTAACGCATAAAAAACTCCAGTAATCAGCTTATGATATTGAGTTACACCAATGGAGATGTCTTCACACAGAATTCTCCCTTCTTTCTGTCAATAATATTCCAACGATTATCGAAAATCCATCATGTCCTTTAACACGGAATTTGCAGAAACGTGCTGTTTTGAGTGATAGCGGAATTTGGATCCTTTCCCAAACATATGGGTGACGAATTCATCAGAAGACTACATTTACTCGGGCGATATATCGATTTACTTTCGGCATGTACATCCAGGGGAGCGTTTCATCAACATATGTTGTCTGACAAGTTGTCAGATCTGACATCTTTCCTTGATTTTGATTGGCTGAGAAGCATCGTTACTATGGCAACTGTCGGATAAAACAGACTTTGTCGGATGAAACATCCGACAAGTCCTTTCATGAAACGCTCCCCAGAGATAGACATTTTCCATATTTTGAAGTTGAACTCTTCCTATCAGTTTTAAAGGTACTGCAATTTCGTCGCATCATTTTAAAGGGGGGGGGGGGGCGGGGGGCATTAACTCTGTTGTTTTGGCAATGCATTGATGAAGCAAAATATACTGGAAAGGTAAACGAGTATAGAATGCGTTGCGACAATGATACCGAGTTCTTTTGATATTGCTCCTCCAGTTATCATTGTTGTTGTTGTCAATGGCGTAGCTAGGATTTTTTCAGTAGGGGGGCACGGGGGGGGGGGCTTGAAATTTATGTAGGGGGGCACCCCAAATGATTTGTTTTGGCACATACAAACACGCACACACACACACACACCCACCTCCGCCCCTTCCCCCACACACACATAATAATTTTTTGCAAGCGAGCGAAGGGAGCGAGCCAAAATAACCACTTTTTATTTTGTCGTAAAAATACAGTTTAGACCTGTATATTTGGTCAATACTCTACCAAATAGAATATATTTCTTTTTAAAAAGAAAGGCGTGCAATATAATTACGACAATCTTTCTCTCAAAATCGATTCAACTTGTTTAAAGTTCCATGAATCAGTAACATTTTTAGGTGTAGTATTAAATTGCAATCTATGTTGGAATGATCATATTAATTTAGTTCGTCTTAGAGTTTCACGTTTTATTGGAATTTTGAACCGACTGAAATGTGAATTACCCTCTTATGTATTGTTTAATCTTTACAATGCCCATATTTTATCCCACATTTCATATTGCAATTCAATTTGGGGAAATACGCATTCTTGCCACCTACAAAAATTGACTATACTTCAAAAGAAAGCAATTCGTATCTGTACGAAATCAGATTTTAATGCACCAACATCTCAATTATTTAAATCATTATGCACGCCAAAATTGCAAGATATTAATAAAATTCAAATTGCTTCAATTATGCAACGTTACTACACAAAAACTCTGTCTCCATATTTAATGAACATGTTTTCAATCAATGCCAATATTCATAGTTATAATACAAGATCAATCAATAAATTTCATCGTTGGACGTATTTGAATGATAGGTCAAAATATTCATTACGCCATACTGGCCCAGCTCTATGGAATAGTCTGAATCTGAGAAAATTAAATATACAATTCAATAATATATTTAAAAGGCAATTTAAAAAAGAATTGATATCTACCTACTGACTTTTTTACTTATATTTATTTTCCATGCTTTGTTGAATTAGTCTTTCATCTGTTTTAATATGAATTTGTTGTGCGTGTGTGTGCGTGCGTGCGTGTGTGTGTGTGTGTTTTAATTATGTCATTTATGGTTACATTTGACTGCAATATTGGTACACTATCACAACTAAAGCTACAGCTATAATATCAAACAACAGCCGTTCGATAATTTCGGGTATGTGCAATTTAACAAGCCTTTTCAAGGGCTTTCTACGTACACACCCTTTTCCATTCATTTTTTCAATAATTATTTTGTTTAAAATGCAATGTACATCTGTACCAACAATTTTAGTTGTATCTCTGTTTTGTCAACATGTGTAATTTTGTTCTGTATTGCCTGTTTCTTGTCTATGTATCTTTTTTTTTTTAATGAATTGGAAATAAAGATTGAATTTTGATTTTTGATTTTTATATCTCGCTGGTCTATGCTGTCTCAAACCATTCTGCTTCTAAATATGAAGAACAAGCGAAGCGAGCAAGAAAATTTTGAAATCCTTACTTACTTATTTTGCCTTTCTGGCCCATTTTGGTATTGCTTTACCTTTCTTTTTTTCCTGATGATAGTGAGATGCTTGGGCTTTATTTTTCAATTTGTTTTTTCTTTTCCTACCTTTTGGTACATACACAAACCCACACACACACATATAATATTATCTATTTTCCGAGCGAGCGAAGCGAGCGAGCCAAAATAACCACTTTGTCGTCAAAATACAGTTTTTTAGACCTATGATTTTTTTAATGGTATATTAGGTCACCACTCTACCAAATAGGATATATCTCACTGGTCCATGCAGTCTGTTTTTTAATACACTGTGTCAAGCAGACACTGATTTTGTTTTGATGTTTAAAAAAAAAGAGAGAAAAAAAATGATGTAGGGCTATGTTCACGATATTTCTATTTTAGAAGAAAAAAATTATATCTTGTGTTTTATTGGAAATAAAACCTGAACTTGAACTTGAACTTGAACTTGAACTTGTCTAAACCATCCTGCTTCTAAATATGAAGAGCGAGCGAAGCAAGCAAGAAAATTTTGAAATCTGCACTTACAAAAGTCTACATTTTTTTTTGCCTTTCTGGCCCATTTCTGTATTGCTTTACCATTTTTTCTTGCCTACTGATAAAGAGATACTTAGGCTTTATTTTTCTTTTTTTTCTTTTCCTACCTCTTGATTTTTGTGGGGGGGGGGGCCCCTGGGGGGAAAACAAATTTATGGGAGGCACGTGCCGCCCCGGCCCCCCCCCCCCCCGTAGCTACGCCTCTGGTTGTTGTTGAAATGGGTTTTTACAGACGTGTATCAATCAAAATATGATTATTTACGTCTGGGACCGACCTTTAACGTCACCATCAGAAGGACGTGGCAAATGTAGATTCATATCTTGCCAAAGGACATTAGTGCCGCGGCAGGGATTCGAACCCCGGACCTTGTGGCTCGAATCAATAACCTGGGTGCGCTACAGCAGCCCCAGAACCCCCTCCTCAATGCTCCTTTTCCTTTCGTATCGTGTTACAAATAGAACTTTATTTTGCAATTTGAAAATATAAAATAGACTGATCTAACTCTTGATCGCTTTAAACCTCAATCGATTGCCATTTCTTCATCAACAGACCTTAACAATCGAATCACACGCACATGTGTAGATATTTCGCGAAAGTCAATTGCATGTGGTCTTTTAGACAAATTTGCCCGTGAGACATAATCATTATACACGCTTGCCTTCTTCTAGTATATACACTTCCACTTCAGAAGCGAAAACGCTGCAGGCGCCCCGGATCAATTTTGTCGCTCAGGGGTGCTCAACAGTAACTGAAAAAGTATATCGGGTGCTCTGGGTGCGTAGAGTACCACGCTCTGTCCACGCATGGGTTTTAACTTAATTCACATGTTGAAAGCTGATGCGAGGTCCCTTAACTCCCCACCCTCTCCTCCTGCTGCATGTGGTTCCTATTCTAAATGTGACAGTATGCATACATTTTGACGTAGGAGATTATTGTCCTAGCGGTAAGGTCGTGTCATAGAGTTGACACATAAGTGCGTATGTAACTCTGTGGGTCGTGTCTTGTTCAAGTTGTTCATGCATACGGAAATGCAGATAGTTTAGAGACATATGCTAAAACATGAGGAAGACACATCAAAAATTCTCCGACAAACTGTCTCCCCCCCCCCCAAAAAAAAAAAACCCCAAAACAAAACCCAACAACAACAACCGGTCATCGGCCTTTTCCCTTTGCCCTTTTAAAAAAAGATCCACAAATCTTTCTGCCGGCTTGAAGATTAAATCTTTGGGAGAGGAAGGGGGGATTCCCTCCAAAGTACAGCGTGGGGGCTCATCTCCCTTCTGTGATGGGTACAGTAATAGTAATGCCACATCTACCGGATAGTGTTGTTGTTTTTTAATCGACATTTTAACTGGTCACTTGACTGGTGGAAAAGATGGTATACACTGGATTGCACTCCCTTGTATCTAGGTCCCTTCAGAGCCTTGTTATTCTTAGTAAGGTGTAAAGTGGCAAGGCTAAGGGTATAACCCTAATCTGAACCTAAATCCAACCCTAAACGGAACCCTGAAACCAAATCTCATCCCTTTCAAGACTCTAAAGGGCGATCAAATATCAGCTTCTTCCGCTGTTCCTCCAAACTCATTTCACCCAAGATGTATAGGTTCGAGCTGCAATTGCGTTTTATTTCCCCTGCTGTGGGCTTTTTTTTTAAAGGTCTGTGATACCATAGGTTACAGCTGCCATTTTTTTTTCAAGGTTAGTTGGGGTTGGGGATAATGTACTGGTTCATTGTTTAGTCAAGAAGGAAGTTAAATAGGTTATTTATGAAGTTGGCTACGCAAGAATACGGATACGGTTGCAGGAACAAGTGTCATATAACCTGTTAGAAGTGAAAGCTGACAACGTTCTAGGTATCCTTGTTCGATGTCATGGGTATGTTTACATTCTCCTTACGTATGAGCATTGTGGCTTGCAGTGACATAAGCAGGTTGAAAAGCCAGAGAGGTGTTGTGTGTCATCAGACAGGAATTAGGCCATCCTGCGATCCTTGTTCTCTGCATGTAAATGAGAAATGTTTCGAGCACTCTGTAGGCACGATAAAGTTTCCGTATATAGGCTTAACACTTTTCTGGGCTGATGCATGGAGTATAAAAACTGCTACATTAGGTGGCGTATAGAGAAAATTGATAAGCGAGGGGGGGGGGTGATCCCCTGATACGGATGTAGAAGAAGCTGCTCACCTGCCGTGGAATCTGGGGGGGGGGGGGGGTGTTTCATAAAGCTGTCCGTAAAGTAACGAATGACTTTACGAACAACCTAAATATGGCAAGCGAATGGGATTCTCAATTATTATAAATCATATCAGCTAAAACTAAGATTAACGTTACTATTGTTTACAAACATTTTTATTGCGATGTATATTTTTTGCCACAATTTAATCGAGATTATGTGAAATGCAGTTACATTTTGTTTTAACGCGAGGAAAAACTTTGGGTAACCCATTTGGCACTTCATAGTCCAGTCGTTCTTAAAGTCATGCGTAACTTGACCAACAGCTTCATGAAACATCCCCATTGTTATTTATTTTCTTCCCTACATACCGGTTGTAAGACACACTACATTCCCGGCATTCAAATAATATAACTATTGGCAAGCACTCTGGCTCCTAGTAAATCAATCTCCAAATCAAGATTTTAGCTCTAATTCTAAAGTCATAATATTATAGAGTAGTAATGTAGAGTATTTGTAGCGCTCCTACTTCACAAAATTGAAAACTGTTTAAACACGTTAAAGCATCGGTCGTTAATGGATTATTGCTAGCTATACTGCTATAGCTGCTATGCAACGCAAATGCGCTACTGGACACCAATTCTGTTAAAAGCTTTAACCTAACAAAACAATCCTCGAGAATGATTTACAAATGACAATTCGACGGTTGTTATCAAACCTCTTAACCATTAGGAAATTAATTGGCGAAACACTCGCATACGGCTTATTGCTCGATTGATAAATCCTGTTCAAAATCCATGACCTAAGAACGCAAATTTTCCTATAGAATCAATAACCGGTTGTTTCCGAACTACAACAGGTTATTAGGAAATTGACTCATGAAACATTCGCTTTGATCTCTTGTGAATTCAACATACTCATCATACTGATAGAGGAACTAATTGAAAGCATTTGCACAAACTGACTACGGTTGATCGTACTATAGCGTAAGACAAATAGAAATATGAACTGATGTTTAATTTCCAGAGATGCATGCGCTCCCCCCCCCCCATGGTACATTTGCCATTGAAATTTAAAGTGTTTCATGTTCACTTGAAGCGTTTTTTCAGAGTGTAGACTTTCCAACCCTCAAGTTGAAAGCGAGGAGGGAGAGCCAGCAAAATGAATTGACAGTGTAATTCCGTCACCAGAAAATACCACTTTCATGCCACAATAACAAGGTGATAGTTGCTTGAATAAACACATTTAAAAGTAATACCACCCTGCATGCATTCAGAACTAATGCCACGGTCGCATAAATGAAACTGAGCCTGGGCCGACAGCAGATCGAACAAAATATAAAAATGATATTCATATAATGTTCTTTTTTACCCAGAGTACCCTCTTCTCTATGTATTGTTCTCCCAGAAGGCCCTGCAATCAAGTATTACATCGGCTTTATAGGACAGCTACCGTAGCGCTCAGTGCATTCAACGAATAAATCCTACCAGTATGACCAGATACCCCCTCACTATGCACCTGGGTAGAGTGAGGAAAATACAGAAATACACAAAATTACATCAGGGCCCCGTTTCCTAAAACCTGTTTTCAGTAACAACTGCCACATTTCTAATATAAATTTGGTCTCAGCCAATCAGATGAAAGGATTGCAGTAGTTTATAACAGTTATTGCAATTTGTTATTGATAACAAGTCTTATGAAACGGGGTCAGTGCTGCGGCAGGGATTCGTACCTTGTGGTTCACAATGCGGACACATGTCGACCTGACCACAACACCTCGAAATGTACATAACATAACATTTATATTATACGTATTAGCGAAGAATCGGGTTGCTTGCAGTCGATGTGGAGGCCGATTAGCGGTGTGATAGAGGTATATATCCGTGGAGACTGAAATCCCTGGAGATATGCAGTTCTCGATCGGAGAAGTAGATCGAGTGATGTTCCATGCATGGCTGATGCTCCAGTATATTTGATATTGGTGTCTTGGGAACAGTGGTGATCACTAGCTTGACCATCCACTCATTTCGTAGTGTTTCTTCGAAGACTGAGCATGGGATCGGAGTGTCATCTGGGCGACCTACTTATTGGTTTACCCCCCCCCCCCCCCCCCTCTCGACCTTTTTCTGTCTTCCCTCTATTTTTTTTTTTTTTTTTTTGGGGGGGGGTGTCTTTTTTTCAGAGAAAGAAAGAACTACTGGCACTGGAAATTCTTCATTGTTTCTTAGCGGAGACGGAGATTTGTGTCGTTTGATACATGATAGGGTACACTGTAAAAAATATTGGGTAAAATTTTAACTAGCACGAGGGTAATTATGTCCAACCAAGTTTGGGCAATATTTTGTCCCAATGAGGGAAGCATATTGTCCAGTTAGGGTAAAAGTAAGCAGTAATTACTGAAGAATGGGCAAAATCTCCATCAGATTGGATAAAAAGAAATGCCCAACGAAATGCGCAAAGTTGGTTGGCCACTTAATTACCCTCATGGCACATTGATTTTTTACCCAATATCTTTTAAGGGTGTAAGTCGTATGGAGGAGAGAGCATGGCAATAGGATGATCGTTGTGAGATGTTTTTAGATAACTTGTGGAATAGTTGTGTTTGTGGTGTCAACCCACTTGACCGAAGGCCCGCGAGGCCGAAAATAGCAAATTGTAATCTATAATATCACATCGCTCTGACCAATTCCTGTGCCAGAAGGAAGCCTAAGGGCAGCGGAAAGCCACAATGAACAGATGAAGGTGTGGGACAACCGGAAACGAGGACTCAACATGCTAAAGGAGACATAATTATTTCATAATAATAATACCGATAGCGCATTATCTGTGTTGAAGGAAAATACTACACGAGAAAAGTCGGCCTCGCGGGCCTTCGGTCAAGTGGGCGGACCCCGTGTTGGTTTCTTTAAAAACATGATTGATGATTCATTTTGAACATGAACAGAGAGGAGAAGCCTTCTAGGAATTAGAGACAGGAAGATCATAATGAGTATAACGGGAATCGTCGGCAGGAATGATAAGTCAGGAGCCCTTTCCCTTTTTTTTTTCTTCCTCTCTTCTCCCACCTCTTTTTTCTTTCTCTCTCTTTCTCTCTCTTTCTGTCGGTCTGCCTGTCTGTCTCTCTCTCTCCCCGATTCACCCATTTTTTCCTTCGCTCTTCCATTTTTTCTCTCTTTACCCATCTCTCAGGCCCTGTGCCTTTTCCTCATTTTTTCCTTAAAGACATTGGTTAACATTGTTATGATTTTAAAAAAATCTTGGTTTGTTACTTGAAAATGGGATAAACATAAGGGTTATAGTGTAAAAATACCAGTCTGAAAGTTTCAAAGTGTAATATCCACAGGAAGTATTTTGAAATATCAAAAATGTGAACCAATGTTTGAAAAATATACGAGGGTCGGTTGCACAGAATAGACATAAGGAGTGCGCATGCGCGTGTGACTCACCTTACCGTAGTATGTGTACTGGCGAATCACGCGGCGGGAGGCACATAACGGCATTTTCAAATTCAAGCAAAGTGGTCCTCTTAGTGATTGTCTCGTGAGACGAAGGATAATGAAATCGCCGTTTGCGTCTAACTTACACTTTTTCGTTCCAAATTATGGTTGGTTTCAGGGTTTTTGAGTACAAATACAAGTACTCATACACATGTTTCATCTTAGTTTGAGAATTTTTTAAATCAGCTACTCACAAAGTTAGCCAATGCCTTTAAGTAAAAATTTCACTCCGTCTCCCCCCTGTTTTATTGTCTGTCATTCAACCTGATTATATTTTTAACCCCGCTGTTGAGTCATACCACTACCCATACCCCTCCACCTCTCTCTAGCTCTTTCTCTCTCTTGAAATCGTTACGCTGTGCATTTTAGAATGATAGGTCTGTTTGCTTCTCGATTTTAGTTCCATTTTGTGAGGTTCAGTAAATATAAGGAATCAGTCATATTACGACCGGTGGCGTTACTGATAACAAGATTTTTCAATAATAATAGTAAAAGTGCCGTAGTCGGAGTCGCAAGAATCGAGGGTTTGATCCCCGACACGCACTTATGCCCTTGAGGAAGGCATTTTATCTACATTGCTCTTTTATCGTACATTAAATAAATTATTGTGCTAAAGGCATTTTAATACCAACGCGCGCATGTGTGTGTTGTGTGTGCTTCTTTTTAAAATGAAAATAATAATTTTATATTTGAAATTCTCTTTCTTCTACTCATTCTTTTCTGTTTAAATCTTTCTTCTTTCTTTTCTTTATTATTTTTCTCTTAAGGTAATGAAAATATATTGTAAAAAATCATTTGGAAGTTTTTTAATGAAAAAATCCTTTGGGTTTTAAGGCCATTTCGAGGGAAACATAAATCGAATTTGAGATTTGTTTGTAAATGTGAAAATACATTGGTATGTCTTGTCTATTAATTGTGAAACTTTAACATTTTGTCTTTGTTTATATAAATCTTTTTTCTTCTTGAATGAGTAACTCTATTAGCACTGAAATTCAATGTGTATCCTTTCATTTAAATGTGAAACTATTTAGTTATATTCATGCGAAAATTTATAATATAAGTTTGTATGAAAGAAAGAGAAGAAAGAGAAAACGGAAGATAAAGCTGATAGAGAGAGACTAAGATGTTAGAAAATGAATTTTGTAATTTTGTACGAAATATTTTTTTTAAAAATCATTTAAAATTTGCTTCATGCACGTAGAGATTAAAAAAAAACTTATACGAAAAAATTAAAGGTACACCATGAGCTGCCCTGTTATTAACAAACGAGAATACTTGAGATACTTGGAATAATACACGTACATGCACCATTTAGAATACCTTGCATGGAAATTCTTGTTTTCGGTTTCTTTATCAGTTTAATGTTACCGAGGCCTTAGCCATCCAGTTTGCTTTGTCTTTCTTTCTTTCTCTTTCTTTCTTTCTTTCTTTCTTTCTTTCTTTCTTTCTTTCTTTCTTTCTTTCTTTCTTTCTGTCTGTCTCTTTCTTTTTTTTGACAGTCATTCCCCGATAAAGGTTAAATACCTACACGGACGGAGGATCAGCTAGTCGGCAGTTTTTGACTATCATTTCCCGATGCATGCTAACTACCACCAGAGATTTGAAAAGGGCAATTTGTGGATCGCTTGCAATGCCAAGTGCTCCTAATGATTAGCTGCCAAGCAATCAGGTTTTCGGGAGACAAGTCGCATTAAAGCATCATCACAATAACTGACGAGCAGACTTGAGTTAATTTGGAGAAGGAGAAAGACGAGACATTTGAAAGAAGAAAATGTATCCCCTCATGATAATTACGTTGAGCAAACATAAGTGTAATACCAGTGGATGTGCTGTATGACTTTTACATTATCCTGATAGTGGCCTAATTTTGATAACGGAGGAAAACGTCAGCGACTGACGCAACCTTTGACGCGCAAGGTTTGAGTGACATCATACAAAAATGAATGCAAATTGAAATTTGCGTTGAAATGAGTCTCGCCTGGGCTAACTATACCTTTACACGTTTGTTAAGTGCAGGTAATGAGGCATTCTGCACGTGTGCTTTCTTTTGAGGTAGAAAAGACAAGAAAATAGGGCAAATGAAATAAACTACGACTTTATTGACTAACAAAAGAGAGATATAAGCTGAATACATGAAGTATATCATGTATATGTGAATAAAGTAAGCTGAAAATTTATGTGATATATATTAATTTCGTGTTTTCTTATTCCGTATATCAAATTCTTTAGGGCATATCCTTATCTGAGTTCATGTACGTCATTGGCACTATTTACAGTTTAACCCATTCGTGACAGAGGTCCACATTTTGTGGTTTGACCTAATAACTTTTGATGCAGAGCCCTAAAAATTATACCAAATACATGAGCAGAAAGAGCAAAAAATTCTACACAAACTGTGCCCATTTTGGTTGCGTCAATATTCGTTGTTTGATGCTGAAAATTTTTTAAAGGAAAATAAGCATTAAAATCCTTAATTTGGCAATGTGATAGAAAGTTTAAAATCACCGTTTTCTTCTGCAAATTGGCAACTTTTTGACTTCTCATCATAATTTCTGTCAATTTATATCCATTTCAGATACATTATGTTTTATAAGAAAAATGGAGCAATAAAATAAAAATGTTGGTGTTGCCAATTTGAAGAATAAAAGATGATCAAATTAGGCTTTAAATAATTCCTGTCACGAATGGGTTAAAAAGTTCGGAACCAAAATAGTCTGTAATGATAACATATGGATGTTCAAACTGATGTGCTCTTTACTTATTGATGATTTATATTTCTTGCATGCAAGTCCGTCATGTCCATAGTAATGTGAAATTGCGACAGCCTTTTTAACCCATTCGTGACAGGAATTATTTAAGGCCTAATTTGATCAGCTTTTATTCTTCAAATTGGCAACACCAACATTTTTATTTTATTGCTACATTTTTCTTATAAAACGTCATGTATCTGAAATGGATATAAATTGACAGAAATTATGATGAGAAGTTAAAAAGTTGCCAATTTGCAGGGGAAAACGGTGATTTTAAACTTCTATCACATTGCCAATTTAAGGATTTTAATGCTTATTTTCCTCTAAAAAAAATTCAGCATCAAACAATGAATATTGACGCAACCAAAATGGGCACAGTTTGTGTAGAATTTTTTGCTCTTTCTGCTCATGTATTTGGTATGATTTTTAGGGCTTTGCATCAAAAGATAAGGCCAAACCACAAAATGTGGACCTCTGTCATGAATGGGTTAAGCGAACTAAAGCGTTTCATTGATAATCCTCATTTTACACGTTCCGGTGTGTTGTAATACAGCATGATGCATTGGCATCACAATAATTGTTATCCCTCATTACCTGTCTATTGTGTTTGTCAAACGATGGATAGTGCATCATCATACAGGGGTCGCTTTGTGTTCAAGCGTTCATTTGAAAAAGCCTGTTTGAATATCGACATGTGAAGTAGTACATCTTATGCTCTCAATCGCACAATTTCGTTTCTTCTTTCTGCATGTAGACCTACACAAGATTCTTTGCTCTGGGTTTGGTTGAAGGAGAGACCAAATTAATTCGAATGATCGCTATTTGTTTTTGTTTTTTTTGTGCATGTTCGTATCTATTATATTCTGACATAATCATATAGCCCTGAACATAGATTAGATTGTGCTGCAAATAAGAAAAATAATGATAGGAGAAAGCCGGTTAGTTCATATATTTTCTATATGTTGATGGAGAGATGGTACACATGTATATACAGAAAAAGGCGAAAAGAAATAAAACAGAGAGAGGGGGGGGGGGGGGTGAGGGGATGAGGGGATGAGGGGAGAGCGAGGGAGAGAAAGTAGGCAGAAATTAAGGGGATAGATCGAGAATAAAATTACAGACGCACGGTCAGTCGGCCAGATGGGCATTTAGAAGTGTGTGTGTGTGTGTGTGTGTGTGTGAGAGAGAGAGAGAGAGAGAGAGAGAGAGAGAGAGAGAGAGAGAGGGGTCGGGGAGGAGGATAAGGAAGGGGAGACAGAGATAGAAATATATACACCTGGGGGGTGTAACATAAAGAGATACAATCAATCTTACAATCAATTGTATCTCTTTAGTACATGGTTTGCCATAGACTTACGATTGATATCAATCGTAAGATTCATTGTATGTTTTATGTTACACCCCCCTGATATAGCAAAGGAGAAAGGGAGATTAACAGGAGATGCTTCCTTACAAAAAAGAACATACATAAAGCCAGTTGAAGACAAACATTATCATAACCTTTATTGAAACCATGCAAGCGAACCTTCCTCATGTCCACTCGTGCAATCTTCGGCAGCATGGATTTGACCATTGTCATTGTTCATCGAGATTTCATCCAACAAACCAATAAACATGAATGACTTTCGTAATATACAAGAGGGAGGGCAATATTACTTTCAGGGACGAAACTTGTCTGTTTGAATCGTCGATGGTGGAGTTAAAGGAAACCAACACCCTAAAATCAAGTAGTTTTTAAATCAAAGCTGAGATGGAATAAAACACATCGGCGAAAATTTGGAGAAAAAAAAAACGGACGCTAAATGAGAAAGTTATGGATATATGAAATTTTCTATTTGACATTTTTTGACACTACCTTAGCTATAACTGATGACATTTTGTGGACAACTCTCGGTGTGTTTTGTACACTCATAATTTAACAATTTCGTTTTGCTTAAGATTTGTACATTTTCTTAAACCAAACCTAAGATATATCATGTAGGAGTGTTTTCTCCACAACATATTTGGGATAAGGACAATGAAAACATGTGGTCTTCAAGGAAAGAAAGAATATGTGAAATTCTTTAATCAAAACATACTGAGAGTTGTCCACAACTCATATATGGTAGTGTCAAAAACAGAAAATTTCATATACAACTGTAGGCATAACTTTCTTAATTCCGTGTCCGATTTCGTTCAAATTTTTGCTGATCTGTTTTTAATATTCTGCCTTGGCTTTGATTTAAAATCTACTTGACCTGATGGTTCTGGTTTCCTTTAAGATGATAATCGAGAAGAGAAATGCATATGGATGGTTTGTTAAACAGCTGACTTGCACAGTGGGTATACATAGAACAGTAGAAAGAGCATAAAGCACCTTATCCCTAGCATATTTAATCCCAAGATTGTTAGATATGTCTACATGTCTACAGAGAAATGAAGATAGGTTGCGAGAAGGTTGTTGGGGGGGGGGGGGGCAATGAAAAATGAAAATCCTATAGACCAATTCCACCTCCGATTTATGTATTTTATAGGCGATGCGATAGCTGCGGTGTGCAAGCGCGCTGACAGCGATTGGCTCTGTTTACAAAATCAATGAAAGATATGAGATATGCCCTGATATTGTTCCATTTACTTTATTCTAGATCAATAAATTAAAGCATGGATACATGGATAAATGAGGTAAGACAATGCCATATCTGACAGATGAAGGTATGATGTATTTTTGCACTTTCGTTGCTTTTTCCCCTTAGTTTTGTCTGTAAAAGTTCGTTCACAGCATGGAAGCCCATGCTGCTGGCACTGTCGCACTAGCGGTGCTGCAACTGCCACAGTAAACGGGAGCCCTTAATCTTACCTTGTTTACATGTTTTCATTCATTAAATTGTACGCCAAACTACATAATGATAATGTTTCTTGACTTCAAAGTCCTTTCTGTTCATGTTTTTACCCACTGGCACTGGCGACGAATTTCTTCACATTCCTTACTGAAACCTGTGTAGGGAGTACCGCTTCTCACACAAACAGGCTTCATGAGTCGCAGGCGAGTGAATTTCGCAGGCGAGTGAATTTCGCACTCAGTTAGCTTCCAATTTTTAAACTTTCTCCAATTCTTGTGGCATTTGAGCACCGCACAGCTGTGACCTGAACTTCCCCGATTATTCCTCATTTCAAACATTATAAGAAATCTGCAGATATTGGTCAAAATAGAAAAAAAATATCAAACGAATGTACATAACGCGCTATTGACTTGTGTACTATAAAAGTTGGGGCGCACACCACAGCATGTCGACCAGTCTGCTGCCATCTCGCGTTGTGGAACTGGTTTATCGGATACCAGAAAAGTCAACACGTGCAGGATCAAACTATCACTGGGCATATTTTTTTTCTGTATTTCTTTTTTGTTAAATGGGTCACATACAAGCGCAATATTCCATACAGAGGTTCTTCATCATCATCATCATCATCATCGTCGTCGTCATCATTATTATAATAATAATGTTCAGTGTTACTGGTACTACGTTCCTACCGTTGCCACTATACCACTCCTATCGTTGCTACTAATACCACAACTATTTCTGTTATCTTTTTTTTTTTTTAAGGAGGGGGGGGGGGGGGTTGTTTTGCTATTCATTATCATTATTGTCATTATCATTATTACAACAACGAAGAATGGGATATTATAAATCCCATAACGCTAATTTTACCCCCAGAATACGTCCATAGACTTCCGTACTCTATAACCATGATGACATAATATGGGTTGTCAGAAAATAATTTGTCGCCTGGACCATTACAGCAAACCTTTTCATTCGATAGGTTTCTTATGATAGTACTTACAGTGATTTTCCTGGATTTGGGACTTACCTGTATACATTGATTAAATTGCAACCTGGAACAAAGTGCGTCCACGCTTGCTAATGGAAATGATATCGGAGTAGAAGATTCTAGCTGGTATTAAATAAAAGGGGGAAAAAAGAAGGGGATTCAATGGATAATGCGAAATGTTTCTGGTTGTGTCACTTTTAATCAGGTCGCTGTTATTCCAGACCGGGCGCATGTACACACATTAGGGTGATTATGCCTTGAGGAGGGGAATTATCAGATCTTAATTGGGAGTAATTCCTTTTAGATAAAATCCCCCTCTTACTCTTTTACATCCCCTCTCTCTCTATCTGACTAACCGTCTAACCCGGTTTTACTCCTAATTCGTATCCTCTCTCTCTCTCTCTCTCTCTCTCTCTCTCTCTGACTAACCGTCTAACCCGGTTTTACTCCTAATTCGTATCCCCCTCTCTCTCTCTGACTAACCGTCTAACCCGGTTTTACTCCTGATTCGTATCCCCCTCTCTCTCTCTCTCTCTCTCTCTCTCTCTCTCTCTCTCTGACTAACCGTCTAACCCGGTTTTACTCCTAATTCGTATCCCCCCTCTCTCTCTGACTAACCGTCTAACCCGGTTTTACTCCTGATACGTATCCCCTCTCTCTTTCTCTTTCCCTCCTCATTAGCGTAAGCCATGTTTATGAATCCGTGTGAGGATGAGAAGTTCTGATCAAATATGATTGATGCTTATAAGTTATCAGATTTAATGGCGATGAATTGGAAGTGCGATGAACGTGATGAATACGTAAATAAACGTACATAAAGCCCTGCTTGGCCCGTTCTCGGAAATTCGATGATCTTATCAAACCTATAGTATTCTAAATTTAGCAACTGCTCTGTCTTGCGTCGATTTTTTTTTCTCATAAATTTTGCGATTTTTAGTCGCAGGAATAAAACTGATATTTGTTTGAATGGGTTTCTGCAAACATATTGAACCTAGATCGGATATTGTTGTCTTGAGGGTAAATGTTGGATATCCCCATTGTGAGTTATACTGTCATGTATGTGCTCCATTGTGCATCTTCCGCTTGTTCAGGATTGGATTTCCCTGCATCGTTTATTGCACTCTTTTAAAAGGCTGGTAAAATTTGCATTGGGTAGAAATGGAACAATGAGCATGCATGTATGTAAGGTATAATTTTACTCTGTTTTTCGTAAAGTTTACTCCATTAAAAAAACAAATTCTACCAATTGTTCGGTAACTATACCATTATTATCAAATTATCTAGTTTGCCTTGACTCTGATCTTACTGCTCATTATTCATCAACTATTTGTCCTTTAATTCCCACGTTTTATTTTCTTTCTTTTCCTTCTCTCTCATTCGTCTTCTGTCTCTTTTTCTTAATCCTATATATTTCAATCCAACTCTCCAGCCATACGTTTCAAAATAGACCGGGTGGAATTTTATCCCGTACTGAGTAAAATTCACATTTACAGAGTAAACTGTAAAGACAATTAAGTTAAATCTTACCTTATATGGGGTAAAGATTGACTCAACAAACATGTGTGTTCCTCCCTTTTTTTAACCCGGTAATGGGTAAAATATTACCCCGACCTATTTTAGAGTGTATACCCATCTGTATCTGTCTCCAAATATCGAAATGTTTACGAATCATTAGGCACTAAAATTTTCATGGGTTCTGAAACTAAATTAATGGTATCATAGAATCAAAACCATTTTAATAGTCTTAAAATTCAGACATTCAAACGCTCTAAATTCATAAAAACTGAAATATATGCACTCTACCGTGACAGCGGATCGGTTTAACATATATTATGTACATTATGTATAGGGATGTTATTGTTTCTGCGACTTTACATGATTCGAATGTTTCAATGTTATTGTAGGATTCTTTGCACCTTCGTTATTCATGTATGCCCCTAACCATAACATAAATTATTCCCAACGGTGGCGCCTTAAGTATACTTCCCTTTATTAAAACGAATAAATAATATCTGTATTCTTGGAGACACATTTATGTTTAATTTTCTCTGCATGATTGAACCATTTTGAGTCATGCATGCGAATGATAGTGAACCCACTTCCGCTGAATCCCAGCAGCCTCGCAAAGGCATTAAGAATCTTTATCTATAATCGGCGTAAGTAATGAAAGAAGTTCCTCACAAAATTTATTGTCTGTCCATGCATGGATAACATTCTCTACTTAAAAGCTTCGAATAACGGAAATGGTTTAAGGTATCATCAGAAATATAAATCATTTTCAGTTTAAACAGACTGAAGTTAAGTGAGTCGATTCTAAAATGATTCTGAAGGCATAGCTTTCCACCATGTCGATCATTCATTTCAGTATCAAACTTGAAGGACTAAACTTTATTTTTACTTCTGTTGTTGAAGTGGGGTGATGTAAATTCAGTCATTGAGAATAATGACTGTTTTCTTATAAAATACTGAAATTTTGTCGAAAACTTGTTTTTTCTTTGCTTCATTTATAGCTGTGATGAATGTTAAAATTCATTTTTTCCCACTTTTTAAATTTCAATCAGACTGTTCTATGAACATATTCAAAGTAATAATTGTTTCCATGAAAAAATGACTTATTTCCTTTTGAACCCATTGTATTTCACACTGATGAAAATATGATCTCGTACACAGTCATGCAAATATTTCGTCGATACTGATTTATTTTCTCAATAAATCACGTTTTAAAGGCCATGACTCCTTTCTTTGAGAAAAGAAAACATGGATACATTAATGTCTTTGTTTTGAAATCATTGCAATCTATGATAATGGAGTCAAAGGAAGTAAATAATGCTTGGGAAAGATTTATTACGATTTATGACAGCATATTTCACTCTTGCCATAATCACAGTCTTCCATTTTACGAGATTTTCACAAATTTATGACCAATAAACCTTTCCTGCAAATTATTTACATCATCACAATCTTCCTTTTTTTTACAAGATTCTCATGAATTTATGACCAGTAACCTTTCCCATGAACTACTTTCATTATGAAAAGCCTCGTTGCGAATGATGAACGTAGGCATGTGTAACTGCATAAATTAGATTTATGGATTAGGATTTAAACAAACTTTAAAAGCATTTTCAATTTTTCTTTAGTCATTTTAGTTATTCACCATTTGGGAAAAAACATTGCTTAAACAAAAGCAGTAAAATTACATTTACATTTCGACATCTATTTCTGTAATCTGATTGCCGCAGCTTTTCTCATGTTCGTCATCCTTCAAATTAGTCATGCTTTGTATATGTTATAGCAAAATAAAATTTAGTGATTTAACATCGTTTTACTTTGGGAGTCTAAAATATGTTGAAATTATACTGATTCTATTACTCACGGGAAATTCAATGCGTAAACGTATTGTGATTTCTACAAATTAGTTTTCAGGTGAAGTGAAAATGGTTGCATCGTGCGTAGATCTTTGTGAAACATCAACTGGTTTTTATTTCGGTCTTTTTACATGTTTTAGGAAGGTCCGAAGATAGAGGGGGTGTACCGAAGGTGAAGGGATATCACTGGTTGCATTTTATTTTTTATTTTTTTGTGTGTTTTGTTTGAGAGCTTATTACTAGTAATTTGATTCATTTTTTGGCAGTGCCCCTCCCACTCCACACCTCGGTTATAGTAGGCCTATGAACCATCACAAAAACATGTCAGTAAAAACTTAATTACCCCTGTGCGTTTTTCCATTCCAATGTATTCAACGACAATCATATGAGATATGTGCAGCGAGTATTATTAGTGATTTCATCGAAGCCTGTCGACTGTCGAGTTTATTGACGAAAGACTGCGGGATGGCGCGTATTTTTAATTTTTTGGCAAAATTGCAGGCAACAAAGCACTTGACGTTTATGACGGGGTTTGTGACATCATACAGGAGTCAGCGTAGCTATGATGGTATGCTAGAAATACGGTATCTTCAAAACTATAAGCTCTTGTAAATGACTTCATAGCTCGGTTATAATATCCCCAGGGTCTGATTAAAAACTGTCAAACGTTGTCTGTTTTTAAAGCGTTGACATACCAACGGACACTCAAGAATGTTTAAGTATATAGCGCGGTTCGTAGTTAAACATTAATTAACTGTCAATTTGTATTGGTATGATTGAAATTGACTTCGAAATGTGATTAAGGATAATTATAAAGTGATACGCAAATTAGATTAATGAAGTATGACGTACGTAAAGAGACGAAGAGAAATCCTGCGAAGTTGATTAAGGATGGCGTTGAAACATCAACGTTGTCTTGGTTTGTCATGCTGGTCTTTTTATTTCAAGGAAATTATAATGTGTTATTCGTATTTGGTAAACTATACGAGTTTGAAAAAAAAACCCAGATGAAGTGAGCATTCCATATGGAGTGTACAACAGAAGCAGCACCCTTGCAGCTGTCAATTAACTCTTTAACTCCTCTGCAGTGGTTAAAAATTAATTAATAATGCGTATCATCATGACTTTAAAACAAAAGAGAATAGTACCGCGAGTACTTTTTTTTTTTTTTTTTTTTTTGCTTGGTTTTAGTGATACCACTTATACATCTCTGTATGCTACTGTTTCTTCAGTTATTATTTTTCTTGTACAGAATCAAACCTTCAAGCGTTACTACCAGAATTAAACTCAATAAATCATCCTATTCCACACAATGAAAATGTTACCTGTACTACTGTTACTATCTTTTATTAGTCACGAATACTACGCACAGACCGAAAGGTTGGTAGTCAGCTCTGTGATCGGCGGGGATGATGCATCAAAATATCAATACTTGAAATATATACACTCTCAGGAGAGTTGGCGGCAACTGATACAGCGCCTCGTCATCATTCATATCTACCTGTATAATTATGTATTATCTTGTACGAGCTCGGCCTTACGGGATCTTCTTCGCGATGATTTAATGCCCCGGTTACACCAACGTGACCGATACGTCATCGGTAACAGACCGAGCAAAATGTTGCACGACCGCCACAGATCAAGAATCGGTCCAGTGCATGGAGTTGTTAGGTAGAGTCAAACACGCTGCATGTGTGACGGAGGTTTGACACCTGTCCTTCCCTAAGGCTTGTTTTCTTTCATTACTTATTAGGCCGTGGTGGGATCTATCCATTAAAAGTTATACACTATACCCATCTTCCCGCCATTTTTACACCCGCCATTTTTACACCCGCCATTACACCCACTATCCTTCGGTCAGATTTCCTTTTCAACAATGACGTCATGCCGAAGCCTGATTCACGTTTCATGTGAAATCGTAATCTCACAAGATATAAAATACATGAAGAATATTTTGGATGACGAAAAGGGTTGCTGGGACAAGGATGGAAAGGGTTGATATTGCTTCGGCAAACTTAAGATTAAAAAAAAAAGGATAGGGGCATGGGGCGTGAAGAGAGGACAGGGAAAGAACTAAATCAAAGACAAGGAAATAAATGGGAAATGTTGATCTACAGAGCATGCTTATCCAGATAACGACGGAGGAAAATCGAGAGACGGGAGAGAAAGCGCTTTAAGAATGAATAGAGAGAGGGTGGGGGAGGGGGAGGACAGAGAGAGAGAGAAAGAGAGAGAACTGAGAGATGGGAGACAAACAGACAAACAGACGGAGACTGACAGATCTATAGGGACGCGCAGACATAATTATAGACATAAAGTAAAGGAAGATAGAGGAAATGGAGATAGGCATAGAGAGAAAGACCGCGAAAGAAAGGAGGATGGAGAGAGGCACTTCTTTATTTTTCACCTTGAAAAAGACACAGAATATCACAAGGACTCTCTAAAACAGAACAGACTCGCATTAGAGTTCAACACACTTTTTGCTCTCTCTCTCTCATCAGCTGCTGTCTCGAGTTGCAAAATTGGAAAAGAGATAGCCGAAATGAGCCGATATTATGCTAGTGACGAAACGAAGTGCGATTCTTCCCCATCTCCTTCTCTCTCTTGGTCTCCGAAATATCCCCTCTCATTTCCTTTTTTGACGCGGTGAATTTGATTGATTTTATGACGCGATTGTATTAAGTATACAAATATTGATGTGATGTGCTGTGTTTTCACATTTCACAGCTTGCTTATAATTCGTAATTGAGCAATGATCATACTAGCATTAATGTTTCTTTTAGATTGTTACCCATCTGGGGGAAATTGTTTCAAACAAGGACTTCAGAAGTCACAATGCATTGCTAATTGATGCGGTATAGTAGTAGGGAAAACCCCCCTTCATAATCACATGTCACTGAATTCATCCAATTCACTCTGTTTTCCGCGAGAATTGAATTGATAAATGGGAACGTTTTGAAATGCTAAATTCATGATTTAGGCATTTTCAAGTGCGCTCAAGTATCGTAACAAATTATCTCACATCCCCTCCAAGATATTTCATCAAAATTACTAGCATGTATATGCAAAGAAGTGGGGATCTTTAAAGGATTTTTGACACAATAGATGCATATGCTTGGGTTTTTTCCCTGTGATTTTCTTTTGTTTAGCTTTGATAAAGGGCACTGTGGCATGATTGGAGAATAGGCTATAACAATAATATTTTGAAAATACTATGATGACTATCATAATATGACGAGTGATTTTATCCGTTTTCATGTTCAGTCACCCCACCTTTAAATGGGTAAGAAACATATTATAGTAAAGTGAGCAATTGGTCATCAATTTCCCACTGGAAGTCGATGATGAGAGAAATTAACTGTAGCTTTGATGATATAATAGAAAATAAAGAGAAACAAAAGAGACATAAAGAGAGAAAGAAAGAGGAAGAGAAAAAGGAAGAGAGGGAGAAAGATGATGAAGAGAGAGAGAGGGGGAGATAAAGAGAGAGAGGAGAGGGGGAGGGAGGGAGAGGGGCAAGAGGAGAAAAAGAAAGAAAGGAGGAGAATAGAGAGGGCATAGAGAGAGAGAAACGAGGGAAGGGAAGAAGAGAAACAGAGAAAGTGGAACGCGAAGGAAGTGAAAGAGAGAGAGAGAGAGAGAGAGATGGAGGGGGACTGGACAAAAATGATTTCAATTAAATTAGTTTTTGGATATTTCACAATGTTCTTTGGAATACATTTGTCATTTATTTCATTTGTAGGTCATACTGAATCACGAGACATTTCATATTGGCAAGATCAAAATGAGGAAAGATGTGACACAAATTTACATAGACGATCATAATCATAAGCTAGCTTTTCGAACGTGTTCTCCCAAGTGCGGCCAATGTTTGCGTCCAACTTTAATGAGTTCCCACTTTTCACAGACTTGACAGGAAATAATAAATATTAAATCAGATGGTAAATAGACGAATCATAACGAATCGTGCAATCCTCTGATTTAACCCATTCGTGACAGTAATCATTTAAAGCCTAATTTGATCAGCTTTTATTCTTCAAATTGGCAACACCAACTTTTTTATTTTATTGCTACATTTTTCTTATAAAATGTCATGTATCTGAAATGAATATAAATTCTGAGAAATTATGATGAGAAGTCAAAAAGTTGCCAATTTGCAGGGGAAAACGGTGATTTTAAACCTTCTATCACACTGCCAATTTAAGGATTTTAATGCTTATTTTCCTTTAAAAAAATTTCAGCATCAAACAACGAATATTGACGCAACCAAAAAGGGCACAGTTTGTGTAGAATTTTTTGCTCTTTCTGCTCATGTATTTGGTATGATTTTTAGGGCTTTGCATCAAAAGATATTAGGCCAAACCACAAAATGTGGACCTCTGTCATGAATGGGTTAATTAGATATGTCTCGAAATGCTCTCTTGAAATGACAGAAACACAGGAAGGATTATTAAGAAAGCGACTATGTAAAGCAAACTAATACATTTTATTGATGACAATTTCCGTAAAATTGTTCTTTGATTGTAGACCAATCAACTCGGAAGCAACCGTAGCAAGCGAAATGAATAATTTAATACCTCTGGTGTGTCAGAATTATGTTTTGTAAAGAAACCATTGTCAGTCAAGATTGTCATGATTAGTTGAGATTGTACATTTTAATTGCATTCTTTTATCGGTTTTATTACGTGACAGATATTTGAATGAATGAATTCATGACGAGGATTTGATTCCAATTACGCAACAATGAATTCACATAATGAATTTGGGATGCTCTTAACATTGAATTTAATGACCAAATCGCTAAATTGTGCAGAAAACCCATGAAAGAACGAATGAATGAGTAAATGAATAATTTAATTGAAATACAATGATTTCTGGAAGGATATTTCCGGGTTCTACCACGTCATTACCTTCAACTCTGAACCCAGCCCACCCTGTCTCTAACCCTAACCTTAAACCTAACCTCTAAGTTAATTGTAGTAGTAGTAGTAGTAGTAGTAGTAGTAGTAGTAGTAGTAGTAGTAGTAGTAGTAGTAGTAGTAGACTTCAAGACTTCAAGACTTCAAGAATTTTATTCCATTTTCATTCATTTGCAAAATAAACAAATACAAATCAAATCCAACAGATTGTTGAACATATACAATATAACATAATGGTTATAGCAAAATAGAGTAAAGATTATAAAATTTGTACAAAAAAGCATATATGGAAATGAGGGGCCCACTAAAAAGCGAAGCTTTTTTAATGTGGTTCCCCCTTACAATTGAGAACAAATACTTATATGTAGTGCATAATCAAGCCCAAAAAAAAGGGGGCAAAATATGTATCAACAGAAATATTAAGGGGATTGCATTAACATCGTTACCTACTATTCTTCATAATATTACATACAAAAATCAAAATAAAAGAACATGAATGAATTCGAAGTCTTTATCATCTATAACTAGCATATAAAACATTTAAAAGTAAACAAGGTGACAGCAATATAACAGGACATGCGCATATTGTGAACACTAAGATGAACAAAAGGAAAAAGAAAAGAGGAAAGAGAGTAGTAGTAGTAGTAGTAGTAGTAGTAGTAGTAGTAGTAGTAGTAGTAGTAGTAGACTTTATTGGATAAACTTGTTTAGCACAAGGCTAATCTGTCACAAGGCCCATTGCATCCTTTTTATGAAATAATGTAATCCCTGTGATAGGTTAGCCGTAACTTACAAGGCGCTCTCTACAGATTTTTTTTTTAATGTGAAAACGCTATTAATATGTATTATTTTAAAAGCCCTAGGCAGCTGTCGCCATCAGAGCTATTTTCGCAGCACCTATTTTAGAGCCCTATTTCTAACGGTATTATGGTTGTGCACACCCATCGGCAAAGCACTTTGCCATTTGACATGTCTAACAAGACAGTAGAGAGGTCTGTTTTTTATTTGAGAGATATAAGACAAAATAATGACACAGTTAATAAGACGTCTTGGTTTCTGTAAGTAACCTTTTGACATCATTTCCTTTTAGAAACAACTTCCAGTGATAGCTGTCAACTTCAAGAAGTAGGCTGAGCGTATCCCTTTTCGCTTTTATCTATCTCGTTTTCTTTTTTCTCTCTCTCTCTTTCTCTCTCTCTCTCTCTCTCTCTCTCTATTGCAGCTCTATGCGCTATGAAATGGGTTATTGTTGTAGTTGTTGTCCTTATCATTATTATTGTTATTATTTCATTATTCTTTATTATTATTGCTATTATTGTTGTTATTATTATTATTATTATTATCATTATTATTATTATTATTATTATCATTATTATTATTATTATTATTATTATTATCATTATTGTTGTTATTATTATTATTATCATTATTATTATCATTACTATTATTATTATTATTATTATCATTATTATTATTATTATTATTATTATTATTATTATTATTATTATCATTATTATTATCATTACTATTATTATTATCATCATCATCATTATTATTATCCTCTTCATCATCATCATTATCATTATCATTGTTATCTTATAATTATCATTATTATCATAATCATCAGCACTTAGGTTTTCGGCCTTTAATAAATGACGTACAGATCTTTGCATTTGGTGTTAGACGCTCTCTTCAGACAATGACTTTTTCATGGGCAATATTAGAGACCCCTTCGTCATGTTCATTTTGGAGTGTTATCCACTCTCGGTCTTGATTGATTTGTAATGGAATTCACTCTATGAAGTGATTTAAACTACTTTTTAAAGAGACGGATTAAATTTTGGAGCACTGATTTTCACTCCAAATGAAGTGGTCGTCAATATAACTCTTCAGAGAGTGGATCTCCATTCATGTTCGTTTCGAGAGTGTTATAAATATAGATTCATAATCATATGAAACTATCAAAATACCCATACTGTATGGACAACGAAACACTTTGTAAAATTGTAATTCGTACTGGGTAAAATGTCCATCTATTTATGGTATCGGAACTTTATGGCTATAATTATTATGTGGTCATTTTGTATTCTCTGTTCGTTAAGTTGTCTAGGCTAATTTATTTCTTCAATTCTACCTTTCCATATTTCTTTCTTCTTCTTTTTTTTTTTTTTTTTTGCTAGCGTGGTATCTTCCTGTGAGTTCACCGTCTGGTATGATTTAATATTACTTAAATACGCCATGCCACAAACTTGTTATGATAATAATATAGCGGTAGGATATTATTATCAGTGGTAGCCTTGTGTAATTAGACATTGAACAAACACACTTCTGTCAGTCCGGTTAAACCGATTAAGATTAGGGGGGTCCGAAGGTTAAAGGCCGAAGCCATCGGATGGACGACTTGAAACAGAAAACCTCAAGTACTTAGCGCTTATCAGCAGACCTTCATCACTAATGATACAAAGCAGTTTGTGTGATATAAAATGCTAATAATTCTGAAAAATCTATGATATCAAAGCATATTAGTCTTTATCAATAGCCAAATTTCTTATCATATTTGAGAAAGAAAAAACATAACTGTAATGGGAAAATTTGTATAGGAAAAGCTTAACCTATTAAATAAAAGTCCCTAACTATAAGTAAAAAAAAAAAAACAACTAACGGATTCTTCAATTAAAAAAGAAAAAAAAAACATTTGAAAAAATGAAAATATCGGGGAAAGCAAGGTATATAGGTGATAACAAACGGTATAGGAATTCCTTTGAAATATGATTCTTGAAACGAATATAATTCTAGCAGAATTATTCAGTGGTATTTCCTCGAATTTTACATTAGAAAGTTTTGTTCCTATTTCACTCATTCATCACATTCTTATAGACCAATACCTATAGAGCCCTTCATGTCTTTTTTTTATGATTTGACGATTATGAGAAAAAGATCTCGTTGGTTTTGTTTACTATTTAGGATAGCTTGTCAGGAAAACAGGGAACAATAGAGACCCTTTTCTTTTATAGCATCGAAAACAATAGTTATAATTAAAATCATGATCATCGACAGGAAGTATATCTTTTCGGTTGCTTTACCTTACAACTGTACTATACTGGTTTCGTTTAATCGTGATATACTTTACTCCTTTTCCCATTTAACAAGTAAGTAGCCAATCACCCAAATTGATCTGAAAATTATGCAAAATAATTGATGAAAAAAACCTTATTCGGGACAGTTCTCACTATGTAATGTGGCATTTCGACAAAACTGTATCTTGGTAAATCGATCTCTATTATGATTATGTTCATGATATCTAGGACAAATGAAAAACAAATTGTTCATAGCGATACAATTTCGTTTGGTTGTGTGAATATACCGTGACGCATTTTACTCGTTTCTATTTAACATGAACTTAAACGTTTTTTTAGAGGTCGAAACGATTATATGTTCAAAGGAGCTCATTAGCGTTCAGAATGTAGCTCTTATCAGGTATCAGCAAGTTAGGTCTTATCAACTGGACCATGGCCGTTAGTTCTTCCAGGTTTTTCGATGTTTTTGTTCTTAACGATATTTTTGTTCTGAACAAGTACCTGAAAATGGAACAAGAGTGAGCGTTGGTAATACATGTGTCTTCATTGGAGGGGGGGGGGGGGGGGCAGATTTTGTATCTTTGATACCAGGATGACGGTCGAGATAAATCAGTTCATGCTGTTATTCCTTTAACCTCCTTATTCTATACTACAGAAAGAGTGATAGAGTTGAAGCAATAGGGCGCAATCTAATAAAACGCAATGAATTTGATGCGGTTTCCGGTAGAATTAACCACAAATTGTTGCAGCTAATTTAAGTAGGCCTATTTCTTTTCTACAATACCGGTAATCTATTTTGGCAAAAACAATTTCAACCAGAAGCCATCACCACGTAGACTTAATCCTTTGCTCAAACATTTTGTTACGAATATCGCCGAGGAGAGAAAAATGTCAGGTAATTTTTTTATCTTAATCCCTCGATATTTGCTTAAATTGGTCGACAGAGTAAATATCGGAACAGGCGCTATCTGTACTATTGACGTTAATTAGTAACCTGAGCAAATTAGAAAAAGCGCAGTACGCAATCTGGATCATTCAGTGAAGGGGGCGCTATTGTGGTGCCATAAAATTATGACGAAATAATTTGTGAGCTATCGCAATCAATTTTTCATTTCTGTGTGCAGGAATATGACATGGCAATGTGATGATGAGAGTATATGGATTAAGGTTTATCAGTATTAGAGAGAGGAGACGAAATATGTGACAGCCGCAAGTGGTCACAATTCAGTATCGTTGACTAACATTAGAAGGGGGGGGGGGCGGTGTTGTCACTCTATATTCAAAGGTGTAACCATGATCGTTCGGCAACCCAGAATTTGACCCCTATTTCGCGGTGTTTCACGTACATTTTCAGCAATTTTTACCCTATTTGGCACAAAACGGGTACAAATTGGCCTTTACAAAACACTCCTATTTTTCGCATTCCAAGTACACTTTTACTAAATCACCCCTTTCAAATTCAATTCACGTACGTCTGGGTCAAAAACAGAATATTGCAAACAAGGACCAGAAAAAACACCCTTTTTTCAATTTCGAGTATAAGCTCAAAGACACCCTTTTTTCTGTTTCCAGTACAAGCTCATGAAAACAACCCCTTTTTTCAAAATCGCGAACATGCTAAAAAAAAAGACCCCTTTTTACGCGAAATTTCGAACGATCATGCGTACACGAAGTCAATACAGACTGACAACACCGGGGGGGGGGGGGGGGGGGGTTGGCAGGCGGATGAGTATTCTCCCTAAACGATCTGCCTATAAAACTTTCTATTGGTCATAATAAGACTCTTCTTAGAGGACTGTCAAAGGATATTCCATTCCTGTAATTATTTTTTTCTTAATATTATAATTGAGTTAAAGTGAAAGAAAATGGAAGCTCTCTAATCAAATCACGGTCAGTCGCATGATCTTTTATCTCAAATCATTCCCCAATCTCTGAAACGCGACTCGTCTTGGTAAAGTGTACTATTTGCTTTGGGTTTCTTTTGTGAGTATTTTCGGGTGTTCATTGGTGAGAAAATGTATATTTTGATAACTGATTAAAAAGGCCCTGATTCAATGTGACTCAGTGCGCATGCGTGATGAAATACGTGGACATTTATCATGTTTATTTATGTCCATGAAAGGTGCATTGTTCTTAATGTAGCCTCTGCCTCTAACAGTATGAGAAGATGCAAGTTAATCTTTAACATATTTCAAACGTATTCATCCTTACGGAATTTACTTGAATTTTATATCGAAATAAACGAGTATTCACTGTTTAGGGATAAGAATGAAAAGTTACATTTATTATGGTAATATTCAAATTATCATCGTTATAGGATTCTAAGTTTCTACAAGACTATACCTGTAATTATTGAAAAGGAAGTAGAGTTTACGAGAAATGCATGTCGTTTCATATCATTTCAAATCACTATCTAATGTTTATATTATGAGGATAATGTTAACAAAATTGAAAATTTGGAATGGAATCAATCAAATTTGATTGGAATTGAATTGAATTATCAGAGACCGGGGGGGGGGGGGGGTCACAAGTTTGAAAATCTCAACTCAAACATATTTGAGCAAGTACAAGCTAAATTGTCCCATAAGTGCACGAAATCCACATTCGAGACTTCTGCATAACCTGATGACTGAATCAATTTAATGTCATCACGATAGTTTTGATGAGACCTAATATGAAGTAAAATAACATTAAATTTGATGAACTTAGACTCTACCACACTTGGTAACATACAGAAAACCAAATACCTTGGATTAGTCTTTGTACATCACGATAAAGCTGTATCTGGTTGTCCTATATACGCTTTGGTCAATGTGAGATGCCACCTGCAAATTGCTAACACGCTGTACATTTTCCGTAACAATTCCCATGCGTATCAATCACTGGAATATTTCTTTGCAGAAATAGAAATGGCTTTGATGGAATGCTACGATGGGGATAATGTACATTGGCTTTCTTTTCATCCACTTACACTGATAATGTAAACGCATGGAAGAAAATTGAAAACACATTCCCTCGAGCCATACAAAAATGGTCTTTATAAACACACTCTTTTTTTCTTCTTCTTCTTCTTCTCTTTCATCCTTTCTTTATCCTATTCTCTTCTGCGCCAGAAAAAAAAAATGCTGAGCTACTGGGACCCGGTGATAGATTTGATGAAGTTGATGTGTGCAATGTACATTTATATATTGAAGAAGAATTCTTTATAAAAATATGGGGGAGAGAGAGGGGGAAACCTTTCTTTCTCTCCCTTTTTCTCTCCCCATCTGTCTCCTCTTCCCTCTCTCTTTCTCTTTCTCTCCCTCTTCTTCTTATATCTTGTCCGCCAGAAAGAAAATTGCAGAGCTCTTCGGGCCCTTTGATTAGTTGGATGAACTTGATTGAGGGAGGTTCTTCATGTAAGGATGAGAGAGAGGAGAATCTTTCTTTCTCTCCCCACACTGTAAAAAAAGGTTGATTAAAATCATTTGCTTGGTTACATAACTATATGAACCGACAAACTGTTGGTTAAAAAAAATTGGATGTAAAACATATGGAGATTTATACCAGCCCTTTTTAAAGTGCATCCCCCCCCTCTCTCTCTCTCTCTCTCTCTCTCTCTCTTTCTCTCTCTCTCTCACACACTCTTTCTCTCGCCGCCTCTTAATCTCTTCCGTGGGAGATTGGATAAAATTGCTCTGTGTATTGAGTATGAATTCTGGATAGCTGAAGATGGTGGAGAGGGGGGTTGAAATAAAGAAATAGGTGATTTTCGATAGCTAGATGGTGATTTAGTTTAGTGGCCATGCATTGTGTCCTTGAGCAGTTGATGGCCATACTAGATGCGATCTAGAACTTTGCTGCTTTTTTTCTGGACATCGTTGTAGAGTTCGGCTTGGATTTCATTATGTAAATGTTACCAGTTGTTCCCTATGCAACGCAATCATGGAAAGAAGTATATTCTTTTCTTTTTCGAAAATAGAAGTCTTGAATGATTAGATTCCTTATACACCAGAGAGGGATCTCCGAAGAACTACACAATTAATCATAATGACCACTTTATTTTTAGGAAGATTCACCAAATTGTTAAAAACCTTTCAAAACATTCTGAGCGTTTTATTTTTGCCCGTTTAAAAAAGTTCCACTTCTTCGTCTACTTTAAATTACATTGAAAATATCGCTGACAAGGCCCCAAGACTCGACTGAGACATCACGAATAGAGAACGAATCGTACGTGGATAGATCCTTTTTGTTATGTTCTCCGGGGTGCTGATTTAAATGTTATTCTTCCACACATAAGTTGTTTCTATTTCACCACTTTCCTCTTGTTAACATTTTAAATAGTTTCCTTTCCATTACTCCCCTGTTTTAACATTCCCCCTAAAGAATGAAGTATACATCACTTGCATGAGCAAGTCACAAATTTCTTCAGTCTTGGCCTCCCGGCTAGTGCGTGAACCGTATAAAGAATAAGATTAGCAGACTTTTCAAAGGATTTCATAAGGGAAACGTTTTTTTCAAGGCAAATCTAAACATCACCTCTGCCAAACACAAGATTATCCCGTACAGGGTCAACCCGCCCCCCCCCCCCCTTCCTCTGGGAATCTAAGATTAACTGTTCATATTTGAAGTAAGCTTAGGCAGCATGGTTAGTGTCATTCAGTATATCACTCACAGTCATGTAACATTAGTAGACATTTAAAAGTTCTCATATAAAGGGGAACGCTTTTTTCAAGGCATATACACCTTTGCCAAGCACAGTATGAAATGATAAACCTACCTACTAATATACCATTCACATTCATGTTTTATGTGATATTATTCTTCTGGGGGAATGTATCTCTAAAGGCTACCAACGTGACCCTTAATTTACTTCCTATTTCAGTCACTAGGTGCTTTCACACCTGATCAAGAAAAAAACCTGTAAACTACAGGAACTTTTTCATGCCCCAAAATACCCAATAATTATTTCGTGCTTTCACACCTCCCTAAAAGAGACCCTCACAGGAAACACTTGGGAAAGTTCTAGTACTTATAAGCATGTGCATGAGGCCCATAGAAGTTCTCGTTATTTGCTTTCACATTACAAATATCAGGAAATATCCCTGCGACCTTGGGGAAAATACCTGGAACTGGAGAAAGTTCCTACTAAACTTCGGGTATTTTTCTTTAGGGATATTACTAGAACTTTCGTTTCACACTGGCAAAATACCTAGTATTTTCTGATCGGGGTAGAATACTGGATCAGAAAATATCAGGTATTTTTCCTGATCGGGTAGGTGTGAAAGCGCCTACTGTCAGTAGTTTACGTTTCCAGTTTACATTCAATATATTCGAGGCCTGGGGGTGTTTCACGAAGGTTAAGATTGACTGAAATCGCACTCAACTATATGGCTGGCCATTTATGCCATATTTTCTTTCACCACGGGTCTCTCATAGGATTTGAAAGGCGTGGTCACAAATCTGCAGAATTGACATTATTTTATAGTTCATTGATGAAGAAAACAAAAAGGGTGAATTCTTAAAATTTGCGACAATGATTTGCGCATCCCTTGAGAGACAGATGGTGAAAGCATGAATGGCCTGCCGTAGTTAAGAGCGATTTGAGTCAATCTTATTTTTTGTGAAACACTCCCCCCGATTCATTTTCTCCTATCAAGCTGCTTGAATTGACATTTTGGAAAGTTTAGGCGAAATCATTATCGTCTGGTGAACCGCAAGTTCGATATGAATTCCAGTGCATTTCGCCGATTTCCGAGCGTTTACACATTCTTGGGAAATATTTGTGCATGTAGTTACGTCAAAATGTCGATTTCTAGACAAATAATACTCTCGGCGTTTGTCTTTCTTACACTGGTAATCACGTCTTACATATTCACATACTTTTTGTCATATTCTAACACATCATTAGATTATACTGCATTCTGCACAAAATTTTGTATTTTTGTAGAGTACAGTAAACCGATCTGTTCGGCATCCATACAAACTGGGTATTGTTTCAGCAGAACCCTACCGACTCTCGCCATTCTCATCTTAGGAGCGATGTCTCGAGTTTCTGCTATCAATTACAACTCCAAAGGATATGCATAAATAATTGAAGAAGGGTTGGGGGGGGGGTGATGGAATCCCTCGTGAAGCAGAGGGGGGGGGGGGGGTGCATCATGTATGTTTGGGGAGCCCTTGATGTGTGATATATCCACTGCAGACAGTTGTCATGGTTGTAATTTCCCATTTAAATTCAAGCCCCGTAACAGTATGTTTAGCAATTGATCGAACGATCGACATGATCAATCAAATCAATTAGTCCTCCGAGCATGCGATAGACTGCAGACCAAGCATATTTTAAAATCGCTAACGCTAAGCACGCCTTTTACACAGCCCAGTGGAGAGATATCCAACAAAATGATCATGAAATTGAAATAACTTTTAACTGAACTTTTCTTAGTTCGTAAGGCATGTGAGTGTAGACATTACAGGGGCCGCGGAACCGGGGGGGGGGGGGGGGCTGGGAGGCTGCAGCTCCCCCCTTTTTGAGTAGACACGTTGGCCTCTATACAATAGCGCAGGCAATGATTATGCTTGTTAGCATGTTCGCCCCCCCCCCCTTTAAAAAAAAAAGACTCCGCGCCTCCGCGGCCTCTGCATTAGACTGGCCTCTTTCCACGAAGGATGCCCCACACTGCTGTTCAGTATTACTTGACTTCCCTGTTACTTTTGTTTCCCTAAGAATGATTATTCCCTGAGGTGTAAATAATCATTGGGGCCCTTTGTTTTCCTTTTTCTCCTATTTCTTCAGGGTTTGACATATACGACACGTGTACGGATCCTAACATCGCAGTGCGGAACTCGGTCTATTTCATCGCAACACAAGATTCATCAAACTGCGATGGGTATGTATATTATTGTACTGAAGAAGCACTGCGCTAGAAGTTGAGAGAGAATGAGAAAGAGAGAAGGGGGGGGGGGGGACGATGCAAGAAAATATACATGTAGGATGAAGTAGTGAGATATCCCGGTCCTTGTAATGAAAACTTATGATATCCTCGGCCGCATTCTATTGCTCTTCATAATCATGATCATCACTAATCATTGTGGATCTCCACACAATAGAATTTAGAATTTCACACTTCATAGAAAACTTCTCCATTTTCTCTCTCAAAAAATTTGTAGAGATAGATCGTAAGCTGTGCGATGACCACGACCAAATGAACATCAGAATAACATACACGGTTAATGTAGAAATAACTCCAGTGTCCATAGTCACATTGGTGTCGTTTAAATAATTTAACTTTTTCATGCTACAGAAACTCTACGATTGATTGTTATTTATACACGCTGTTTTAATCCTGTATTCTCATGTCATGTGTCTATTTTTCACATCCAATCTTTTTTATGACTCGATATTATTAAAGCAAACATTGCTTTTATGTAGCCGTCTAACTAGGGGTTGGCATTAGGATAATGAGTCCGACATTTGCAAATAGAAAAGCCAGAGGCGTACACGTGCGCCCCTTGCACCTAGCATAGAAATTTCAAATTAATTTGCCTCTGAATATAACAGTGCATTTTTATTTTCAAAAGGATCTTATATAAATAACATAGGGCCCCGACAAATTCTGTTCATGACCATCATTTGTAACATGTAGCATTCTCTGGTGAGACATTAACAAATGAGACTGAAATAAACAAAAGTCAAGAATAATGTAGGCTTTAAGGCTCTTTGCCTCAAACATGTCAAAGCAGGCACTGGCAACGCTCAGTTTCAGGTTCTCTAAGGCTCTATGTTATACAGTGACAGAGTAATATCCTTTTTTCGAAAAATGAAATTGATGGGAAAATCCTGAAAGTTATTGAGAAAACCATGATTCCCAGCAGTAAATCAGGAAATATATCCCCAAAATGGTTTTCCTGGTGGAAAATAAGAAATCGTGGTTTCCTAAAATTTTTTTCAAGAATTTGCTCTTAAGTTTAATTTCCGAAAATTTATATTACTCTGTTCAGTATACAAAAGTGGGGCTTATAATATTCTTCTATTTTTAGTGTTTTCATTAGCCAATGTAACCATTATCTTTTCATATTCCTCTAAATCAATTTTCTCCTATTTGCAGCGATACTGGGCAACAGTCGATAGCTGCGGTGGTAGGACCAACAACCAGCAGTGCCGCCGTTTCTGTGGCAAGCCTTTTTAATCTTTTCACCCTCCCTGAAGTCAGCTACGCTGCTACCAGTGATATACTCAGCGAATCAAGATTCAAGTAAGCATAACACAAGGGCAAGGGTACATGCCACCCTCACCCTTTGATGGGGGCGAAAAATGAAGAAAGAAGAGTGAATGAGAGCGATAGGGATCGTGCAGTAAGTATAATGCCTTGACCCCCTTATTGCTCTCCCCCACTTTAAGGTCCTCTAAGAATGCATGGCAATGATGATTCCCATTTCATCGACCGAGTGAGGCGGACGGTTCCGTCAGTCCTCTCTATTCCACATTATGTCGGAATAGGACTACTTCACTGAAATTAATCAGTACAAAAAAAAAATCCTCTGCAGCCAGACTGTAGTCTTGTGTACCATCTAATTCTACCTCATGTTATAACAACATTCTTACTATTAATGGTATTAATTTCATCATCTTTCTAGTTATTTCACAAGGACCATACCAACTGACACATACCAAGCCCGAGCCATGGCCCACCTCGCCAATCACTTTGGCTTCTATACCGTGGCCCTGCTCGGGAACGACGAGGGTGCCTACGGCGTGAGCGGTGTCTACGTGTTCGAAGATGAGGCTGCCAAGCAGAACATCTGCATTGCTTACAAGAAGATCTTCGGCGTCAGCGATGATCAGTCGGACTTTGAGGAGATCGTCAGCAACCTAAGGTTCGTAGTCGATGACATTGATGAGAATCGTTGTTGCTTTGGCGCGGGGAGGGGGGGGGGGGTAGGTGTGTGTTTTACACAGACCATCGCAAATAATGAGGGGATCACATGGAGAAAATAAAACAGGGAGGGAGAGAGAGAGAGATTAAGAAAGAGAGGTAGATGAAGCATGAAAGTAAGATGGTCACATGGCCTTTCCCTTTTATCAATTAACTTTTAAATTAGCATATACACTCAACCACTGTTTACATTTCTTGATGTCGGCCTGACAGAAGATGGAAATCTCTAAACGATCAGAACCTACCAAAAGGAATGTGTTAGTCGTTTCTCTTACTTGAATTAATTATCGAATTGATAATCATTGACCCACTCTTGTGGTTTGCTCAATTTCAGACAAATCCCGGATGTTCGAGTGATTGTTGCATTTGCCAACGAGGCCCCCATGAGCCAACTCCTGACCTATTTTGCTGAGCACAACGTCACAGGCTACATGTGGATCGGCAGCGATGGTTGGGGAGCATCAAAAACTGTGCTGGATCCCAAGATATCCCGTGTGACCAACGGAATGATTGGTGTGTTCCCGCACACCGAGACGATCCCCAACTTCGAGGACTACATCCTCGGTCTTACCCCTGAATCCTTGGACTACCAGGATCCGTTCTTGAATGAGTACTGGCAGGACTTCTTCCAGTGCCACTTGCCAGGCCTTCCAGAAACACATCTCCGCAGCTACGATCGGAAATGCTCAGGGGATGAGTCCTTTATCAATTCTCTTGCCTTTTCCAATACGTCTTTGGTCTCATCAGTGGTTGACGCTGTAGAGGTAGTGGCCCGTGCAATGCATTCAACGCTTGATTGCGAAGGAGGAGTGTGTGATTCACTTCCAGGAGGCATCCCTGGGGAAGCCTTGATTAACTGCATGAAGAATGTGGACTTTATGGGCCACTCCGGATACAGATTGGCCCCAGACCCGCAAGGAAATCTTGCAGAGATTGCGTGGTACGACTTCTACAACTTACAACCAAAGTATCCATGCTCGACCGAGCACCATCTTAAAATCGTCGGTTATTGGCGTGAAGCTGAAGTTTCTATCTCAAACGTGGAAGAGATTTCCTGGCCAACGACGGACACTTGTACTTTATCAAATATCACGCCCTCATCGGTGTGTGGACAGAAATGTTACCCAGGTACTCGGCGTATAACCCTTGACTTCAGCAGTTGCTGTTGGATTTGTGTGCCTTGCTCGAATAACCATTACACCAACGAGAGCAATGCCTTATCATGCACTCCTTGTGGCGACGAGCAAGTTTCAACCGATGACAGAAGAGAATGCCTTGACCTACCGTATACCTTCACTGAACTCACGTCCGAGATCGGTCTGGCCGTTCTGGCAACTGCTATTATCGGCTGGTTGATATGCGTTATTATTATGGCCATCTTCATGCTGAAGGAGAATACGGTCATTATATTCCATGCCTTTGCGCGATCCTGGAAGTTCGTTCTTCTTGGTATCACCATCACGTTTGTCACTGCAACCCTCTCTGTTATCCCTGCTTCTGAGCTTACGTGCCTTATCGTTGCCGGGACTCAGCTATTGCCAGTATCCATCACAGAAGGAACCCTTATTCTTGCTGCTTACTCTACCTATAATCGCAAGCACGTCCAGCTCAATAACTGGGCTCTTTCCATGATCGCCGTCCTCTTCGTTCACGGCCAGTGCATCCTGATCTGGATGTTGACTAGCCGTCCCGCCGTCACGAAGACCGTCGATCGCGACCAACGTCTCGTGTTCGTTGACTGCGTCAGTTCGGGAAGCTACGACGGCGTCATCGTCATCATCGTCTATTGCATCACTCTCGATGTCGTTGGGATATTCGTCTCGTTCAACATCCGCAATCGCGAAAAGAACTTCCAGGAAGGAAAGTTCATCTTCTTTTCCTTTATCATCCAAGTCATGGTGTGGGTGACTATCCTGGTTATTTATTTAGTTTTACCTAAAGGTCGACATTATCGAGCCTTCGTCATTTCTTTCGGCCTTATGTTCTCCAGTGTGGCGAATCTAGGATGTCTTTTTGTGCCAAAACTGTACGTCGTCAGGTTCAAGCCTGATATTAACCCGCCGATCAAGAAGAGATATAGGCACAAACTCTGGCAATGGAAATTCAAGAGGAGAGAAGGAGAGGAGGAAGTTTCAGCAGAGGAGAGATTTGGGGAATCGATAAGGGTAAATTTTTCAAATGCTTCTTTAATTATGATAAGCGGATAATCTATTTTGCATGCATGCATGTGATATAACGATTACAAATTTCCCAAGTCTTCTTGGTGTTTGTAATGTGCGGGAGTATCTAAAAGTGTTGACAATCGCATGCTTTGCAAAGAGAATATTACCAACAGATGTAGAAACAAGACCTGCAACTTCCTTTTACAATCGTTTCTTCGGTGCCTATTGTTCTGATTGTATTCGTGGCAGGATATGCTTCTTCTATTTTGATCTTTATCCGATACATTTCGACCATGTTCTTTTACTACCAATGATAATCTCTGGAATTAGCTATCTAAATTTTCATTAATATTTGTGATCAGGTAACATATACAGCAGCTTTGGCAACTCTCGTGGAAATAAATACATGCGAGACAATTGAGAGAATAATAGCGTAGCATGAATGTCAGTTAAGCGATTTTGGAGTCGCCGAAACCACTGGCCCGTTTCCGTTGTCTAGTGGTTAAGGCATTGGCGTTCATAGCCAAAGGCCCGGGTTCGATTCCCGGCGGAGACATTTTTTCAACCTTTACAAAATTTCCAAAATGGTGGGACAGCTCTGGGGAACTTTGATTCATGCTACGCTATTATTCTCTCAATTGTCTCACATAAATTTTCATTAATAGATATTTATCAATGTCTTCTTCATCTCTTTGGATGCTAATAATATGCATGGGGCATTGTGTTAGGTGTCAACAAATTGGCTGAGACTATGACCATATATATTCCATAATTACACATTCGTGACAGGAATTATTTAAAGCCTAATTTGATCAGCTTTTATTCTTCAAACTGGCAACACCAACATTTTTATTTTAATGCTACATTTTTCTTATAAAACGTCATGTATCTGAAATGAATATAAATTGACAGAAATTATGATGAGAAGTCAAAAAGTTGCCAATTTGCAGGGAAAAACGGTAATTTTAAACTTTCTATCACATTGCCAATTTAAGGATTTTAATGCTTATTTTCCTTTGAAAAATTTTCAGCATCAAACAACGAATATTGACGCAACCAAAATGGGCACAGTTTGTGTAGAATTTTTTGCTCTTTCTGCTCATGTATGTGGTATGATTTTTAGGGCTTTGCATCAAAAGATATTAGGCCAAACCACAAAATGTGGACCTCTGTCATGAATGGGTTAATACAATCCCCGAGGCATATTATAGTAGTAGAAGAACTTATCGAGAAAAAAGTTTTCAGATCTTGATCTCTGACTCTGATGAATTTACCATTCTTTCAGTGTTATCAAATTTTCTTTCTTTTTCCGAGCCATGCTGCTGATAAATTTATCATTCTTTTGAAAATTTTGCCAAATTTTCTTTCTTTTTTTTCAGAGCCATGCCGCTCGTAGTGCAATACTTAATAACTACAGGAAAGCTCTAGCAGCAATACGAGACGAAACAGCTCAGGCTATACGTATGTACGGCATATGCACTGAAAGAATAGAAGATATGAATTTAAGGTAAGCATATCAAAATGAAGTAGCATTATTCAATCCGGCTATGGTGGGTGGGACTGGGGAAGAAAGGCTTTCATAATCTTTCAAAGGAATATAATTACTACAAAAATTAGAAAACCAAGATAAAGATTTTGTCCTACATTGAAGGTTTATGGTTGGCATGCATTTGCAACGAGGTTTTAAAAAGACGAAAGCTATATAAGAATATTTAGCTAGCTGCTTAAAGTAAGCAGTAGTGGCAGTATCGCAAGGTCATGATCTAAAGACGATTATGATAAAGAGAGGCGAGGTATGAAATGCTAACATCACGCATTAAACTAACTATAATTCACGTATCCTACGGCAGGACGAGGCCGATCATAATGTATTGAAAGCTTTTGCCACCTTTGTTGAATTTGGAAATCCTGGAAATAATTTTTAAACCTTTTTCCGATTTACAATAATCATTGTATTGATTATTTGTCCATTTTTGGTTGTAATATTGCAGGCATAGACGCAAGATGGAGGAGGTATCCATGACAACGAACAGCATGAAAAGTAGCAGGGTGCAACTCGTCCTATCCTCGCCTTCTATCGAAGTGACGTATTGCTGACGTCACAAAAGAACTACATACATACCACCTAATGCACAGCGAGTTTGCGATAATTATGTAGTTAGAGTTTGTATTGGTATTTTTATATTGTTTTAATAATGGTGCTAGATTTTCCATTGAGTGTATGCTAGTCGCTATCAATGTTTTTTAATCAATATAAGTATTCCTTACTGGGCGGGTATGGGTCGTTTGGATATTGTGCCACTTGTAGTTCAAGTGAAGATTTGTAAGATTAATTGTCACTCAGCAATGTCCGGGACAAAAATGCACAGTTCATCCGTTTTACAGTCAATTTATTTCACATAGGAACAGAGCCGCAAGTGTGTGTCAGGTAAGATAGAGTGCAATGTAATAGCAAATAGCAAATAGCAAAAATCACTGACAAGAACTTCACGAAACACTCCCCACTGAGGAGTTGCATTTTATCACAACATGCTCCCACCTTCATTTCACAATTTTTATACTATGAACACATCTATCCATTCATACCCTACGCGGAACTCTTCTAATTTCCATTTAATCAACCCCAAATTGCTTATTGCGCAGAGATCCATAAGACACCATGGTCCTGATTTGTGGAACTCTCTACCTGAATCTATAAAAAGATCCTCGTCTCTTTACTCATTTAAGGCAAACGTTAAATCTATGTTGATATCAGAATATTTGAAGTAAAATTTCTGTGTCGATGTGTCATCATTAAAGCATCATCACCATCATCCTCTCCATCGCCTTCATCTTCACCATTTCACCATCATCTTCATCCTTATCATCTCCATCTTCATTGCTCAAATTACATTACTGCTGTTTTTCATGAAATGTACTGTTTATCGATTCTGCTGTATTAATGTATTATATTAATCAATGAGTTCTAACCTGGGGTTGTCATTTTTTCAAGCAATCTGCTTATGATGACAATCCTTCTCCTGCAAATTGTAAATGTTAACTAATTTGGTATGAGATCAGTTTTGTTTGTAATGATAATTTTAGTACATTTAGTTATGATTCATGCCAAAAAAAAGTTCTCAATATACTATGTTTGTTATGTTATGGAAAATGTACTATATACGAATGATGTAATTGCAGAAGTAAACAATAAAAATCAAATCAAATCAAATCAAATCAAATCAAATCAAATCAAATCAAATCAAATCAAAATGACAAAAGCAGAGGTAAAAGACCACTCAATCTAATAGTTGTTACCATGGGTGGAATTTTAAAAGAAACCTAAACGAAAGAGCTGTGGCAAAGATGAAACCCAAATACGACGACCTCCACATTGAGCATGCTGAGGTTATACCGTTAAGAGCAGCTCATATCTATGTGTTGTCGGATGACCGTTTGCTGCCATCATCGGCAGGGGCAAACAAAAGTTAGGTACCTCCAGAGTCTGACATTGATGTTTAACTGGCCAGGGGTTCTTTAAAAATCACGTTGCTTTCGATATCTGGGGAACGTTTCATGAAGGATTTCAGTAGATTTGTAACAGTTGTCATTAAAATCACTGACAAGAACTTCACGAAACACTCCCCACTGAGGAGTTGCATTTTATCACAACACTTCGTAGAAGGAGCACCGAGTACATTATTTTGTTAAGGCAACTAAAAATTGTATTGCTAAGACTGTTAAAGATGTATCGATAAGCCTGTTAAATGTATCGATAATCTTACCGTGTGGTGTCGTTTTTAACTGAAAACATATCGTAGAAAAGTGATGAAAGTGTACATGTTAGCTTCGTTGGGTTTCCTGAGAAAAATACTTACGTTCACAGACTGATAATTATTGAAAGGGACATGTAAAATCATGAATTTATATTGAATTGATATTGCTTCTCATCAAGTCAACTACAAGCAATATTTGTGTGCTGGTATATATATCAATTTTATTAGTGCTATCGATATGGAAGAAAGAGCAAACAGTGTCTTATTGCACAATTTTTCTTGCCCAGATAAAAGTGCTATAGAAAAGATATGTCGGTTTCAAGACGAGTCATGCGTGTATCCTTAACAGGTTAAGTATCCGCTGTAAAGCTGTAATGTCTTGCTATCATAAAACTAGTTTTTGAATAGCATAAAATGAGACAAAATTATTGTTCCACCGTAAGTTGGCGCTGATCAGATATTCATGACAGGGCCATTTATTACAGAGTATGGCCACCTCGGTTTCAGTAGGTTACAACATGGCGCAAATTCTTTGTATTGTGCTTGCCTAACACAGCAATACGCGCCATGTTGTAACCTACTGAAACTGCATGATTTGACCAAACTCTGTAATAAAGGGCTCCGATTCATGAGTGTAGCTATAAATGTGATAAACGTCCTCATGAGTACTGATGAAATTTGGCCTGTTGATATCAAAATACCGTGTTTGCTGCCATGAGAGCTTTGATTTATGTTGAAGTGAAAAGCGTTTGATAGCTTCTTTTCTCAAATTATGCAAAACAAATAACTTTACTCATGTTTAAAAAAAATTGATGTTGCATAATAATATGTCAGTATTTTCTCTCTTTTTAAGATCACCACTTATATTTGATGCAATATATGTTTTAATAGAATGATATTTTTTTTATATCTCGGTGCATTGACTTTATTATGTGTTTCGACCCTCCCTCCTCTCTCCTCCCCGTCTTTGTATTCTCTTTCTATTTTGCCTTCATCTGTTAAACTTAAATTTCCTAAACTCTTTTCCCCTTTCCTCTTTAGCTTGCAGACCATACCAGTCGAAAGTTTTGGTACACCATTTATCACCAATTACCAACCATTTTCACTTCCATGTGTAATTTGCTAGCATAAAGTTTGTGTAGGCACTAACGAATATATTACAATTTTGGACACACATATTTACGGTGAATTTTTCCTTTTTTCCTGGTAGTATTTCTGCCAGCGTACATCATTTGGGAATATCGGAGACACTCATTCTCCAGACCCTTGCAGTGGGAGATGATTTTACCTTCAAGGGGAAAGGAATTTTTAAAACAAAACCCGACAAACAGGAGCAAAACAAAGAAACACATAGAAAAGTATCGTATTCAAATACCATGCCCAAGGCCCTGTCTTATAAAGAGTTGTGATTGATTCAAATCGATCGCAACTTAGAGATTGATCTCAACTCATATCTTTTAAGTACACGGTTGAGATCAATTTCAAAGTTGCGATCGATTTGAATCTATAGCAAATATAAGACGGCGCCCAGGATGATGTTATAGTACAGATTTTAATTTGTTTTTATATTTTCATTGGCTCATGCAAACCGTGCCTGCCGTTATTTGTAAGACAGAACCACATAAAGCTTTGAATTCATTTTCTCAATAGAGGAAACATTCCACGTGTGTGTTGTCATGTAGAAATTCCTACATTTTAATTCTATTGTATCAAAGATTTTCATTGATTTGATATTTTTTGTACAATTTTTTCTTTGTCAGTGATAATGTACCATGCCCCCGAATAATATGCGAGTTTGTTCCTGATTTCCAAATGGGGTCCTTTCAACCTAAATGAAATATGTCTTGTGCCGTTGAATGTTATAATAAAGACTACGAGTGTGCTTTTGCCAAACATGAACAAAATCTTATTGTTTGTTTTGTTCGATTATTGATATTGAGCTTGTATCACTGCAGAATGCAAGGATATGTGCCTAAATCACATGGGTATCCTCGCTTTTAAAGATTTGAAAAGGCCTGTTCGTAAAGGAGAATGTAACCCAGACATCAGTGTGCTTCCAGTAAAAGAAAAAGAAAAAAAAAAAGAGTAAACAGTGGAAGTTTGAGGAAAATCGGACAATCTGTCCAAGCTTTATGAACTTTGAAAGTAAGTCCTTATTACATATATCATGGGGATCCTTGAAATGGCAACTTTGCCAGCATCTGTGATGTCATCGTGAAAAACTCTCCATTCGTTTTGTACACAAAATTTAACATTTTCTTTATTTTCAAGAAAATAAATTCTTTTGATCTATTGTTTGAGTTTGACATGGCTATATCAATTCTGCAAGCATTTTGGGAAGAATTATGTTGATTCCTGACTTTACATTTCATATAAATCAAATTTTTTGGAAAAAATTATGTATAAAATGAATTGAGATAACTTGTCCATGACGACATCACAAATGCTGGCAAAGTTGCCAACTCAAGGATCCCCATAATAGGGATTTACTGAAACTTTACTACTCTTGAACCAATTGTCCGATTTTGCTCAAACTTTCATTGTTTACTCTTCTTTATCATCTTTATTCACTAAGAGCACACTGATGCCTGGGTTGCATTCTCCTTTAAACCACTAATTCTCTGTTTATTTGTCTCTCTTTGTGTCGCTATATAACTTTGATGTGAATCGCACGACAGTATATCCAGTGAAATCCATTTTCGGCATGCATACCACCCTGAAACCATGCAGACAAATAGAGGATATGCCTTGTGCGGAACTAGGTGTCGCATAAGTTGAAAACACTACACATGGCTTACGAAATCCTGCGACACCACATAGCTGCAAGTTGATTTCAAACTTGTAAGTGTGATTATTGGAACTCCACTGCTGAGCCAGGGATTACTTCTTAAAGCGCTATGGAAAAGGTGTCCTATAAATCTCAACTAATATCATTATTGATATCGTCCCCCAGGGACGTGGTACAAACTAATACACGTTAAACTCCCATCTCCCTGGTACTACGAAAGTGGACGTAATAACACAGAGTCCTCATCGATCGTTTCGAGGCAATGTTTTTAAATGGCACGAGGAAAATATTTGAAAAAAAAAGTTCTGTACCTGTACTGGTTGCGTCGGTATAGTCAGGATTCCTGTATTCCATCAACGTTTTTGTTAGTAGATTAACAACTACAACAACAAAAATTTGTGGATATATGCTAGGTGTTTAAAAACATTTCCAACTTTATCATTTTTTTATAATTCAAAACTATAAATCAAATTATGTTCACCATGCAAAGTAAATAGCTTTCAAGGCATATTGTGCCGTTCAGTTGTTGTTGTCACTTGTGTCTAACACATTACATTTGGATACAATTTTTGCAAAAGGGTCTACTCTTTGAATGGCTTACTGAAGTTTTGCCCTACGCGTGAGGTTTCATTGTTTACCCCTTTGCCCCCCCCCCCCCCCCCTTTGAAAAACGTTCCGTCACCCCCGGCTGAATACCTTTATCTTCTGCACATAGTGGAAAGACGGGCTTGTATTTTTCATGCTCCGGAGGCCGAATTACACATCAAAATAGCGTAGGAGAGAGAGAGAGAGAGAGAGAGAGAGAGAGAGGGGGGGGGGGGGATACAGAGAGAGGGGTCGGAGATGAGACAAAGACGAATGAATGAATGAATGCACTGAAAACAAAATAATTTTATCACTAAAACTTGATCACAATTATAATACAGAACACATTCGAAATACAGTTCTTTGGAATATAGGACACGACCACTACCAGCATTGCCTGTAGAGTGTGACATCCTGATTAAAATTACAAATAACAAAAACGGTTTCGTTGCGACAAATATAATAATTCGTCATCAGTAGTAACCAGAATGCGACAGAAAAAAACTCTTCTCAAGCATACACTTTATTTTAAAAAAAAGAATTTACAGTAAATTACTGGAAGCAGAGTTGCCAGTAATTTACTGTAAATTCCGTAAATGATACAGTAAAATACCGTATCAATTACAATTGAATACTCTATTTTACTGCAGTTTGCAGTTTTATTTATCGTAGACTAAACATTACAATACTGAAAAACCAACAACAGTAAATTACTGGCAGCAGAGTTTCCAGTAATTTACTGTAAATTCTATAGTAATTTTTTTTTTACAGTGTACTCGTATAACAAATATAAAAACAAAAACATTATTTTTGAATTATCCATGGATAGGAGAACACCGTTACACACCATTTTTGTTTTCCTACCCTACGCGCAAACATCATGCTGTCCCTGCAATTTGGAATACTATACCATCTCCACCTTTGGAATAGTATTCTATCTTATACGAAGTATTCTTCAATAATATATAAGTCTGAATCCCTCCACAAAATAACATCTTATTAAGACGTTTCACTGAGCGTCAAGTAGATGTTTATTGCTCGATTATCAGAATTTTGCTGAAATGAAAATATGAAGAGATCCGAAGGGTGAGAGAAATGGAACATATCGATCAGATTATTCATTCAAACTCGTTAAAAAATTGAATCTTCGGGGAGACGAAAGACAAAAGATTTTGTGTGAAGTTGTCACTTCTACAGTTACTCCTTTGGGAGAGAGTGATTTGGACGAATGAATTAGGTAAATGAAGCAATGAACTCGAGGCTATCGGCATTGTTTATTCGGTCTGCAATACACAAACTATTTTTAGAAAATGTTTTAACACGTATACTAAATTTTGATGAACCAACAAAATGATATGCTGTGGTTTATTACCAAAATAATAAAACTGCTTACATTTCTCCCACGCACCCCTCTCCGGTTCACTGCGGAGCTTGTGTAAAGTACAACAAACTTTTACCCCCCTGAGTTATCCCCTATCGTTCCGTTCGTCACACCTTCAAACCGACCCGACTCAACGCAGACTCTAAACCAAACGCGCCCTGGCCATGCAAGGTATTTTCAATTCTCTGTTTGCAGTTTTGTCGAGATGTAGTTTATAATAAGCTGTAAAGATTCTCCCATTCTTCTACACGGGAACACCGTTTACTATAGTACTTCGAGCAGAAGCATATTGGCCGTCAAATCTTTTGCACCACAACAGCAAAGATGTGTCGGATAATTATGATAATGACTTCCTGTTGATTTCATTATACATGCTCTTGTTCACACAAAGTTGATTATGCAAAGACTCGTTGGCGTCTGTTGATATGGATATATTTGGATTTTCCACCTGACATGCTTTCGATGTAGAGTCGATCTACCTGTCTGAAGAGGTACATCTCCACTCGATCTCTATTACTATTCCTTCATCTGCACTTCTCAACAGCAAAGTTCTAATGCATACATGCAGAGGTACGTCTCAGAAATGTTCTGATTATAAAGAGGTATGTCTCAGAGTTCGTTCATCATTGTCAATAACTCAAACCGTTTCATCAACACTCATCGGAATATTACCGACATGTTAATCACATCTGCATGTATGAGTTAACTCTGCTGTAGTTTGCAGACAGGGGCTTTTCTAGATTGACAGACATGGGACTTTTCCAAAATTACTGAGACAAACGGTTTTCAACACACTCGTCTGTCCGGGTCAGACGTTCAAAATCCTCTACGCGTATGACTACAAGATAACAGGATAACAGCAATCGAAAGTCTCGACAGAGATATACCAAAGTTCCTTGCGGACATCCCTGGAAGCATCAAAAGATCATCATGGGTCCGCGGGTGTCGCGCCCTCGGCAATCAACGTAAGTGATAAGGTTATACTCATAGGGAGATGGGAGTTTGAAAACTCCCATCTCCCTGCTACTCCGTAGGCCGATCGTGCAAGACTTAAAACCCACTCTTTGAGCATGTTGAGAAGTCATATGAAAGTAATTTTGGAGTGGAAATTCAGGCTCGAAGAGTGGTCTCCACTCCCAACTGAGGAATGCAAACCACTTCATTGGAGTGGATGCCACTATTATAGGCGTGCCGGATTCAGGCTTCAAAATGAAGGAATTCCTTATATGACTGTATTATCTAAAGAACTGTTTTCCACTTCTGTATGATTAGAGAACCATTGCAGGACAATGAATATGGTGTCTCCATTTTCTTTTAGAATGTTGAATAGGAATCTGACTGATTGAAGATTTGTGAAAATTGTAAATTAACCCCTTAGCAGCTTTAGTCGACTAATGGCACAATCACTGGACTGCCTCTGGCACACAGGGACGGTGCCAGGGTATTCTGATAGGGGGAGGGGGGGGGGGGTAAATTACGTTATAAATGAAAAAATAGGGATATTGTACACTGTATAGTTGTATGACAAAGCCCTCTCTTTTCCCATACTCTTTGTTCCTCCTCTTTTTTTCTCTCTTTTTTGAACACTTGAAAAAATTAATATGGGGACGGTCGCCTCCTGCCCCCCCCCCCCCCCCCCCCCCGTAGCGCCGCCCCTGTTGGCACATGTGGAGAGTGTAAAACCGTACACTCCAAACTTGGGTTCCGATACATAGGCACTTACTAGATAAAAAATCACGTTCATAGCTTGGTGCGAAAGGAATGTGACGCCCAAATGGCCATTAGTTATTTTTCTTTAGATTACCTCACACTAACCTTTTAAAAACCACCACAGCAACAAATAAACAGTGAAATACTTTCATATGTGGTATTTCAAATTTGGAAGATCCTGTTTTCATATTTTCGTATGTGGTATTTCAAATTTGGAAGATCCTGTTTTCATATTTTCGTATGTGGTATTTCAAATTTGGAAGATCGTGTCTGACTGAAGATTTGGCTATGTTGGAAGACGATTACATCGGTTTAAAGTCAAATGGCTCCTGCACAAAAAAAAAAAAAAAAAAAAAACACGGTCAGATTAGACTAGACTGATCATTCTAATCATGGGTCGGGTCGCTGAAAGTGAAAATTTTTCTTAAAATTGTTCATTGACCCTTCTTTTCAAATCATTTCATTTTTATACTTTATGTACTATTCATTTAAAATCTTTCAGTCGTAGATTTATTAGAATTATATTAATCATTATTTATTCAAATCAGTTTATCCATGTATAGGTCCCTGTGGTATGTATTCTTGGAAGTTAGGGCCTTTTTCTCGAAACCGTCATAAGTCTAAGTTCGTGGACATCCCATCGAACGCGTGTTAATTCTACAACAAGTGTCCCTATGGGTTATCCAAGAACTTAGACTATGACGGTTTCGAGAAACAGGCCTCTGGCACTCAATGTCAAATCTTTAGTAGACTACAGTTTGAACAATGAAAAGTTGATGGAATAATTATTTCGAATAGGTTTGTGACTGGGTTTTAAAAAAAAAAAAAAAAAAACACTTCTATGATAATGCTATGAAATGTCTGATTCATTAGTTTGTTTGTTTTTTCTACAAATCAATGCTAAAAGTCTGTGTGGTATCAGCAATTCATTCAGAACAGAACAATACCTTCTTCTACCTCTGCCAAAAACCCGGGGCACATTTTGTAAATCTTCATGTAATTGATTATTCATAAATTTGAGTTACGAGAGGACTGGTGTTCTCTGATTTCAGAGATACAAAATGTTAAAAAGGTACAAATTAATAAATATTGTGTTCCGAATCAATTTGTGATACACACAGTTTTGCCATGGTTTTTGTCAAAAAGTGAAAAGCGAGAATGAAATTTTGAAGGTCATAAATAGCTCCGAATGAATTTGACATCCTTCTAATTACAAATGCAATTTCAGTCTAACAAGATTTTCAACTTTTGAGATTCTAATAATCAAAATTGCCAAATGATTTTGCATATATATATACACCATAGAAATCGATATGATTATATAAAATACAAAACACAAACCTTAGACTATCTTGGAAACCCTAGTCAATCAGCTATTGTTATTATACTTGTATTCAGCGAGATAAACTTGGTATTAGTAAAACCATATTAGATTGAAGAAGCATAAAATACTATTTCATAAAGCCATGATAACTGTTGCTAGTCCCTCAGTACGGGTCGAAAGGCCTAGGATGAGGGTAATTTGCCATTTCTTTAACTTTATGACATTCGTATAACTTTTGCTATTTACTTAATTTCAGTGTTTGTAGAATTCATATTGATCCCTAGATTTACTAGTTTGACTACAGAGCTAATTATCCATGTCACGCGAAAGATTGTAGGCTGTTGCGACAAGGTGAAAACATTTTAGTCTATGAACAACGTGTCGTTGTGTTCAAAATTTCTGCAAGGGACCTTGACTGGTCTGTCCATGGATCGCATAGTCGTTGTTTTTTCAATGAGAAATTTCATCCCTTGTATACTTCGCTATGATTCCTATCCCCATTTTCAAAGCTGAATTACAACCTTGAAAAAAAAAGTCATAACTATCGTAATGCGTGCAACACTTGACGCGGCAAACACAATAGCGAGCCCTGGGTACCCCGCAAAAGACTGCGATTCATCCATGACAGGAACATGAATACATTATTCTGATACAGATGACAAACATGCTAACGATCCCTGGGTATCCCCAATAACCCCCAAAGTTTGCCATTCATCCGTGACAAGAACTGGTATGCATTGTTCTGATACAAATGAAGGCGCAGAGCCAGGATTTATAAAAAGAGGGGGCACATTATTCAGGTAAATTCTGACCGTAACCATGGTAAAGGCGAAAATGGGGAGGGAGGGGGGGGGCACAGATTTCCACTCGTACTTTAGTACTTAAGATATGGCAGTTAGGTTTCTAAAGGGGTAGGGGCGGGTCAGATGTGTACCCACCTATCCAGCAGTGACATACATCATAATATTGGGTTTGGTATTGTGATTTACGAAAAAAAAAACACCCCAAAACCCAAAACAGTACAAATATGGTTACGTTGGACTATAAACAAAAGGTTAAACAAAACCTAAGGGCTCAAAGTAGTGAAAAATGGAAGAATGACATAGAACCTCTTCTAGTTCAGGGTGAATTTCTAAAAATTCTAGATATGGAAAGGACAGATTTATCATGGAAATTAATCATCTTTAGTCTTCCAAAGGGGGTCCTCAAGTTTGCCATAAATGCTTGTATTGATAGTCTTCCCAGTAATAAGAACTTATACCGTTGGGGCAGACGCCTTAATGATAAATGCACCTTGTGTCAAGCTAAAGGCACCGTCCATCATGTCCTCAACCACCGTGAAAAGATGCTCGATGGATATGCTTGGCGTCACAATAACGTGGTTCTCAAACTCTTCCAACTCATGAAACAAAATAACGCCTACCAAAAAAAAATGTACGGGTCTTCGCCGACTTAAAAGACGTCAACATAAACGGAGGAACGATTGCCCCTGACGTCATCCCAACTCAACAAAAACCTGACATATGCTTTTTGGACTGTAAAGAGAAAAATGAATTAACCATCCCCTTTGAAACTAACATAAACGAAGTGCACCAAAGAAAATGTGACCGCTATGCAGGCCTCATTCAAGATCTAGAAGAGGTTGGGTGGAAGCCAAAGCTCTTCTGGGTGGAAATTGGTAGCCGAGGTCTTATAACCCCAGATAACAAAAAATGTCTCCTGACTATAATGAAAGAGTGCAACATGGGGAGGAAATACGCTAAGCTCAGAGATGACATTCTTCGATCAGTCCTCCTCGGATATTACGTCGTCATCAATAGTAGATCGGAGCCTTCATGGCAATCCTACCAATACTTTGAAACGTAAATCGTACTAGTTTGCCTAAACCAGTGAATTACCCAAAATGTATCACGTTATTCTGACGCCATTCCACATTTGTTTGGGGTTTCTTTTTTTTTCCCCGCATCTTTTATACGTAGGCCGATTAAAATAAACACGACAAAGAGAGCCCGGAGTTAGACGAATGGCTTTGTAACGCCGATTTAGTTGCTCCGCCTATTTCTTTTTAGAATTTTATCATTTCAGGTATGTAATGTCCTTGTTATAGAAGTATTATCATTATAGTTTTCGGCTATTACCTATCACCACGATTATTGATATGTGTAATTTTCCTACCGGTACATCTCTTAACCATTTATTTCATCCCTTGTTCAAATGTTTATGTTAATATTAATTTCAATCTTTTATCAATATGTACACGCCATCTTATAATACATAAACATTCTCTAGTAGTCTGTCTACGACTCGGGTTTATTCTTTCACTGTCACTGGGATTTTGGGGAGGGGGGGGGGGGGGCTATAATAACTAATAATACGCAACCTACTAGTTCACACGACCGTAATATTTCAACTTCTTTATGTTATATTTCGAGACAATGAGCTGTTGCCATATTCAGCAGGTGTTCAGTATTTTGTACCAATATCTTGTTTTTAATCATCGTATTTTGCTTTGTACAATTTATGTTACCCTGCCTGAGGATCTTACACTTATATTTTTGTAAACCTCGGTCCCGGGTTTTCTATGTATCTTCATTATTTCAATGTTGTATGTGTTTATAATAAAGATGAATTAATAAAATGTAATGTTTATATGATGTAAACTTATTACTACTGAATATTTATCAACAGCCAATCAATCAATTGATTGATCAAATTATTGACAAATAAAATTCCCAACCAATCGATCAGTTAGTCAACCCTTCAGGCAGTCGGGCAGACTCGGGCAACTCTGTGGCAAAGAGCAATTTCTTTGAACAGAAGAACTTGTTTAGACTGTTTAATTGTCCCTCGTCTTTCAATTTGGTGAAAGTCATTTTTCACATTCACATTTTTCACAGTCACTGTTCGCCCAAGCGTGAATTAAGATTTGTTTTGTAAGCGACACTTGGTAGATGAGCCCGCTAGGCATCTATCACCACGAAAAACTCTTCGAAATATTTTGAAATATAATTTTAATATTTTTTAAAGTGCAACGTTTTTATTAATACACCCTGTGTTTGGTATTTGTCTAACTTTTACTTAATCTGTTCCTTTCAGAATACCTACACTAAGAAGGAGCGAGCTTTTAGAGCTCTCCCGTCAGTTGAGTGTGAGTGACGTCAATGAAGTGCTACATCGCTTAAGTCCCTCTATTCCCTATGCGAGAATTGAAGCAACTCGGGGTAGCCCCGATAAAGTCTTCAAACTTCTGCTAGAGTGGCACAGGAGCTGTGGGGCGCCCTCTGAAGCCAGGGCTGAACTGTCTGTTGCGCTCTCACTGGCTAAGAGACAAGACCTCGCAGATGAATTAGAAGCACGTAGGTTCAGTTTCCTCTCTAGAAACCCACCTCCCATATCATTCAAGCGTATACAATATGACTTCCATTACCACACTGTAAGTGCAGTTGAAATTTTTAAAAATATGTAATCGTAACTTTTCCTAAGGGACTGGCCCCCGTTTACTAAAGCTTGTTATCAGTAACAACTTGCCACACTTCTATGACAAATTTGCTCTTAGCTAATCAGATACAAGGATTTCAGTAGCTTATAACAGTTCATTGCAACTTGTTATTGATAATAAGTTTTATGAAACGGGGCCCTGATGGACTTACACTGTTGGCTTTGTGAGCTGTCGATCCCGAGGCCTATCAGTCACAAAGGTTCTAGCCGGGACCTATGATCACTTTTAGGAGTTTAGGTTTATAAATCACAACGTCGAATATATTTACAACAAATTTTCCTCTCGAATTTTACGTGCAAATCCTTACGTAATTGCATCCTTTTCTCCTCATATAAATCATTTGATTTTTCTCTTCACATTCCAGATAAAATCCTTCATATTTCGCTATGTCGGCAAACGCTAGTTCAAAAGTATGAGAGATTTTTAGAAGAGGAGGGATGGAAGGACCACACGTATATTAAGCCTACCCTCAAGCAAACCAGTGGTGTTAGAACACCAGAATGCTCAACTTTTTCTCCATCGGATTTCCTGAAAGTCCCAGGCAAATCTATTCTCATTGAAGGTGGAGTTGGAGTGGGGAAGACGATGTTGATGAGAAGTCTGTTAGCAGAATGGACAAGGGGATACAAGCAAGGAGAGTCACTGCCTCTACTTTTTTTGTTGGCCACTGACAAAATCACAGCAGACGACACAATCCAAAGTGCCATTCACAGAGAGTATTTCAGTACATGTAGCGACATTACAGAAAACGAGCTTGCTGATTACATCTTCAACGTCCCGGAAGGTTCCTTGATCGCCATTGATGCAGTACCTGACATGAGGATCTTCTTGAGAACTAAAATTGGAAAGTCTCTACGCAATAGAGTGGAAATATCGAACAACACGTTTTCTTTGATTATGACATCAAGGCCGGAAAACACCTGCAACTTTGATCTTGCCATATCATTCAAGATCCACCCCTTCAGCGCCGAAGATGTAGAGAAGTTCGTCAGGAATGCATTCTCATCTAATCCAAAGAATGAGCAAACCGGAAGCAAGCTTGTAGATTTTCTGCAGGATGCTAGTAGCATTCGTGACGATCTGTGCTCCATCCCACTTCTTTGCGGTGTCATGTGCAGACTCTGGAATATTTGCCTTCAACAAGAGGAAAGTCATCTGTTGAAGCGCATCGAACTATGTTCGAGTATAGCTGGGTTTTCGAACCTGGTGGCTGAAGCCTTAGTTCGTGAGAATATCACTGACATTCAACCAGACTTAACTCCAACGCCCATGTTTCGTTTCCGAGCTCGACTCCAAGATTCTGGAGATTGCGGTATCACACCGGAGGTAGAAGTGATGCAGACCATGGAGAATCTTGGTGAAGTGGCGTTCAGGAAACTCAAGAAAGATTCACTTTCTTTCCCGGAAGGAGCCTTTGCTTCCTGCCCCAAATCCTACAAGATTGCATGCTCTACAAGGGTACTTGCGAGAAGAGGCAGCTGTACCGAATTTTTCCATCCGATTATTCACGCCTACTGTGTAGCAGCTTATCTTAATAAGCTTCACAATTCCAGCACCAGTGCGTTCCAGAAAGCTTTGTCTGAACTGGATGCCAGTGGATCCAGTTATCGCAAGTGGGTTTACAGGTTTCTCTCTGGAAACACGGACGCGGGAACAGTGCGAGATGTCATTAATCACCTTGCTGTAACGAGCACCACTCATAACCTTCTCTTTGAATGTCTCGGCGAAGTACTTTGTGAGAACCTCGGAGAAGAACAAGACACGAGCTCCGCTTTTGACATCATTGCATGGCCTTCGCATATAAGTCTCGAAGATCCTACAGCGGTCACACTGAGTGGATTCTATTCGGCACTTGGATATGCCACGGATCTGAGTCAGGTAACGATACGTCACATGTCATTAAGCGATGCTGAGAATATCCGCAATCAGTATTTTCTGCAAAATTTGCAAAAACTTAAGCTGAACCTCACTTCTTTGTACATGACCAAATGTCACCTTCCCCGTCATAGCCTTCTGTTCAAGCTACTGACGCCAGAGTCACTGCGACTTCTTGATCTATCGAACTCGACTGCAACAGCGGAGTTGACGGATGCCCCCGATGTGTTCCTCTCACGCCTTCCTGGTTTGACTACACTCCGACTCCCAGACATAGACCGGTACCAATGTCTTCTTCTTGCAACTCTCTCTGAGCGTTGTCCAGTACTCCAAGAACTGTCGGTGTCATTCCAGAGACCTTGCAATCATAGCGGAGAATGCAAGGTGTGCCACCGCCATTTCGAGAAACTGAAGTCTTTGTCGATCGAGGGTGGTAGCTCTGTGCCATCACAACACCTGGCAAATGTCATTTCATGTGCAACTTCGTTAAGAGATTTCTCCATGAAATGTGCAGGAATCGATGAAGATTTCATCGAATCTCTTACTACCCTGCAGGTGCAGAAGGCGCAATTGGAATTCATAAACCTTGAGGCAGCTACTCTTGACCGTCTTCTCCACAAACTCCCCCACCTCAGCTATGTCAATCTTGCATTCGGTGGAAGACACGAGACAGACATACTTCATGTGTTCGCAGTACTTGCATCAATCAGGAACCTCAGTGAGCTAAATGTGAAGTACAGTCCTCCAGATACTTCTGATGCAGGCCGACCGCTGTCAACTCCTGTAAAATTGAGGGAGGTTCATGAACTGCTAAGGAACCTCTCTCGCCTCCAGACTCTGACCATGACGGATGTTCCTCTGGGCAACATGGCGGCCCTCGACGTTCTCCAAGATGTCAAGTCTGAGAAGATCCCTGTGACTCGATTACGGTAACTAAACAAGTCCAAGCTATTTACTATATCTGGGGGTGTTTCACAAAGATTTAAGTTTGACTAAAGTCGCACTTAAATTCCTACTTGCGTGCTGTATATTACGCATCACCCCATTGGCCAGATCATGCTCAGGGGACGCGCACTATTGGAAGTCTATCAATGAGAGTACGCGTTAAATACTGGATGCGCATTGGCGCTTAAGCACGACTCTAGTCAAACTTAACTCTTTGTGAAACACCCCCTGATGATTGTACATTTACAGCTTTACGTTTGCTTGGACAAAACCGAATATAAAGAGATATGCTACCTCTGGTGTTATTTCATTCAGAACTCTACAATACTTGGTAACGCATAGGACATCAAATATGAATCGAACACCTCTGGCTTTTGCTTTTATCCCTCAGGGAAAGTTTCTTGGCCTTGTGTTGGTAAATGTCCTTTTCGTGTAATCAAGAACATTGCAGATAGAAGAGGAAAAACCTTTGTAATTCTGAGAAGTCAAAGTAAGCTATTTCATAATATATTCCGTCTTCCTTACGGATGTTGTTTTCATTGTTTTAGAGATGTCCCTTGAAATCTTGAAAGGTTCATTTCCCAGCTGAAGACGGATCGCTCTATTTGAAAGCATTTATTATTACCCCATTGCCCGTTCACTCCCCCTTTTTTTCTAGACTTATCAGATGCAAGACACAGTCCTATGGACCTTACGAGAGCATCTGCAAAGATATTCGAAAAAGGGGGTGTGACGTTACTATCGTTCATGAAATGTCCGACTGTGCTGATAATAATGGTTCTTTGGTATGTAGAAGTCTTTGCTCTTTTCTCCAACATGTCAAGCAATCTTTTGTATTCCGAATATTCATAATTTACATGAGCAAGTAAACACAAGACTCTAACTCATAATCTCAAAGATGTGATTAATACAGTAAGTTTATATCTTGAAATACACTTTAAGTTTTTAAAATAACCTTCTGCATTAACAACGGTGTCCATGATTTTATTTCACGAGGCAGGCTGAACCGTAATCCTGTACAATAAATGATATTTTGTCGCCATTGTTTTAGGGCTGTCGCCAAATGGTGTGTAGGCCTGATGTGTTAAGACAATAGGAATGACTCATTCTATCTCCAATGACACCATAAACCTTTATGATTGATATGTGGTTTTCTGACAACAACGTTGTCTTAAAACTTGGATTTTTCCCAATAAATTTTGTTACTACATCAAGTTGGAAATAAAGATTGGACATGACTGGTTATACAAGATAGAAAACACACTTGAAACCATTTTTGTTTTTGTTTTTTGTTTTTTGTCTTGGTGGGCAGTCAGTGCCATCTCTGCCTGGAGGGGAGCTGTTTTCTCTACCTGGTACACTGCATGACCCCATGACCATGATGATGGAGGGACATTCATGGGAAAGGGACATCGGGATAGATGATGAAGAAGGCCTCCCCAAGTCGCCGAGTAAGTGGTCATCCAGCATGTCCAGGCCTTCTTGGAAAAAAAAACAAGGAGTGGAAAATGGGATAGGGGATAACGTCACATGGGGAGGCTCAAAATAAAGCACGATTAACTTGTGCCGTTAAAATCTTGAGATTCCGGCGCCGTTCATTTCAGTTTATTTAAAGTTACGATTGTTCCATTCACGTACATGCTTTCACCATCTAGCAAACTGGTACATCATGTACATTGTCCTGTGGTTATAACTTCCACATCAACGAAAAACATAAGCCACTTTGTGATTCTTATATCAATTAATCATAACCTGAATGATTACTCCACAAAAAGGATCCAGAACTGACCAAGTTTTTCCTCAACCAATCAATGATAATCTCTTTCATCCTATGTTCTTGACTTCAAAGTCTCTAAATCAATTACTCAAAAGCTCGCCACTCTATAATTTTAGTATCTATCACTTTATTAGTATTTCAAGCATTTCATGAAGTTTAACTATAATCTTTTGCTTAATTACATATTTTACTGTTATCTTTTTGTTTAATATTCACATTCCATACAAGTTAAGATCAATAAAAAAAAATAATAACTTGTCGATGGCACTTTTCAAATTTAAAATTTGTATATGGTCTCATTATAGTTGAGACGAATAATTGCTAAAATTGGGCTTCCTTTTGCCTAGAAAAAAACTCCAAATGAATAAGAAAATGATGGCTGGAATTGGGTATAATTTCAGCAGCCAAACTGACACTTCTTTGTTCAACGAAGTCTAAAGTGTATCTCCTCTGAAAACAATGGAAAACTAAACCACTTAGAGGTACATGTTCTCGATAAAATGAGCCTTCCATAATATAAATTCAGGGGGAAAAGAACAAAATCCCTGCACTGAGCTACAAACCTGTACAGTTTGGGTTGTTTTTTGTTTTGCCTTTTTAAAAAAAAACTTTAATGTACATAACTGTGGAAGTGGGGGGGGGGGGGGGGGGGCTTGGCTTCAATGCTTAACAACAGTTGATTTATGCAGCGACATACCAATGCACCAGACCCATTACATAACCCACTGAATCACCTCATTATTTTTTGAAGCCCCACCTCCCCCCCCCCCCATGAGTTAAAGTGTTTTCAAACTGCATCTATAGAGCCCTCACAGGCAAAGAATTGTTACCTCGCAGTGCAGACCCATCAAATGAAATATAAGCGAGATTAGTCAAGACCATGTTGACTTTCTCATAAGATTTCTCTCACTGCACTTTACTGCATTATACACTAATTCATGTATACTTGCTCTCATCTCCCTTGTAAATAAGTACCATGGATGGCATAATTTGACGAAATTACCATCAAAACCATGAAAGTACCATCAAATTACTAAGTGAAGGCATCCTCCTCTCACTTAGCAACCTAACAGGGAGGCAAAACTCTGCTCACTCTCCTGGAGAATTTAATAGATTAATATTTTAAAATGCATTTTCAATGTGGCAGGTGGTACCGTCTCAACTATGGCTTCCCAAAGGTCTCTGAAGAGTGATGAGATACACCCCCTATCACCAGACCTAAGGAACCCTGGAGATGAGACGACGGGACTTGCATCCCTTCCGGTTATCTTGCCACATACCCTTCAAACCAGGCTGTGCCTTCTGCTGCGTCCCACTGCCTGTTACTCAGGCAATGACTGGCGGGCTCTAGCCGAAAGGTTTCGGCTGGATAGGTACACAGTAGCCATTAGCACACACCCGAATCCTGTAGAAGTACTGTTCAAACTGGCAGCGGAGAGAAGATGTTTTGCATCTCTTGAAGAATTGATAGCTGTGTTTACGAGCATAGAACGAGAGGATTGTGCATATGAGGTCAGAAAATACCTGGAACATGTGAATGATGAATAAAGCTCCTGAAAGGATTGACCTATACGATCTGTTACAATGTCACAGCCACACGTAAGGGATACATTTTTGGCTGTATGAATGTCACTGAAATTATTTGGAACGCTCAGATTCAATTCAATAACAAGTGAATTCACATGCATGTTAGCACTGAAAACGACATGCTAGCACTCCCGACAAAGTGTCGCCAGGGTATATGTTGGGGGAACAAAGCTAACAAGACGTACCAGAGATGTTTTCAAAACTCATAGTCTACGTAGGTTTTATACTTTATCTTTAGATTAAACCTCCATTAATCATGTTAATTTCAGTACCGAAAATCTGTCCATTCAGCATGTTCAACCAAAAATAGTACGTCATCACTATGTTGTCGTTGTGACATTATGTGTCATTGTGACATTACCAGTTGTAAAGTAGCGTACATTACTGATATTACTACTTCATAATGTCATGTCAGAAATGTACTTTCCTTCAATAAGAATTTTCTTACTGTTCCTACCACGTCTATGCATGCAAATACATGGCTCTTGTGCTTTTTCGACTGCATCGTCTACATTCTAGAATCAGCTCCCTGACCGGCTTCAGGGGTTGGGAGTTACTGACAGGTTGGGGAGAACCCTGAAGACTTATTTGGTTTCAAGGATTCCTAGACAGTCCTATAGGTTTTTCCTACTGCTGGGTGGTATTTGGTTGTACATATAGATGATTTTATGTGTATTTTTGTGTTTTGTGATATAGATCAGATGATTATACTCGTAATGATTGATTAACTTATTTATTTGTGAAATATATTTGTGATATATACAGGCTATATTATTGTATGTGTATGTAATGATTAAATTAGTGATTTAGTAACTATTCCTTTTGATTCATTGTCGCTATATATTATGCTTAATTATGTTGAACGTTATTATGTTGTATATGTATATATTACCAATGACTGCGGAGGGCATAGAGACCTGTGACACTTAGTATTCTTTATTATTACCATGATTACCATGCATGACCATCATTATGCAGCTACAAGTTCGCAATTTCTACCCGTCTCAAACAATCAATCTATTCTCTCTAAATTTCAACGTCACAATATATGCATTTTTTTAATCTCCGATTTTAAGGTTATGTGAAAAAAGAAATTGCTCTGAATATTCGAGGGAATTATTATAATTCATAATGATAATGCTTTGTAGCATCAGATCATAATATACAGCAGCTGAGAATAACTAGAAATTCACTAAACAATGAATTCACGGTGGCACAGAAATTAATATACCAAATCTGTATAATGTAGCATCAATCTGTTGTTTCTGGTTATAGAGTATTTCAAATCTTTTTTGACGTATTCTTTCACTTATAAAGGCGAAAGAGACTGGTTAACATACATATTTAGAATCATAATGAAAGGTTCAATTTTGCACCCTAAATGCAACAATGGCAGCACCTTTTGGGGTGCAATTTTGCATCCTACATGAAAAAGGTGCAAAGATGCACCTTTTCTACTTGTTTGCACTCGGAAATGCCCGTGCAGAAACTTTTGCATTCAAAAGGGTGCAAATTTGCACCTTCCCTAAAGGGTACAACTCTGCACCCATAAGGGTGCAAAATGTAGCTAACTGCACACTTAATGGTGCATAATGCTTCTTTAGGTGCAAAGTTGTACCCATAAAGGAGCTCCCAGTGTTGCATTTGATGGGTGCAAAATTGAACCTTTATTCTTAGTGTGTACAAAACTTTGCATACATCAGTACAACAATTCTGTAAGTGGGGAATCCTTACATTTTTGAAGGGTTTATTTGAGATTCATGAATCCCATTTTTGTGCAATAAATGTCTTTATCACAAAGCAGAACACAAATTCAAAGACTAAGAATATTTCAGGGCAAGTTAAAGCACAGAATACTATATGTCGTATTACCGACTATTACGTGAGCGCTAATGTTTCAAAATTTGGGAGAAAGATTACGACATATTATTATCAAGAAAGCAAGCGTACAACCTGTGCACTGGTTGTAACGGAATTTCTCTGTTACATGAAATTTCAATTTGTACTCGCAAATCAAGTGTGAATTATGAGCTTCAAGATCTCGGGAACATGTCATGTTGGTATCTGATTTCTCGTCAATTTTTATCGAGGAGTATTATTCAGCTTTTGCCCGTTTTAACAGTAATGTGATCCTAGCCGATGCCTAAAATTTCTTTATATTGCTTAAAGACAGAGTGTATGAATTAAACCCTAAAAAGAAGAAACGTTGCCTGGCATTCTATCCGTTAACGGTTAGAGAAGTATGAAGAAAATAAATGACGACATTAGGCATGACATACGGAACCCAAGTCAGAGTAGAGTTTCAAAACTCGAAACAAGTTATCTTGTCGTCGAGGTTTTTTATAGTGCATTTTTACATATGTGTATCAATACATTCGTCTGGGACCAGCCTTTAACGCCACCATCCGAAACATGACTCAGGTTCGAACCTGGGTTTAGGCGAAGGTGAAGACATAGAACGAACAGTCTTTGTGCTATGTATGTTAAGCCCACCGCACACTATACGATCCGACTACTACCAGATTTTTGAACAAATAGCATTTAGCATTATATGAAAGTTTAAACAAGTCAAATGATCTTATTCGAAGTTCAGATGAATGATAGGAATACTAAAATCGAAATTGGTTAACTGCAAGCCTTGTGGTCGGAGAAAAGGCAAAATCGGCTTCAAATCTTAGCTGATCGCAAGATTGCTATGACGTCACTACGATTTGGAATTGAATTCGCTTTTTTTCCTACATGGGGGCTCACAATAGCCTGGAATTTCGAATGTAGTGTTCATACGACTTTTCGGAACTTTGATCATGAAGATTTTACATGTTGAATGTTCATATCGAATGTTATAACAAATTTTTCCAAAATCGGATCGCAGTCGGATCGTGAAGTGTGCGCCGGGCTTTACACCTCTCCCTTGCGCGTATGCGTTCATCGACTAGTACCAGCCACATTTCTGTTATTGAGAGCATATTTTGAACGGGCAATGTGATTATGAAGAGTTTATTTGCAATAGGGGTTAGATCCACTTTTGTAACTACAGAGAAAACGCATTTGCTTGCCAGATTTTGTACAGGCGTCTATGGAAAATGAAATTTGGAAAGTGCATTCTTTCATGGTGCTCTGTAATAAGTTTGATACTCTTGTTCAAAAGACAGGTACACAGTTGAAAAAATGTTCTGATATCAAGAACTTGATTTTCATCAGAAGCGGATCTAACCCCTTTGCAACAAACTCTTCGTGAATTTTTTTTCTATGGCAATCATTATTTGAAGCTCATAGTATAGTGACAATGGAAACCCAAATACATACACAGCAAAATAATTTTTCGTGATTGTACACAATTCATGTATTTACTAACGGGTAATTCATATCGAATTTCACTGCAAATTGAATATTCGATAAAAAGTTCTAAATATAATATACTACATATTCAATGCAAATGTTTGTATTTGTCTTTTATTTCAGTAAAACATTAACCCAGTATGATTACTGATGCTATAGCTTGATTCCCACCCCACCCCAATTATATAACAAATTAGATTAGTGTGTTTGCTCCCCCCCCCCCCCCGTAGAAATACATAGGGACGGATCAATACTCGAAACAGTGGTTGTGGGCATCCAAATGCTTGCTTCATACTTGCGCCGGTAACTGCTTCATTTCAAAGGTTTGGGTTTTCGTTTTTCCTGAAACAGGATGAAAATAAATGTACAATATTTCATTTTGAACTGTTGAAAAGTGTCCTTT
>CM057160.1:3104807-3119338 GCA_029962745.1 Echinometra lucunter | reverse complement strand
ATAACATGACCGACAACCAGACTGAATATAAAAAGAATAGACAGGTGGGAATTACGTATGTATAGGATAGTGCGATGACCTTGATTAGACGTAACCAAAAGTGAAATCTCAGTTCCATTGTTAACTGTTGTAAGAATGAAGCAGGAAAAGTTTGAGCTTATGTTTAAATGCATTCAAAGAGACACTATCTTTAATATCATTACTAAGAGAGTTCCAGAATTTGGGACTGTTGTATATGAATGTGTTTTTGGCTAGTAAAGTTCTGCAGAAAGGTAAATGAAATTCGTAAGAGCGTCTCGAGGGATAGTTATGGTAAGATTGATTTTTTAAGGAACATGGCATCAAAAATATGGGGAAGAGCATATTATTGTAGTTGTACATAATTGCCCTAACTGGAATAAATACAGGTCTCTGACTTTCATATTTTACTCTCAAAGAACAACGGATCCGTGTGTGAACGGAAGGCAGAGCTATGAATAACACGAAGTGCCTTTTTTTGCAAAAGTAACAATCTGTCTAATAGATATTGATGGGTATTTCCCCAAGCAAGAATCCCATAATTCAAATAGGGTAAAATTAAAGATGAATAAAGCATAAGTGATGTCGAAGGAATAAAAAATTTCAGTCTGTTGATAATACCTATATTTCGTGAAATTATTTTGCATATATTTTCAATGTGATTTTTCCAAGAAAGTTTGTTGTCAACTTTTGTATGTGGAACAATTTCTAAGGGAGTATCATCAAAAATAATGTTCATTGGTAATGCATTTATGGAATTACTGAATAACATATATTTTGTTTTCTTGAGATTCAAAGATAATCTATTAGCTCTTATCCATTCAGTAACTTTAATGAGTGCAGAGTTAATAACATTGACTAAAGTTTGTGGGCACTGGTGGGAGAAAAATAGTTGGAGTCATCAGCAAACAAGATAAGTGACAGAATTTGGGATGACCTACAGAAATCATTAATGTAAAGGGTAAACAACAGTGGGCCCAGTAGGCTACCCTGAGGGACTCCACATTTTATATCTTGCATGTTAGAATTATGACCTTTAACAAAAACATATTGTTGTCTACCGGATAGGTAGCTCCTGAACCACTCCAAGGCCTTCCCTCGCACCCCATAATGTGACAATTTATGTAATAAGATTTCATGATTGATGGTGTCGAAGGCTTGGAGAAGTCCAGGAAAATGCCCACCAGGTGACAGGATTTGTTGAGAGCACTTACTACTTTATCAATAAAATTCAATAACGCATGAGTGGTGCTGTGCTTTTCGCGGAACCCAAACTGAACATCAGACAAAATACTATGTATTGTAAAAAATTGGAAGTTCTAACGTAGACTATTCTTTCGAGGATTATAGAAAAAGAGGACAACAAAGAAATAGGTCGGTAATATACTGACGTCCAAATTATCACCTTTTTTGAATAAAGGAATTACCTTAGCAATTATACTTGATTACATAAATAAATCAAGAGAGAATTATAAATTAAACAAACTTACCAACTTCCAGTGTCCAAAGTGTCCTAGAATTGGGAGAAATATCCATATAAAATTTGGCTATCCTTCTACGCGATTTCGTCCTTGGGAGCTCATTTAACTTACATTCAAACTTGGCTAGGTTCAGCCCGATGACGTAATATTGCACAATTATTCAAAATCAAATTTCCCGCAAGTCGACTGTCGTCAAAGTATCTACACAGCTTAGTCTTTGACAACTAGACGCATATTACATTTTGATTTAAAAGTGTATCGTTCCCCCTAAATAAAATGTTTTTAACATTAAAGATTACAAAATTAGCACAATGAATTATGTTACATACCTGCTAATGTTTATTTCTTCCCTTACAGAACTTCCCGAGGCTGATGACGATGTTTTTGGCGATTTTTGCCGTCGTCGACGTACCGTCATACATGCAATTTTTTTTTTTGCGTGTATGGAAAAATCAAGCGTGAAGCGCGAGTGTTAGTTGCCGGCGTAAATCCACTTTGAGGAGTGGGGGGGGGGGGGGGGGGATAATTGAATTTTTTTATTTTTTTTCCCCTCTTACAACATTTTAATATCAATTTTGCGAGTGAGCGAACAAAAAATAACCGCTTTTTGTTTTTTAATTGCATTTTTCGAATAAATATTCTGAAATATGATGAGCGAGCGAAGCGAGCTAGCCAAAAATGGCTACTTTTCTTGTTTTTAATCACATTAGAGAGAGAAATTTTAAAATATGACGAGCAAGCGAAGCGAGTGAGCCAAAAATTACTCCTTTTTTGTTCTCGAAGTTTTGAAGAGCGGAAAATGGTATTTTAGAGCACTTCACAGCTTGAATATGATGCTTATGACAACATCTACTTATTTACAAATTACTGTATAATTTTTCTTTTCAGTCCTCAAAATTTCTGGGGGGGGCAACTGGGGGGGCAAAGCTTCTGATGGTGGGGCCAAATGCCCCCCATGCCCCCCCCCCCCCCCCCCCCCCCCCGCCTTGGTGCCGCCCACTGAGGATAATGGAGTTCAATCCTTTTCCAGAAAATTATGCACCATCTGACCCGAAAAAATTTTATTCTATCTTTTTGTTTTTATTAACATTTATACAAGGCTTAACCTTTTTTGCAACACAGTAAAATATTTACAAAGTAACTTATGCTAAATCAAGTCCCAACCCTGGTTTTCCCGGAGAATGCACTTTAATGGAGCTTCCATTTAACACAGGGAGGTTTTAACATAATTAACCCAAGTAAATCTTCTTTCCATTCCTTTAATTTTTCTGTGCCTGCACTGTTCCTTAAATTTAAGCCCTCAAGGCTTCAACCCAAATTTTCATGCCATGCACAGTCCCTGGGGAGACCTCAGCCCTGACCTGGCCGAGCGATGCATTCCTACATGGTTTCAACTTTCCACGTGTTACACACGCTGGGTTTTTTTCTTCCACCAGGTTTTCATTCATGATCAATGTAGTCTAATATCCATTGAGGCCAGACCTCATTTCTTTTCTGTTTAAGTCAATTTTCTGATGTTTAGTGTAACACTATGTCCTGTTTTGACAATTTGATATAAAGAGACTCTTTTTGAGACTAGGCTACTGACTGGCCGCGCGCGAGTTACATGATCACGTGATCGAAAGCAAGGCAGATAATGACGTCATTTTTTAATATTTTGCTCTGCCTCTTGAAAACACTTGCAGTTATTTTCATCAAACCATCAAAGAAAAATGTCTCAATTCATTTTCTAACTACTCCTCAATGTAGAGTTCAGAAATTCAGAAATACAAAAATTATTCAATTTTTTATTCAGTGCTTTCAAGCCTGGAGGGGCGTGTATCTTCTACATCCGACAATGATTCTCTATCAAAAGTTCTTTGGCTGAAGATAGCCACCTAATTTTTAGAGTTGCCAATTTACCAGCACCTCATGCAATTCAGTGATCACCTTGTATAGCGCCCCCTCAATCATCGACCTCTCCTCTTTTGCCCGTCAGTTCATCGACACCACTAAAAAACACTGAGGTCAAATAGGATGAAATCGGATACATCTGAACTGGAAACATCAGAAAAAAGGACCAATTGTGTTTGAGCGAGTGTCCACGGGATTTTTAATCTTCAATTCTGGTATGTATTTTTTTAAATTATTGCTTCTTTTGTTGATACAAACTTGAATGATGCAAGATCGCAGTCATAGAAAACGCTACAGTGATATCAGCAATTGTACTCATATTCGGATTGTACGCAAGCAGATTGTACGTAGCAGACGTTATTGCTTACGAGATGGGTAGCAACATGGCACCTGTGAGCCATGTGACTGCAAAAAAACTCGAACAGGGTTGGCCAAACTCTGTAATCAAGGGCTCTGCCCTGCCATGCCTGCTACATGCCACAGCGCCTCTTACAATGGCCAACGAATAACTCTGTTTATCGAGCAATAAACAGTGTTTATCAACTGATAAACAGAGGTTTTCTCGAAAAACATTGTTTATCAAGAAAAACAGTGTTTATCGACTGATTAACAGCGTTTATCAAGAAAAACTATACACCAGTGCTGCGTTTCATGAAACCGTCATAAGTCTAAGTTCATGGACATCCCAATTGAAACTTGTGTTAACCCATTTGTGACAGAGGTCCACATTTTGTGGTTTGGCCTAATATCTTTTGTGGCAAAGCCCTAAAAATCATACCAAATACATGAGCAGAAAGAGCAAAAAATTCTACACAAACTGTGCCCATTTTGGTTGCATCAATATACCTTGTTTGATGCTGAAATTTTTTTAAAGGAAAATAAGCATTAAAATCCTTAAATTGGCAATGTGACAGAAAGTTTAAAATCACCGTTTTCCCCTGCAAATTGGCAAATTTTTAACTTATCATAATTTCTGTCAATTTATAGGCCTATTCATTTCTGATACATGACTTTTTATAAATAAAATGCAGCAATAAATAAAAATGGTGTTGCCAATTTGAAGAAATAAAAGCTGATCAAATTAGCAATGATTAGGCTTTGAATAATTCCTGTCACGAATGGGTTAACTCTACCTGTCTACAACACACGTTTCAATGGGATGTCCAAGAAGTTAGATTACGGTTTCATGAAACAGCCCCCTGATGTGGACAGGAAGAAGAAGAAGAAGAAACAGAATTTAACTGTTTTCTAACTTTGTTAGTTGATAAACAGAGTTTTTCTCGATATATATTCATGACATTGTCTATCGGCAAAAAACAGTGTGATTCAAGTGATAAACAGTGTTTTTCATCAAAAACTCTGTTTATCAGTCGATAAACACCGTTTTTCGCTCGATAAACGGTGTTTTTCGTGAAAAACTCTGGGCTGCGTTTCACGAAAGTCGAAAACCGTCATAAGTCTAACTTCTTGGACATCCCACTGAAACGCGTGTTGTAGAATTAACACGCGTTTCAATGGGTTGTCCATGAACTTAGACTTATGACGGTTTCGTGAAAGGCAGCCCTGTTTACTAAACGGCGCGCCATACACGCGTGTGGCTGTAGTGTAGAGTCTAACGTTAGATCTAACAGTTAGGCTTTGTGTAGGCCTAGTAAGATTACAATTATTCCATGCATGCAGTGGCAAAAAGGAAAAGATGATTTTAATGCATTATCCTAATTTTCATACCGAGTAAGTGATCAAGTGATGGGACACCAGTAGAAACAAGCAGTTGACCATTGTGTAAAGATGGTCGAGTTCCTCGTACACAGACATTCTTGGATTTTCCTCGCCTTTGGAAACTTGTTTTTGCATCAGAGGGCGCGGCCATCTTGTTAGTGAATGACCTTATCCGAGGCTCAATGTTAAAATAGACATGACAGAGAAATGTTTGTTTTAAAGTCTATTTTAAGAATAGAAATCATTCTAAAAGCAATTTTTACATTTCAAAAGGTATTAAGCTCCTATACAAAATATTTTTGTGAAGATTAATAGACAATGATAAATGATTTCATTTTCATCAATGGGTTAATTTTATTAAAATCTAAGAATGTCTGAAAAGAGTTTAACACTTGTTACTAGTAGCAAGTTGCATCTGCTGACTGGATGGAAGTAGGCCGGAATCCAGCCGGAAAGCCAATTTGAGGAGTGGTGCAGAATATGTGATTTCAGGGAAATAATCCAGAAAATAATCTTTTAAAAACCCAAAAAGGACAAATCAAAAAATTTCCACCATTGACCATTACAAAGCACATTTTTTCATAAATAATGACATCATTTTTAAAATTTTTGAAGCACTATTTTCATTCTAGACCGCAATTAGGTAGGGATTGAGGGGGAATGTTTGAATCGGTCCGCAAGGGCTCACAGGAAATACCCACGAAAGCAACTATGTGGATGTTGTAGAGGAGGGTCTAATCCATCGAAAAAATTATATTTCATTAAAAGTTATTTGCCTACGGCCACAGCGGACCACTTTTCCCGGAGGAAGTCATCCCATATACTCCACGTGTAATATATATGGGACTAGGCAGGGGGGGGGGGGGAATGTTTGAATCGGTCCGCTGCGGCTCACAGGAAATACCCACGAAAGCGACTATGTGGATGTTGTAGAGGAGGGTCTAATCCATCGAAAAAATTATATTTCATTAAAAGTTATTTGCCTACGGCCATAGCGGACCACTTTTCCCAGAGGAAGTCATCCCATATACTCCACGTGTAATTTATATGGGACTAAGGTAAAGAGGGGGGGGGGGGGTGTTTGAATCGGTCCGCTGCGGCTCACAGGAAATACCCACGAAAGCGACTATGTGGATGTTGTAGAGGAGGGTCTGATTCATCGAAAAAAATCATATTTCATTAAAAGTTATTTGCCTACGGCCACAGCGGACCACTTTTCCTGGAGGAAGTCATCCCATATACTCCACGTGTAATATATATGGGACTAAGGTAAAGGGGGGGGGGGGGGGGGGGGTGTTTGAATCGGTCCGCTGCGGCTCACAGGAAATACCCACGAAAGCGACTATGTGGATGTTGTAGAGGAGGGTCTAATCCATCGAAAAAATTATATTTCATTAAAAGTTATTTGCCTACGGCCAAAGCGGACCACTTTTCCCAGAGGAAGTCATCCCATATACTCCACGTGTAATATATATGGGACTAAGGTAAAAGGGGGGGGGGGTTGTTTGACTCGGTCCGCTGCGGCTCACAGGAAATACCCACGAAAGCGACTATGTGGATGTTGTAGAGGAGGGTCTAAACCATCGAAAAAATTATATTTCATTAAAAGTTATTTGCCTACGGCCATAGCGGACCACTTTTCCCAGAGGAAGTCATCCCATATACTCCACGTGTAATATATATGGGACTAAGGTAAAGGGGGGGGGGGGGGGTTGTTTGACTCGGTCCGCTGCGGCTCACAGGAAATACCCACGAAAGCGACTATGTGGATGTTGTAGAGAAGGGTCTAATTCATCGAAAAAAATATATTTCATTAAAAGTTATTTGCCTACGGCCATAGCGGACCACTTTTCCAAGAGGAAGTCATCCCATATACTCCACGTGTAATATATATGGGACTAAGGTAAAGGGGGGGGGGGGTTGTTTGACTCGGTCCGCTGCGGCTCACAGGAAATACCCACGAAAGCGACTATGTGGATGTTGTAGAGGAGGGTATAATCCATCGAAAAAATTATATTTCATTAAAGTTATTTGCCTACGGCCAAAGCGGACCACTTTTCCCAGAGGAAGTCATCCCATATACTCCACGTGTAATATATATGGGACTAAGGTAAAGGGGGGGGGGGGGGGGGGTTGTTTGACTCGGTCCGCTGCGGCTCACAGGAAATACCCACGAAAGCGACTATTTGGATATTGTAGAGAAGGGTCTAATTCATCGAAAAAATTATATTTCATTAAAAGTTATTTGCCTACGGCCAAAGCGGACCACTTTTCCCAGAGGAAGTCATCCCATATACTCCACGTGTAATATATATGGGACTAAGGTAAAGGGGGGGGGGGGGGTTGTTTGACTCGGTCCGCTGCGGCTCACAGGAAATACCCACGAAAGCGACTATGTGGATGTTGTAGAGGAGGGTATAATCCATCGAAAAAATTATATTTCATTAAAAGTTATTTGCCTACGGCCAAAGCGGACCACTTTTCCCAGAGGAAGTCATCCCATATACTCCACGTGTAATATATATGGGACTAAGGTAAAGGGGGGGGGGGGGGGTTGTTTGACTCGGTCCGCTGCGGCTCACAGGAAATACCCACGAAAGCGACTATTTGGATATTGTAGAGAAGGGTCTAATTCATCGAAAAAATTATATTTCATTAAAAGTTATTTGCCTACGGCCATAGCGGACCACTTTTCCCAGAGGAAGTCATCCCATATACTCCACGTGTAATATATATGGGACTAAGGTAAAGGGGGGGGGGGGTTGTTTGACTCGGTCCGCTGCGGCTCACAGGAAATACCCACGAAAGCGACTATGTGGATGTTGTAGAGAAGGGTCTAATTCATCGAAAAAAATATATTTCATTAAAAGTTATTTGCCTACGGCCATAGCGGACCACTTTTCCAAGAGGAAGTCATCCCATATACTCCACGTGTAATATATATGGGACTAAGGTAAAGGGGGGGGGGGGGGGGGGGGTTGTTTGACTCGGTCCGCTGCGGCTCACAGGAAATACCCACGAAAGCGACTATGTGGATGTTGTAGAGGAGGGTATAATCCATCGAAAAAATTATATTTCATTAAAAGTTATTTGCCTACGGCCAAAGCGGACCACTTTTCCCAGAGGAAGTCATCCCATATACTCCACGTGTAATATATATGGGACTAAGGTAAAGGGGGGGGGGGGGGTGTTTGACTCGGTCCGCTGCGGCTCACAGGAAATACCCACGAAAGCGACTATTTGGATATTGTAGAGAAGGGTCTAATTCATCGAAAAAATTATATTTCATTAAAAGTTATTTGCCTACGGCCAAAGCGGACCACTTCTCCCAGAGGAAGTCATCCCATATACTCCACGTGTAATATATATGGGACTAAGGTAAAGGGGGGGGGGGTTGTTTGACTCGGTCCGCTGCGGCTCACAGGAAATACCCACGGAAGCGACTATGTGGATGTTGTAGAGGAGGGTCTAATTCATCGAAAAAATCATATTTCATTAAAAGTTATTTGCCTACGGCCACAGCGGACCACTTTTCCTGGAGGAAGTCATCCCATATACTCCACGTGTAATATATATGGGACTAAGGTAAAGGGGGGGGGGGGGGGGTGTTTGAATCGGTCCGCTGCGGCTCACAGGAAATACCCACGAAAGCGACTATGTGGATATTGTAGAGGAGGGTCTAATCCGTCGAAAAAATTATATTTCATTAAAAGTTATTTGCCTACGGCCATAGCGGACCACTTTTCCCAGAGGAAGTCATCCCATATACTCCACGTGTAATATATATGGGACTAAGGTAAAGGGGGGGGGGGGTGTTTGAATCGGTCCGCTGCGGCTCACAGGAAATACCCACGAAAGCGACTATGTGGATGTTGTAGAGGAGGGTATAATCCATCGAAAAAATTATATTTCATTAAAAGTTATTTGCCTACGGCCAAAGCGGACCACTTTTCCCAGAGGAAGTCATCCCATATACTCCACGTGTAATATATATGGGACTAAGGTAAAGGGGGGGGGGGGGTTGTTTGACTCGGTCCGCTGCGGCTCACAGGAAATACCCACGAAAGCGACTATTTGGATATTGTAGAGAAGGGTCTAATTCATCGAAAAAATTATATTTCATTAAAAGTTATTTGCCTACGGCCATAGCGGACCACTTTTCCCAGAGGAAGTCATCCCATATACTCCACGTGTAATATATATGGGACTAAGGTAAAGGGGGGGGGGGTGTTTGAATCGGTCCGCTGCGGCTCACAGGAAATACCCACGAAAGCGACTATGTGGATGTTGTAGAGGAGGGTATAATCCATCGAAAAAATTATATTTCATTAAAAGTTATTTGCCTACGGCCAAAGCGGACCACTTTTCCCAGAGGAAGTCATCCCATATACTCCACGTGTAATATATATGGGACTAAGGTAAAGGGGGGGGGGGTTGTTTGACTCGGTCCGCTGCGGCTCACAGGAAATACCCACGAAAGCGACTATTTGGATATTGTAGAGAAGGGTCTAATTCATCGAAAAAATTATATTTCATTAAAAGTTATTTGCCTACGGCCATAGCGGACCACTTTTCCCAGAGGAAGTCATCCCATATACTCCACGTGTAATATATATGGGACTAAGGTAAAGGGGGGGGGGGGGGTGTTTGAATCGGTCCGCTGCGGCTCACAGGAAATACCCACGAAAGCGACTATGTGGATGTTGTAGACGAGGGTTCTAGGACTAATCCCCCGGAGGACAACTCCCCCGGGGACAACTCCCACCTGGCAACTCCCCCGGAGGACAGCTCCCCCGGAGGACGACTCCCCCGCAGGACGACTCCCCCGCAGGACGGGTCCCCCGGAGGACATCTCCCCCGGAGGAAAACTCCCCCGGAGGACAACTCCCCCGAAGACAACTCCCCCGCAGGACAACTCCCCCGGAGGACAACTCCCCCGGAGGACAACTCCCCCGAGGACAACTCCCCCGCAGGACAACTTCCCCCGAGGACGACTCCCCCGGAGGACGACTCCCCCGAGGACAACTCCCCCGGAGCACAACTCCCCGGGGGATGACTTCCATCACACAACTCCCCCGGAGGACACCATCCCCCCCCCCCTTTAAGGACAAAATTACGCACGAAATTTGTTTTTATGACAACGTCTTGCTCGTGAGGAACTGTAAAATAAATCTTTCCTTTTTATAAATCAAACTTAAGTAATTAATCCAGTATTTTTTGTTTTTATTACAACTCTCCCGGAGGAGAACAGCTCCTCGGTGATGACAAACGGGGATGGGCGAGGGGTAGAGGGTTGCTATTCGTTTAATAAGGTATTAGGTCATTTGTCGCTCTAATTGCTAACTTTTAAAAAAAATACCTACCCTTTTGCTCCCATTTTTGCGTACACATTCAAGAAAATAAAAACTCTAGTAATGGGTACGCTTTTCCGCCCAAGGGTGTTGGGTTTGACAGCTTCAGCGGCACACTCCCATCGGAACCAAATCTGATCATGAGAAGAGAGAAAAGAAAGGAATAAAATGAAGAATGGAAAGTGAGGAACCTAAGTAGGAAGCTACAAAAGTAGAGAATGGTCTATCTAGTCGTAGTCTTCAGGAAAAGGGGGAGATGGCCCACAATCAAGCTTAAGAATAGAAGTCACTTCGCTCGATCAGCAGCCGTGATTGGGTCCCGTTCCTTTTTTTAAATCTAAATGCACAATTTTCAGGCAAGATATCATATAAAAATCTTACTTTTTAGGGGAGCGGTCGACCCCCCCCCCCCCCCCCCCGAGATCCGGTATCCGCCCCTTTGTTAAACTCACTGACTATAAATGAAAAGAAAACCTTAACGGAATTTTATATTGAATGCATGTTAATTTCATTTTTGTTAAAGGACTTGCGCTTCTACGTATTTAGCGTCCAGCGAGCATGTGCGAGTATCATTCTTTGCGCTGAAACCACATGAAAACATTAATAATAAAGTACCTCATTCAAGAGTAAAAGATAAACAAAAAGGAAAAGTCATCGTTAGATTCTTATAATTTGACAAATTTGGACACATACTGAGCTCTGGTATCTAAATTTGCTGATGAAATTAATCATTTTTTCTTACTTAGAATATCTACATTCAGCTGACCTGAAACCTAGAGGTTTTATGTATTTGTTCTTCTTCTTATTTTTTTTTTTTTTTTATATATTATCGTTTCGATCCATCACTTCGTCTTCTAATGTAATCATCCAGGCCCAACCCTCCGAACATTATGCCATAATCTTAAAGGTTCTCTTTTTGGGGGGGGGGGGATTGCCCCATAGATGTATTTTTGTATACGCGTTTATACTACACCAACTTCCAAACTTCGAAATGTGGCGGGTCATCACCTATCCCCCCCCCCCCACACACACAACACACACACATTTATAGTCAGTGAGTTTAACAAAGGGGCGGATACCGGATCTCGGGGGGGGGGGGTCGACCGCTCCCCTAAAAAGTAAGATTTTTATATGATATCTTGCCTGAAAATTGTGCATTTAGATTTAAAAAAAAAAAGGTACGGGACCCAATCACGGCTGCTGATCGAGCGAAGTGACTTCTATTCTTCAGCTTGATTATGGGCCATCTCCCCCTTTTCCTGAAGACTACGACTAGATACACCATTCTCTACTTTTGTAGCTTCCTACTTAGTTTCCTCACTTTCCTTTCTTCATTTTATTCCTTTCTTTTCTCTCTTCTCATGATCAGATTTGGTTCCGATGGGAGTGTGCCGCTGAAGCTGTCAAACCCAACACCCTTGGGCGGAAAAGCGTACCCATTACTAGAGTTTTTTTTTTCTTGAATGTGTACTTTGGCGCAAAAATGGGAGCAAAAGAGTGGATATTTTTCAAAAAAGTTAGCAATTAGAGCGACAAATTACCTAATAACTTATTAAACGAATAGCAACCCTCTACCCCTCGCCCATCCCCGTGTGTGATCCCCGAGGAACTGTTCTCCTCCGGGAGAGTTGTAACGAAAACAAAGAATACTGGATTAATTACTTAAGTTTGATTTATAAAAAGGAAAGATTTATTTAACAGTTCCTCACGAGCAAGGCGTTGTCATAAAAACAAAATTTCATGTGCAATTTTGTCCATAAAGAGGGGGGGGGGGGTGGTCCTCCGGGGGAGCTGTGTGATGGGAGTCATCCCCTGAGGAGTTGTGCTCCGGGGGAGTTGTCCTCCGGGGTAGTTGTCCTTGGGGGAGTTGTCCTCCGGGGGAGTCGTCCTCGGGGGGAGTTGTCCTTGGGGGGAGTTGTCCTCGGGGGAGTTGTCCTCCGGGGGAGTTGTCCTGCGGGGGAGTTGTCCTCCGGGGGAGTTGTCCTGCGGGGGAGTTGTCCTCCGGGGGAGATGTCCTCCGGGGGACCCGTCCTGCGGGGGAGTTGTCCTGCGGGGGAGCTGTCCTCCGGGGGAGTTGTCCTCTGGGGGAGTTGTCAGGTGGGAGTCGTCCCCGGGGGAGTTGTCCTCCGGGGGAGTTGTCCTGATACGGGGAAGGAGGCATTCCTTGAATGGGTTTACTGGTTTAAACATGTTAATTCCCATTCTTCTACCTGTTCTAGTTCATGTAGTTAACAAAACTCAATGTCACCTTTTTCTGTTTATATTTCCTTATTAAACCTTACCTATCTGCAACTGAACCCAGAAGGACAGAGCCAATCAGGACCCCTACGAAGAAGATGGATTGAGAGAGATTGATCAAGTATTTCCGTTCACAAACCAAGTCAAACTGCAAAGAGTAAATAGATTAAACAACAGTTATTTTTCTGATAATACATAATAATTTCATTTTCAGAAACATGTTCTTCATAAAAATATAATTTCAAAAGAACATTTTCTATAAACTGGAAGAAGACGATATAATGGTAGACTACGAACAGCGTCGTATATGAAAATAAGAAAATTACTTGGTTCAAAATTATTCACAGCTGTAATAAATGATACCAAGTGATTAGATTCTTTGTTTGTTCATAGCAAGTTGTATTTTTTGCCTTGTTTTGTTTCAAGTCAAAATCATGTTTTGATTTATTATTTTCATTGATTTCAGTGGGTATTCTTTTATTATTTCTAAACAAAGTGGTTGGAGAAAAAAAATATTACTTTACCGACTGAGTAAAAGTGTATGCTGATAACACCTTGTCATGCTCCCATCCTTGATCACATGATATGACGTCATAACGATCTCCACTCTGATTGGTGTTTTCAGCAAAGAGCGTCAATGCATCAGCAAACGATACCTGAGAGACATCGTACTTGTGACATTGATCGTATACTATATCGTCGTCTGCTACCGTATGTGGTATGCTGAGGTGTTTCTTGTAGAATGCACATTCGCTCTCATTTAGGCCCAACCTTGTGCAGTTCGCACCATCCCAATTAGGAACCTGCATGTGATGTTTAAAAATGACATCAAATGGAAATCATATTTCTTTATTGTTTTTTGGTTTGTTTGTTTGTTTGTTGTTTTTTTTTAGTTCTTGTGAAATCTTTTAAAAAGTAGTACAAATTGATAATTGATTTTAAAAAAAAACCTGGTTAATGAAAATAATGCATTAAATTTACCAGCTGACAAAAGAATTCTGTCGTTTCCGTAGACCATCAGGTGTCAGGTCCCTTTGTAGGCAATGGGAAGATTTTGAAGTTTTTTCGAAAAAAACAAACAAACTCCCAATAAACAATACACTGGCATCGATCTGTAGTGATATCTACCTATCACATCAAAAAGAGCAATATCATATTGTCCTCCAAGGTCAGTTTTTTGTGGGGTCAACTGCCCAATTAAGGGTCATAGTCCTATTTGTTGTTTGCTTCCGCGTGGCGAGAATACACTGCGCCCTCCAAAAGAAACCGAGATTGATCGAGGTTTAAACATAATTTATCTCATATTTGTCAAGTCTAGACCGTCTTCTTTCATGCGATGCTACTCATACGATACACATTTCACGCATGAGTGAATAAAGATCATGTGAAAGAGGGCTTCCAAAAATTCGTTTGGCCAACGATGTTTGAATTTCAAAGGGATAATCACATTTTCAGAAAGTTCATTTTCTGCCCTTTCGTTTGACACCTCAGTCGGGAAAAGTGAACCAGGGATGACAGAGATAACTTGAAAATCAAAATATCGATTGCATTTCCGTGATTTCTTAAATCATTAGTTTCTTAACTTCTCACAAATTTTTCGCATTAAGGATGGACAAAATCACGCGTGAAAAACTTAAATGTAGAAACCCCTCCCATCCCACCCGCCTCATCCTCATTGTCCATCACTACCCCACCCCACCCCTATCCCCCCCCCCCCTCTCTCTCCCTCTTTATGCGTGTGAGGGTGTGTAACTCCATGGTTCATCTGGGGAGCGTTTCATGAAAGGACTTGTAAGATGTTTTATCCGACAAAGTCTATTTTATCCGACAG
>CM057160.1:3032875-3104307 GCA_029962745.1 Echinometra lucunter | reverse complement strand
CTTGAACTGTTGAAAAGTGTCCTTTCTTCTATAACGCAGTAAAATGCTTTGTAACACAAAATCTTAAGTATTCTTTAGTCCATTTTGTCCATTTGATATCTATTTATATCTTGATCTTCTCTCAGTTTTGTCATGCCCTCGGAATTTAGATAGATAGGTGCCATACAAGCGCTTTTAATTACTATTATCAATATCATCATCATCATCAACACTATTATTATCATTCTATTATTCAATTATTATTCTAATTGTTATCAATATCATCAGCATTTATTATTATGATTATTATCATTATTATTGTTATTATTGTTATTATTATCATTATTGTTATTATTACAATCATTATCATTATTATTATTAATTATTATTATAATTATTATCATTATTATTGTTATTATTAATTATTATCATTTTTATTGTTATTATTGTTATTATTATTATTATTATTATTATTATTATTATCATTTTGTTATTATTGTTGTTGTTATCATTATTATCACTGTTGTCATTATTATCAATATATCAAATATTCAAGTTTCTTTACTGATCTCATTACATGAATAAGCCATCAACCAAATTAATTGATATCACTAAAGATGCGTCAATACTGGAAGGGAACAAATTAGCAACTTAAAATCCTTTATCCCTTCAAGACTATTGAGATAGGAAAAATCATATTCCTGTAAAAACACTGGTAAAGATATGAAAAGCAGTGTACCGGCGATAAATATCACTTTTTTCTTTTCTTTTTACTTACATGGGATTTCCTACTGATCCGATTAATAACAAAAAACAGATCACGTTTATTTTTTCATTTTAGTCAAATGGTAAAAGAAGCTTTTTAATGTTTATCCTATAAAGCCAAGATGAAACATTAATCTTTAAAAGAACGGTATTTATAGTGTTCAATCGAAGCCTACCTTCCAAACTGTTCTCCATCTTTGAGAGTCTCCGGAAGCTTCTTGCCCTTGGTTTCGGGAAGAATGAGGCTCAATGCAGCCGTCGCGAGAGCGGCTATGGTCTGGAGTACCAGGGGACCGGGCGCCCACACATCGTAGAGAAGGAGTAGGAGAGGGGTTGCTACAGCAACAATGCGAGATGCAGATGAGCAGACTCCTACGCCAACACTCCTTTTATTTAAGAGAATGGGACAGGGATTTAGAAAGGTATGAGATGGAAGCCGATTCGACAGGGTCGGTTACGTAACATCAATATAGTCAAAAATAGGAAAATGAATACTTAGGTCTATGAGAAGTGATGCTGTATGTGGCTTAACATTGAACTAGCAAAAATTTTGATATTGTTTACTTCTTAAACAGTTAAAAGAAAAAAAAGTAAACTATTTGTTAATATCGTTTAAAAAAAAACAGTATTATTCATTAGAGTCTTCATTTCAAATTTGGTTTGACTCAAAAATTCTAGACGTTATCTTTTTTTTCATATCCTATTTCTTTCCTATATATATACTTATTTGTTTCTAGCTTGGTTTTCTTTATATCTAACATCTTATATTTTGCCATATGCCTATTATGGTAGTAGTAAAAGGTGATAGGTAACCTAATTGGTGTCGGCAGTACTTCGACTGGGTATATCAATCCAACCGCCCACGAGCCAGCGATGCCAAACTTTCCTACCATGGCGATCCCAGTTTTTGCCGCACCAAGAGCTAAATAAAAATGAACACAGACATGACAGACGTTATAAACCAATTTCCATCCTTAATTTTACCATATCATTTTTTGAGACGCCTCATCATGCTCATTGCAATAAAGAAAGTTTAATCCACTTTCATTTTTATGAAAACGAAATGTTACCGTCAGCCTGGTCAGAACTTGATGGAGTTTAACAATAATGGACAGGGGCCGCGGAACCGGGGGGCTGGGGGGCTGCCGCCCCCCCCCCCTCCCCCACTTTTTTGAGTAGTCACGTTTGCCTCTGTTCAAAAACCCGGAAGTGATTTTCTGGTTTGTACGCGCAGCCCCCCCCCCCTCCCACTTTCAAAAATGTTCCGCGGCTTCTGATGGATAATGTTCTATGAAAAAGCAAAGCGACCAAAGTTAGACAAACCATTACTTTGTATTAATCACTATCTGAAGCATTCGCATAAATCCCTGGGATGGGGTATATATCCACCCCTCCCTTCACACACGCACACATGCGCGCGCACACACACACACACATCTTTTTAAGAGAGAAGGGGGATGGTATGTACAAATGTACCCCCTTCCACTTTATATTTTAAAGAAATTATGTTTTTAATGAATCACTTGTTGAAATCTTTGATAAATCTATAATAATCAACGGTTGTAGAAGTAAAATTTCTATTTCAAATGCTATTAAAAACAAGTGGAACGCCCCTGGCAGTCTCGCCTGCATCGCGCAAATTTTAATGGCAGCATTCTTAACTAGTCACATACATGTATATGTATCAAGAGGTGGGCATTAAAATGGCCAGAATGTAATTAATAATAATAATAATAGTAATAATGATAATAATAATAATAATAATAATAATAATAATAATAATAATAATAAATAAATAAATAAATAAATAAATAGATAATAATAGTAATAATAATAGTAATAATAATAATGATAGTAATAATAATAATAATGATAGTAATAATAATAATGATAGTAATAATAATAATAATAATAATGATAATATAATGCACTTGTATTGCGCCATCTATCTAGTAATACTATTCCGAGGTGTAAAGAATACAGTACGCAGATCCTTAAAAAAATATCAAATTTGATCTTCTGATAATATTTTCATCAAATTAGACCTTTCACCTCAACTTTGTGAACTACAAGTAAAATACAAAATCTGGTTCAGGTATAGAGAGTAGTGAGTTCACTGCTATTATACAGTAAACTGTAGAATGAACTCTGTTGAACTGAAGTAAAATGTTAGTGTTAGAAAGTATTAAAATTGTAAAGGTCATGCTATTAGTGGAACAAACAAATGCAAAAAGCATCCAAACATAGTGATCCTTCAGCCATGTTGCATTCACTGTTAATTAAATCAAAATACACAGACAGAAAAATGCATAATCATATTGTAATAATAAGTGAAAGGGAGTTCACAAATTATCATTGCACAGGCCTGGTTATGGATAAATTAAGTAAATAAATTTAAAAAAATGCACAATCATATTGTAATAATAAGTGAAAGGGAGTTCACAAATTATCATTACATAGGCTTGGTTATGGATAAATTAAATAAATAAATAAATAAATAAATAAATAAATAAATAAACAAATATATGAAAAACAGTAACAAGTAAAATACAAAATCTGGTTCAGGTATAGAGAGTAGTGAGTTCACTGCTATTATACAGTAAACTGTAGAATGAACTCTGTTGAACTGAAGTAAAATGTTAGTGTTAAAAAGTATCAAATTATAAAGTTCATGTCATTACAGGAACAAAGTGGTGTAAATCATAGCACAGTGCCAGTCATGGAAAGTTCATTGACCTTTAACCTTAATCAAATTCAATTCACATTCAAACTTGACCTGCACCTTCAAGAGATGGACCTCTGGTATGAATTTGGTGATTCCACGTCAAAGCTATAGAAAGTTATTAGGTGTACAACATAGCACAGTGCCAGTTATGAAAAGTTCATTGACCTTTGACCTTTGACCTTAATCAAATTCAACTCACATTCGAACTTGACCTGCACCTTCAAGAGATGGACCTCTCATATGAATTTGGCAATCCTACCTCGAAGGTATAGAAAGTTATTGTGTGTACAACATAGCACAGTGCCAGTCATGGAAAGTTCATTGACCTTTGACCTCTGACCTTATTCAAATTCAACTCATACTCAAACTTGACCTGTGCCTTCAAGAGATGTACCTCTGGTATAAATTTGGTGATCCCACCTCGAAGCTATAGAAAGTTATTGTGTGTACAACACAGCACAGTGCCAGTCATGGAAAGTTCATTGACCTTTGACCTTTGACCTTAATCAAATTCAACTCACATTCGAACTTGACCTGCACCTTCAAGAGATGGACCTCTTGTATGAATTTGGCAATCCTACCTCGAAGGTATAAAAAGTTATTGTGTGTACAATATAGCACAGTGCCAGTCATGGAAAGTTCATTGACCGTTGACCTTTGACCTTATTCAAATTCGACTCATATTCGAACTTGACCTGCGCCTTCAAGAGATGGACCTCTGGTATGAATTTGGTGATCCCACCTTAAAGCTATAGAAAGTTATTGGGTGTACAACACAATTGTTGACGACGACGCCGACGCCGACGACGACGCCTACGCCGACACCGGAAATAGTGATACCTATGTCTCGCTCCGCTACGCAGGCGAGACAACCAGAGGTAGGATTATACGGTGGGTGGGTTTGTGTGTACTCATGTTTGAGTTGCCGCTAGAAATTTCGGCAAACATTTCCATCATCCTCCCAACACTACACGGATTTACCCCGGTGAATTGAAGGCTCGTGAGACCGATATTATCCTTCTTGTTGGTGGGGGAGGGGCTTCCCAAATTTGTTGAAATAAGGTAACTTACGGAGGAAAATGATGATGAGACTAGCGATGCCTGATATGGCGAGGCACACGATGAGACTAAATCGACGACCAAACCATTCGACTGCTGGGAGGCAGATCACAGTAGCAACCACTTCGACCACACCAGAAATCAGAAAGGTGAGGTAGATATTGACCCCGAAATTACCTGTGCTTAGATGCAATCCGTAGAATACCAAGTTATTCGTCATCCTGCAGGCATGGTAGGGAGACGATCAGGAAGATTCAAGATACTCTGGTGCAACATTCATTGTAGGTAAGATTTCAGGTTTATTTCACGTATTCTTCCCAGAGGAGGAAGGATTCTGCTGTGTTACACTTTCACTGAACTTCACTGATATGAACCAATAATTACTCCGAACACAATAAAAACTACTTTCGATAAATCAGCTCAAGTGTAATTTCGAAAACCAATTGTCACGATTGTAACTGTCCATATAAATCATGTTCGAATTACGTAATAATCCATTGTAAAGTCCGCACATTTCTAAAGGTGATAGACAGGGCTGAAGATGCCTTAATAAGTTGATTTTTCGAAAGCAGTTATTATCGTGTCTCTGTTTTTTAAGCATAGAGTACAGTTACACAATATAGACAATATATCACAGTAATCATGGTAATGATTATTTAACGAGAACAGCAAAGGTAACAAACTTTAAAACAAAAACAAATAACAAAGAAGTAACGTAGGGGATATGTCTACGATACATTAGATCAATTCCTAAAGGGTATGGCGATCACGTTATTCCACAACTCTCTGTTTCTAGCCTTCTTCTTCTTCTTCTTCCAGTAGTGTGCATAAACCTCCAAGGAGTATCGTCGCACAACAGTTGGTTGTCTATCAGCTAATTATACATGTTGCTCGTGCTTTTCCCGGTGGTTTCATCCCCTGGTTTTTTTTTTTTTAAACTATCTGTCTTGTCCAACTTAGCAGACTGTCCATCCGTAACACTACTCTCCTTCCTCTACCCCTCTTTTCTTAAATCTTTCCTGTCAATACTAGATTCTCCGGTCCTCCCTTTCGTGTTAAGTGTCAGATAAATCTCATCTCTCGAATCCTTATCTCATGGATCTGGCCCTCGTTTCATAAAACTTGTTATCAATAACAAATTGCAATAACCGGAAAATAGCAGTGAACACGGACATACTGAAGCTTTTCGACATGCACTCATCATGCATCTGTTCATTCATGTGATTTTACTCTGATGAGTGCATGTCGAAAAGCTTCAGTATGTCCGTGTTCAATGCTATTTTCGGATTTTACAGTGCCAAACACCTTTTCAAATTGCAATAACTGTTATAAGCTATTGAAATCCTTGCATCTGATTGGCTGAAAGCAAATTTGTCATAGCAATGTGGCAGGTGTTACCAATAACAAGTCTTATGAAACGGGGGCCAACTTCTTTTCACCCCATATCTTCTCAAAACTTCTTCATTATTCCCTCTATCTGTCCCTAAAATCCTCAACAATCTTAAAAAATACACAAACTTTATTTCTCTTACCACACACAGATTAAGATCAGTGTTCTTTGTCGAAGGTTAGGTGTTCGGAACAGATCGGAAAGATTCGGATCACGCTTCTTGCAAAGCTCTGTTGTTTTCTTGAACGAAACAATTGGGGGAAAACATTTCATGAGATGTAGAAAAATAACATTTTTGCGATACTATGTCCTGTCTTTAATCAAGCCCAGTGATTCAAAATTATTTGACGGGAACAGAAATGTTCTGACACAGCAATTTAAAAATTGTACTGATAACGACAGATAGATGCATATTTTGGCTTAATAAGCATGTTCTATCCACATGAAGGTAAATCATAATCAAACTTCCCAACAACACATCACATGCACACACACCCAGCTGTACATCACTATACTACCGAGCACAACAATTGGACTTCTATTGTCCCCTGTCCTCTCAAGGCTGACGGAATAAACCCAAATCCTTTGTTTGACAACTGAGGACTATTGTTTACCAACCGAGGACTATTGTTCTCAGGAATTTACTTTGTTCACTGTCCTCGCTTGCAAAGCTATACAAGTGCACACGTGCACGCACACGCACACACACACGCATACAACACACACACACACACACACCCTCACACACCTCTCACACACGCACACACATAACCGCAACCACAGACAACAGTGAAAAATAAAGATACAAACAAAACAGACAAAAACTAATCTAAAGTAGAAATGGTGAAAGAAAATTATTATTCATCGCAATAGATTTGTTAACTCTGGCCAAGCGAATCCAGAAATTTTTCGATACCTCCTTCTTGTAAAAGTCGTGTAGGTAGAAGAAATCCTCTGTAAGCTTGATCTTGTTGATCTTGGCTACCCTTCGAACCGTTATTTCAGCCTCTTTATAACGACCTTTAGATATCTGCCACCGCACCGATTCTGGAATGAAGCTAGAATCATTCATAAAAATGGGAGCGAAAGAAAGAAAGAATAATAGTATGGTCCATATATCGCATATAAACAAATATTCTATATAAACAAATATACTCTACTGCGCCTTTATACAAAGTATCATATTATTCATGTTATTACCCCGGCTTTAGCACGGCTGCCATGCATGATAAGGCGCTAAATCAGACATTCTTCCTATCGGGTATCCACTTATAACAGCTGAGAGGAGTGGCACGTGGATTAATGTCTTGCCAAGAGACGTTAGTGCTAGACCTGGATTCGAACCCTCACCTCTCTGACTGAGGGTCAAGTGACACAACCGCTACACCATGACACTTCCACAAATGGAACAATATTAACGTCTCAAGAAAGAACATACTGAAAAACGTAGTCGACCGTTCCTTGTGTTTTTGTTGTTGAGTGTGAAAATATACTGTATAATTGGTAAACGGTGGACCAGTATTTTCATAGTAGTGTGGTTTCAACACTTCACCGGAGATGGAAAAGCCCGGCACGGCACTAGACAGTAGTGTCCTTTGGCAATACATTAATCTACATTGCCACTCTCAACCATGATGTTTAGTGAGTACCCGGTAGGATGTGAAAGTCATTGTAGATTGTTTAGCATTGTGAATGTTTGCAAAAGACACCAGACTAGAATGCTCTTCAGGGGGTGAAGAAGGTGCACACAAAGCGTGCGGGAAAGCCTGCATCTGATGATCGGAGTAATCACTTTTCTGTAAAACGCTTAAAGACATCAGAGATGACGGGCGTTACAAAACTACGGAATATTATTGTCATTCTGTTTACTCTTCCAAAGAAAAATTAGGATTCCTTCTGTTAAAGTGGTAATAATCCTTTTAATTATAGAAAACTTAGTGAAAAGAGTGACAATTTCAAAGGAATTCCATATATGTTCACCATAATGCTTCTCGTCGATTTTCAACAGGTGTCTCAAATAATGCCATAATAGTAGGTAACGGGAAAATACGAATCGTCAGCATAACTAATATAGGCTCACAATGATATTAAAATTCGAATAACACATTTTGATAAGATTCATTCTGGACTTCAGCATTAGGGTCAATAAACGGATTTAAGTGCCATTAAAGTTTAACAACTCTAAACGATGACGTGCCGTCTATCACGTGACGTCTTTTTGTTGCTGTTGTCAGAAAATTTTATGAATGTGCCCCCCCCCCCATGAATCCGGACCTGCTCGTGACTATGCAACTGCATCGGTGCTGTATTTGGGTTTCTCGAAAAAAGGGGAAAGAAATTACGAGGTTGAAGATCAGTAGTTCCGATTTGATAACGTCAATTAAACACGTATGCACACTCGACAAAAATGGTAATAATGATCAAGCTGTATCAAACTGTATTTGGGTTTCTCGAAAAAAAGGAGAAAAAAATTACGAGGTTGAAGATCAGTAGTTCCGATTTGATAACGTCAATAAAACACGTATGCACACTCGACAAAAATAATGATCAAGCAAACTGAAAAAGGGCACCGAACGGGAAAGAGTGCATGCACGTGCATAACAAATGTAGCTATAAAGAATACCTGTAGGCCTCTTGTTAGTAAGTATCATCGATTTAGATAGATCATGACTTGTATATAGTATAGTGTGAATTAAGATAAAAAGATAATGTACTTACGGATAAAAGAAAAAGAAGATGGCGAATGTCAAATTAAGTCCCAGCAGAAGATAGCGCCAATTTTCGATAAAGTAGGCATATAAGGTGAGGAGAAGATAACCACAAGGAAACGCAATGGTCATAAAGATACCGACAAAGGCACGTCTAGACGGACCTACAAACTCTGTACCTGTCATCAGAACACGGAAGAAAGCGTCAGTGTTCAGTACCGCAGTTCAGTACTTCACTTGAAGGAGGTTCTTTGGGTTGTTACTCAAGAACGCATAATGTGGGTTTATTGTACGAAATATAAAACAACATTTTATTAATACGCGAATCACAATTGTAGTGAAATACTGGAACCATGTGCTTTCGTTCTTTTCCAGTCAACTACACGCACTCAAAAGCTTTAATATCAACACTTCTTTCAGTGGTCTCAATAATAATCAGCGTGCTAATAGGCAAGTGTTAGGGGTGGAACTGACATACTTTTCCCAATCTTAGCTAATAGGTTTCTAAATTAGCGAGAGAAGAGAGAGGGCAATAAAATTCAAATTGTTTTTCGTGATAATACAACTCCAGCACAACAATAATACTGTCCCAAATAAGCGATGCTGTACATGTACATTTTGTAATCAACATTATGAATGAACCGACACGCTACATGAGTATAGGGTGAGAGCTGCCCCCATTGGTAGGTCTAATGAAGAAAAGAATTGGAGAGGTTGCAGTTCAATCGATTCTTCTTACTCCTGTGATAGACACCAAACTCTCATCCCATATCAATCAGCTTAAGACCACAAAGATCGCCCCTATGGCTAAAATATGGTGGCCCTGAAGTACGCTCGACAACAGGTCATGTGCGACGTGAATTTCGCATCCCAGGTCCTGAACTTTGCATCCCAAGTCGTGAAATTCACGACCCGCGGTGCGAAATTCAGGACTGGGATGCAAAGTTCGCGCCACGGGTCCTGAATTTCGCACCGCGGGTCGTGAATTTCACGACTTGGGATGCAAAGTTTGCGCCACGGGTCATGAATTTCGCATCGCGGGTCGTGAATTTCACGACTTGGGATGCACAGTTCAGGACCTGGGATGCGAAATTCACGTCGCACATGACCTGTTGTCGCGCGTACTTCAGGGTCACCATACTAAAATATCTACTGGTCCTAGTGGACAAACTCCCCAAAGGTCTCATGGCCGGTCTGCCATTGGCCCCATGTCAGATGAGATCAGCTTACCTATAACATGTGAGACGGTAGCTAACCCAAAACAGCCTCCAGCCTGGATAGTCCTCAGCACTACAAAAGTGATATAGTTCGGAGAAAAAGCAGCACCGACGCCAAATACTACAATAACCACATTGCAAAGGATGAGCCCTGGTTTTCTGCCGAATCTATAAACGAAAAAAAAAAGCAAAACAAAACAAAACAAAATCGGACAAAACAGCCTACTCATAAACCCCAATGCAAGCGATATAATCGAGGGCCCCTTAAATATGAAGAGTTATCATTTATTGTATCTCACTGAAATAAATCATATCGAATCTTTAACCTTCCTTAATTTATCAGTCGTATATTTAGAATCAACAGAAACTTTTTGTTAATTTCTAGGTTACGGATAGACGCAAATCTTGAGATACAATATTTATAGAGAAAGGAGAATGGAGAAATATTAAACTTTTACACAGTTAGGACTAAGTCATTTATTTTTTATCTTTTATTTTATTTTCATTTATTTATTTTGGGGGATTACACGGCCCAAATGATGATAATGAGGATGATATTTCTGTTTAAAGAACATTCAAAGGCTCAGATGTAGTGAAATTCACTTGCTACATGACAAATCATCCGCATTGCAAAAACGTACATATGTCTTGAATCAAATATTACCTGTCCGCTATTGCACCAAATGACACAGAGCCGATCAACACACCAATGAAGAAGATGGATTGGGAAAGATTGATCAGGTATTTTCGGTCACAAACCAAATCAAACTGGAAAGGAAGTTTGAAAAGTATTACAGTTGACTGAAATCGCACCACCACGGTTGCTTTGTGATTAACGTTTCAAATCTATACAAATTTTCATGGGTGATTAAAATTATTGAGAAATAAAATTCTACGGAATCACAGAGTGTTCATGCAAGTGATGTAGTTGTGACCAATCTAAGGGGATGTTGCAAGAAAGTTGAGTTTCGATCAACTGCAAATCAGCTGCAAATTTTGCGCTTGATTAGCTGTTGATAGCAAGACTTGCGCGTTATGCTAATATCGGGCGCAACTTTTTCTTGCAACAGGATTGATTATCAGTAATCAACTGCTAATTTGCTTTAAATCGCAAATCTTCTGACTGATTTAGGAGATTTGCAATCGATTGCAACTTTCTTGTCTCTATCTCATTTCCTGTTTTGAATCAAAATTTACGTGTAACAAAACGTTTGCATCCGCAGTCGCTATTTACATTGCTTCAGCCTTCATGAAATAATATCTGGGAGATAACCCATACTATTATCTATACCCTTAGAACAGTTGGTTTAAAAAAATGAACCTGTCACATTTTGTATAAAAATTCCCATATTTTTTACGTACAATTAAAAAAAATAAACATTTGGTAGTTTCATATTTTAAACAACCTAATTATTTTAACCAACTGTTCTGAGAGTGTATACTCTTTTTTACATTTAAACACTGTTAAAGGGATTAGAATATTAAATCAACCCCTGTGAAAAATCTTACGGAGTCATACATTATTATACAAATAATGAATGTTTATGAGTGCAATAGACAGAATATTTCATGAGGTGAAAGATGAAATGATCCATTCAACGATAATAATTTCATCATTCACCGAATTAAATATTCCGTCCATTACACGAATGAAAAAACATTCAATATTTGTTTTATATGACCCCTAAAAATAGATCAAATCGCAATAAATCAACAGCGCTATACGCTGTTCGTGGTGCACACCTTTGGTGCACACTGCAAGCGCAATCGTTTTACGTACGTAGTGTACCGGGCTCTCGCCGTTCGTGCAATGGAGCAAATCGTATGGATCCACAATTGCACGAATGATGACGTCATAGTGCAATGGGACCAATGATCAATATCAAACAACCAATCAAATGACAGGGATCTATTTAGGTGTTATATAATCTCTCATGGAATGTTCAGTCTGAAAGTGTATATCTTTTACTCAGTAGGCCTATAGAACGCATTCCTAATTTTTTTCAAGATTAATAAAACTTTTTCCTCTGAGCAAGCTTTCTTATCTGAAACTTGTTGTCGGTAGTATTAATATGTTCCTTTAATCTGACTGCCCGATTAAAAAACTCAATGAAAGCACAACTGTACCGATTGTGTAAAGGTGTACGCCGAAAATGACTTGCCATGCTCCCATCCTTGATCACATGATATGACGTCATAACGATCTCCACTCTGACTGGTGTTTTCATCAAAGAGTGTCAATGCATCAGCAAACGATACCTGAGAGACATCGTACTTGTGACATTGATCGTATACGATATCGTCGTCTGCTTCGGTATGTGGTATGCTGAGGTGTTTCTTGTAGAATGCACATTCGCTCTCATTTAGTCCCAACCCTGTGCAGTTGGTGGTTCTATCCCAGCTAGAAACCTAGTGGTGTTTCAGTATGTTAACATGAAATACAATCATACACATGCATATCCTCTGGTCAAAGTGCCGACAAAGAAACAAAAAAACTTGCTTCGGAGAACTGTTCTTACCCCCCCCCCCCCCCCCCCCCACAGACTCTAGAAAGAAAGGTATTAGGACATCCAAAACACTTTTTCAATCAGAAAACTTCCTAGAAAGCATCGGCCATTATCTGATTATTAAAAAAGCACGGTTTAATATATTCTTTCATTTCTTGAGTTGACTTTAATTCTTTTTTTAATACTAATATCAAAACATAACATTTTTAGGTGCTTAATACTGTTGTTTCTAAGCGCACCATATTCTAAGGGTAATTACCAGAACATATGATAAATTTTAAAGAAAATTAATTGAAATGATAAAACTACAATATTTTTACTAAACCATACATGAATGATAAAAAATGTCAAACAATCATGTTTAGAGAATATGATGGTGTAAGCCTCCTTTGACCCACTCACAGTTGAGTCCCCGTGCTCGCAATGAAACATTACATATTGAAAGGGTGGGCTTTAAGTAAGGTCTTAAACATTACTGATCGAGGGAATCAGTGGCGTAACTACCCCATCGGCTGGCAAAAAAAGAGGGAGAGTGAAAAGAAAAAAGGAAAGAGAAAAAGGGAAAACAAGGAGAAGGAAAATGGTAAATTGGGAGCGCTCCCTAGCTTCGCTCGTCTAGCATTTAAGTGTCTTAACCAATGCCGATGCTAATTACTATTCAAATTCAAATTCAAATACATGTTTATTCATTTCCAACAGAAAAAAAGAAATATGACATTTGCAAAGAAATAATTCTTATGAAAGGAATCAGTTTTCATCTCGTGTCTCATTCTAATGTTATAGACTGCTGTTGTTCCACTCATAGAATGTTTGTAATAACCACATCTGGATTTCACTCCAAGAAGTTTACTTAAAAGGGGCCTTTTTGTAGATGGCCTAGAGAAAAAACAAAATTCCCATTTGTTAGTTTGATAGCTCGCTAATCCCGATAGGAAAAGCTAGAAACGAAATGATTTCGGGCACGGTAATCATATTTCAGAAGCGAGTAAGCAAAGTATCGTAATATTTGGGCAGTTAGGAGGTTCACAAAATTACAAACAAACAAACAAACAAAAAATTCATATACATTAACGTATTTTGTATGGGGAAGGGGGTGGGCGCCGCTGACTTTGCTCGCCTTTAAAAACAGAATGGTTTCGGACGGTGAGCGAGGTACCTAAACCGATTCATGATTCAGCTCACAGAGTTTCGAATAGATTATATAGATATTAACATTTCGATGACGAAATAACCACTTCTACAATGAAAAAAATGTGTAATTTTCTTCGCTCACTGCGCTCGCTCGATAAATAATTTTTTTATTTCTTTTCCAAGGCAAACGAATTTGGCGAGTGAGGTGACCAAAATGAATAATTTAGATGTTTCATATGCTTACAATGTAAATTTACTAAGAGGTGAGTTTGTGCTTCCTCGCTCGCTTCGCTCACTCGTAATAGTAAGAGACATGATAGTTTCTGACTGAAAGAATAGACCAAGGACGTGCTAAAATAGAGTCATTGGCAGCAAGGTGATTAGATATTTGATTGAAACATCATCTGAGCCTGTAGTGGTCCGATAGTGTATTTTTATAACAAAATAACGTATGTTTTTATTGCCAATCAAGTTGTAAGTTTTCGGCTCGCTCGCTTCGCTCGCTCGCAAAATCTAAATACAAGGTGGTATCTAGCAATATGTATCAGTTTCCAAAAATTGTAAAACGCTTCACGTCCCTAAAGAACCGGAGATTACTGTCCTTATTGTTAACATGATAAAAATAACCACACACACACACACACACACCCGCACAAACTTTTGTACTCGGTTCCATGGCTATATGCAGCAGGTGGGCAGGGTGGAGGTTGCCCTTGAATTTTCCACAAATTCGGTACTGAAGTAGTTGACTTGTAGAAGATCTCAAACACCCATAGCTCTGTTTTCGGACTTACCGAGCACCAGTGGTCAGCCGAAGTTGCCAGGAAGACGATAGAAAGAACATTGGCTGCAGCCGGGAACTTGAAGCTAAACACCAAGGCGCATATGATCTTTTGGAAGGTACCAAACTCCCCAATAGTGGGTAGCAAATCGTCAAAAGCCATGTTGCCTATGTGTCAGATGCCAGATACTCAATGAGGATTTAGTAATGTTGCACTGAAAATTGGATTTAGCCAGGGGCACCACTGGTCTATAAAAAGGGGGAGGGGTTTGCGGGATCAAACAAAGACCGAACAGACTGGTCATCAGTTTATGAGATATGCCGAAAAGGGTATGAAAAATCCCAGAATGTGCCAAGGAAAATTGTGAAAGAGGGTCGTCACACCCTTCACCCTGCAGAAACCTCCTCGGAATTACAACGGTCATTACCTCTGCACTACCTTTGCACCCAATGCTGATTACACACTTTTATGCATAACCGTGTTAATATTGGACTGCAAGTGTTGAACTTGGGTCCTGGTATTTGCATAAGATTGTGGGGTTTCAGCAATATTTCAGGTTTAGAGGCAGAGTTGACGTTATAAGCCTAATAAATATGTCATTTAATGATAAGGCATATTTCCGTTTGTTTTATGTTTTTATATGGTGTGAAATTTTTACCATATTTCGACATACTTCTTGCAATTTAGAGTTTTACACTTTCGTTTTATGTACATAGACTCTAGTTCAGTTTCGATTCGACTGAGAGGGGCTAGATAGGAGGGGGGGGGGTGTGGTAGGGGTATGACCCACCCCCTCCACCCTTGACAAAATTATCGAATATGGTAAAGGTACACAGTAGTAAGTAGCAACAAAAATTGTCCTTCTCCTTTAACTTTTTGCATTCGCAACAATTGTTATATAGTACTGCAAAAGACCCCAAAGATGCCGAAAAGTATATTTCTCGTGTGGGGGGGGGGGGGGGGTTGTTAGTTTTGTTTTGTTTTGTTTTGTTTTGTTTTGTTTTTTTTACTTATGCCCCCGCAAGAGAATCCTAAATAACTGAAGTATTCCTCTAAAGATTAGGTACTTTAAAAGACGGAAAATGAAGGAAATGGTCCTTGAAAGAATGATCACTAATTTTACGACATATAATTTAGAATTTAAAAAGTATCATTATCAAAGATAAAATGCATTAATCATGTTCAAAATCAAGAAGAAAAACAGGCCACTGTCATTTTATTATCAAGCTTTGTTTTAATGCATGAGAGAAAAATCAAATTTCTTCCGGTTATTTATTAACAACTCCAATCATGGAAGTTTCATCCGAATTTTGCAACTAATATAAACAGTATAACAATGATCACTGTCAATTCTGTTTATTAACTTGTTTATGAACATGTTATTACCAGAAATCTTGAAAATGTCATTTTATTGTATCATAATCATTATTTCATTTCATGTTTTCCTCACATTTCTTCATATTTCATTAAACTTGATGTTATCACAGAACTTAAGTGGGCAGTGAGTTCCCGAAAACAAGAATAATGAACAGAACTACAGTACGTAAATGAGTTTACTCACACTCAATAATACAGAGTTGTAGGGTCAACAAGCATGACAAGGAACTGGGGGTTGTTTCATAAAGCTGTTCGTAAAGTTACGAATGACTTTACGTACGACTGGAATATGGCAAGCCTACTGGGATGCCCAAAGTTTTTCCTGACGCTCAAAGTGTGACTGCCTTTCCCACAATCTCGACTAATTTTTTTGCCAAAAATAATTATACTTCGCAATAAAAATTTTTGTAAACAATAGTAATGTTAATCTATGTCTGCATATTAATTTTACCTTTAGCTGATGTGATTTATAATGATTGAGAATCCCGTTTAGCCTGCCATAGTTAAGTCGTTCGCAAGTCTTTCGTAACTTTACGAACAGCTTTATGAAACGACCCATAGGTCGTCTTGATGGTGTGACCCTCAGTATTGGCTATCTATTTACTCTGGATATGCCTATCACCCCCCCCCCCCCCCCAAAAAAATAAGGGGATCGTAGTGGAGGCTTTGATGGTATTGCATGTTCAATGTTACTTTCAAGAATACTTTTTGAGTTGGTTTCAGTCTTTGGTCTCTATTAATATTTTTAAATGTAATTTATAAACCTGAACAATTCAATTCACTTTAATTCAGTGAGAACAGAGCGCAATAAAATCGATCGATATGTACAACGAAATGTTCAATCTAGTTACAAGCTGAGACGAGGCCGCCCTCTATGACTGCTGCTGTAAAGGCGGAGACTGGCAAATCTAGACTCGGCCAGGTCTACTCCATGGAACCTGTTATTGAGCATGTTAAGTGTCAGAATAGGTTGTGAGTCTATCTCCCACCCCTCCAAACCTTCCAGATTGTCACAGATGCCAATATGTTTAACATGAGCAAATCCAAGTACATAACTACATTTGCATATATGCTTTTAAAAAGTGAGAACGCTGACAGCATCTTACATTGCTCTTTTACAAGCAAGGAGTAAGGAGTTTCAACCTTGGTTCTGCTAAACTGTTCACTTTCAAAAATTCAGGCCTTAGCCTTGTCAACACGATATCTCAGCAACCATTTTAGGTATGAACTTCAAACTTCGTGCTAGTATGCATCACCATAGTTGACAAATTCGTGAGATTTAGGGCGTAACATCATATCAAAGGTCTTAAAGGCAAGTAACCACATGATGCATGAACTAAATAATAATCTGGGGTGTTTCACAAAGACTAAGATTAATTCAAATCGCTCTTAACTTTGGCAGGCCATTCATGCCACTGTTTACTTTCACCCACGGTCTCTCAAGGGATGTGCAAATCATGGTCACAAATTTGCAGAATTTACATTTTTTGTTTTGTTTTCTTCATCAATGAACTATAAAAAAAAAAAAAAAATGTCACTTCTGCAGATTTGTGACCATAAAATGCACATCCTTTGAGAGATCCATGGTGAAAGAAGTGGCATGAATGGCCAGCCATAGTTAAGTGCGATTTTAGTCAATCCTAGTCTTTGTGAAACACCCCCTGTTAGTATTTTTATCACTATACAGTGTGTATCAAAAAAACGTTACACTTTTGAAAGATCTGTCAAAAATACAGTTCAAAGTATTTTGGAGATTTTTTCATGTTGATAGATGCCTAATAGTCTCATCTACCAAGTGCCACTACAGAACAAATTTTCATTCACGCTTGGGTGAACACCAATTGTTTTTGTCCAGGGTATCAAAAATGACTTGCGCCAAATTGAAAGAAGAGGGGAAACTTAAACAAGCCGTGCGAAAAATCGCTCCCTTTCAAAGAAATTGCTATTTGCCATGAATTTATGATGATATTTATGATAGTCTAGGCATGATGTGGCAATTTTCTTCTGTGGTTTTCATGATATCATTTGTTCATTGCTTCATGCTTGGGTGAGAATAATGTGTGATAAATCAATGCATCAGTCATGCAGTCAATTAACCATTCAGCCAGTCGGTCAATCATTAAGGTCATCAGTTAATCATTCGACCATTGCTCAATTCATCGATCAGTCAACCAATAAGGCATTCAGGCAACTCTGTCAATTAATCAATCAATTAATCAATCAGTCTGATCACAATGAGTTTAACAAATTGTTCACAAACACATCAAAGCACCTTAAAACCAGGCATGCAATCAAGAACATCAACCAGATCATTCATTTAACAAACATATCAGTCTTTCGATCAATCAATGAATCAACCAGACAATCTCTTTTACTTATTCAGTAAATTTGACAATCAACCATTCTATCACGTAATCAAACACAGTGTTTGACTTCAAGTCTATCCTGAACAGTAGTCAAAGATGCTGATTTCTTTTTCATCCCATCTCTTGTAAAAAATTTTAACAATACCCCTCGAAAAAAACAGGAGTTTATCCCCAGTTCCCACGTTCATTTCCAGTGCTATTGTTCAAACATCCTACGAGCAAACTGAATAGCATGGTCCCAATGGATTAAACACTGCACTTGCATGATTGACTGAAAGAATGACCGATTGATTGACTGACTGATTGATTAATTGATCAACTAATCGGATGACTAATTGTCTTACTGATCCATCGAATGATCTATGAGGAGGCAAGTTATCAGACTTTTGGGTTGTCAGGTCAAAGTTCAAAGAGGTCAAATAATCTGTAATTGTAGTTTTTTTTTTAATTCTCGTTATCACAATATTCAGGAAGTTAAATGAAATTAGGCATAGGATTATAGGAGAGGCAGTAGCATACAGTATCTCGTTCAAAGATGTTTCACGATGGAACCATGCCGCTTCAAACTTTTGTTGGTAACTTTTCCATGGCCTGAACTTCCTCCGTCGTTTTCCTGAATGTGAGAATTTGAAAAATGAGACGTTTTTATAGTGAAGTCATAAAAGCTATTCGATTATTTTACACATAAAAATCCACGGTATTTATTCTTACGTTCATACGTTTGTTCCGATCTAAATCAGCACAAAACGTCATATCATTTAAAAATAGATTTAAATTATTTTTCTTTGGGGGAATCCGGGAATACTAACTTGCATAATAATCATGCAAATTAGTGACAATACAATTAATCATAGACCATATTAATTTTGATGGATTTAATTATTTGAAAGTGTTTCTACAGAAAGTCTGAAAATCGCATCATTTCTTATGATTAAGGATGAAAACTGCACTTTTTTTAGCCAGAAGTTACTGAAAATTTGCATTAACAGAATTTTGATAAAAAAAATAAAAAGAGAAGTCAAATGATTTTTCTCATTCATACTCTTCATAAGTTGTTTCGTGTCTGTGCCAATTTTTGCAGTCAGTCAGTCTATTCGTCACGTTGCCGAGATCTTGGGGGCCTAAAAAGCCGCCCCCTCCATGTGGCAGCCTAATAAAGCCATCCTCAAAAGCCCAGCGTTCTAATGATTAAGAGGGAGCCTCCTTTCGTCTCATTCTTTAATCTCAAAGTTGTTGACAAAGTTTTTATGCAGTCTTAAACGTCGTTTCTCATGTTTGCGAAGAGTTCAAACCCTAAGCCAGATTGCCTGGAATGGGGTGTGGAGCAAACCCCTCCCCCTTTCCGCTCCGACGTCACGAAAGTTATCATTATGGTTATCATGGTTATGAACACATTGCTAATAGACTGAAAATCTTCAGCCGTTCCTCATGATTTGATGAAATTTTCTTAATCGTATCCTTTCTGCAATGAACTCTTAAAGGTTAAACATGCGAGATTTCGCGATGGCTTTGCATGACCGGTATTCATAGTATTGGTATTGCGGAGTTTACCTACCTTCCAAAATTTTCACCATCTTCCAGAGTTTCTGGGAGCTTCTTGCCTCGTGTCTCGGGGAGGAAGAAGCACAAAGCAGCGGTCACGAGACCGGCTATGGTCTGAAGAACTAAGGGACCAGGAGCCCACACATCATAGAGAAGCAGGAGGAGAGGGGTTGCTATAGCAACTATCCGAGATGCCGTGGAGCAGATCCCAAGGCCAACACTCCTGTCATGGGTGAATTGATAGCAAACTGGAATAAGGAATGTTATACACATTTGCTGAACAAACATTTCTCTCGACAACAGAGGCACCCAAAAGACTTGCCCGGTATAGCAACAACCAGTGACGGAGTCGAGGCCGGCAGTTCCGAGTCACGAGGCCGCTGGATAAAATTTTCTCCCTCAGACTTTGTACACGTGACTCGGACCGAGGCCAAGGTCAAGACCGGCAAAATGTGGCCTCAAGGCCGGCCTCCACTCCATCCCTGGCAACAACTAATGTATCAAAATTTGATTCCATCTAACAGGATTCCACTTTGCACAATGATGCATAGTTTGTAGTGTTCAACAGCCAGTTTTACAAAATTCTTCATCCGCCCCCTGTTTAGTGGGTTACCTGGTAGGAGTTGGTAGGACTTCGAGAACGTAAATCCCTCCTATGGCCCATGTAGCAGAGATTCCAAACTTTCCAATCATGGCGATAGCGGTTTTTGCGGCACCAACAGCTGTAGATTACAATAAGATTTTTTTTCAGCTACAGGATCATTACTGTCATTATTTATAAATAACAATAATAGTCATAAATAATAAATGCATTGGTTATCGTGTTATCCCTCAGTTATAGGCCTACCGGCAAACGGATTCCACACCGATTGACTCATGTAGCCTCAAATAATGTCCTTCCATTAACGAAGTGTCTCAAAAAAGTTAGATTTTCACAGATCTTTTGAGAATAAAAATAACAACAATGATAATAATAATAACACTACTACTACTACTACTACTACTACTACTACTACTACTACTACTACTACTACTACTACTACTACTACTTATAACAGTAATGAAAATGATAATGTTAACATAATAATCATAACAATAATAACAACAACAATAATGATAATAAGGTAATGATAAACAATACTTACGGACGAAGATGACGATGAAGCTAGCTAAGGCAGCAATGACATAGCACGCGATGATGCTGTATCGACGACCAAACCACTCGATCGCAGGAACACAGAGCACTACAGAAATGATCTCGACTACGCCAGAGATGACGAAACTGAGGTAGATATCAACGCCAAAGCTGCCCGTGCTGAGATGCAGTCCGTAGTAAACGAGGTTATTCGTCATCCTGATGTTGAATGGAAGTTGATGTAATAATCATATCAGAAATTTAATGAGAGTAACTGGCAGACTCCTCGTATGCTCAATAAATTTAGAGAAGAAAATAATGACTTTTGTTCTATTAATATTTTCTTTAAATTCGACTTTCCTTAGTTTAATTACAGATATCACTTAAGCAAGCTACTTATTTTGTATTTTCACTGCTACAATAGTGAAAGCTAATTATTACTACTGCTCAATTTAATTACGAATGTGCACATGTAACGCACAACAGCCGACTCGGAGCTCTACTTTTAAATCCAATGTTGCATGCGCAAAAGAATTAATGTGCTCATTGTTCACATTATCGAGCCAAAATTTACCCCAAAGCATAGTTTGCTTCTCGAAAGTGTTTTTGAATCGTGTCCCCTACTTATAACAAAAAATTGAATCCGTTTCTGATGAAGTAAAAAGCGCTAACATTAAGTTATATAAAACGAAGCATTTATATGACTGATCAGTTGATAAATGTCTTCCCCAAGTCGCCATGCGTTTGACTATTTCAAGAAACATTTTAGACCTATTCACTTACCATACAATTGTCAATATAATCGTCCTTTTTCGGAGGACAGGTGTTCGGAAGAGATCGGTAAGATTCGGCTCACGCTTCGGGTCAACCGTGTTTATTTCCTATAGTAAAAAGTATATATTTGTTCTATAATGTAGCGTGGTCAAATTACCTCACAAAAACATATTATCACCGTAGCTTCTGAAAAAAATTGGTTCAAGATTGTAAATGATGACATTTTCAACCTCATGTGCTTAGGATAGATTCGAAATCGCTAAGCATGAGTCACGATCATTCTCCTTTTAATGATAAAATAAACAAAGGAAGGATGATTAAGTTAAAAACATTCCAAAATGTACTAAATTACTAACACAAATTTTGAGCAGTACTAAAGAAACTTGATAAGCTGAGCGCAATTCATGATATTTTTCAATTGATATATAGATTTATTGAAGTAAAAGCTATTAAAATTAAGAACAAACAGCCCGGAGACCAACACTTGTGTACAAACTATAATCACTCATTAAAATAACATAGATGTACAAGTTAAAATCACAGCTGAATATAAATAAAGATAATCAGTTGCAGTAAATGAAGGATAACACGAAATAGCCAGTATCCTAAGGAAAACACAAAACAACTATGGTGTGACAATCTGAGCAATAGAAACTCTTTCAACTTGTTGTTGTTGTTGTTGTTTTGGTTTAACGGCGCTTGTCATTCAATATTGAATATTTACGCCAGCTGAAGCCTTACCTTTTTCCATAGAGCTAATTTTCTTTTTTGTTGGTGTTTACTTTGTAAGCGCTATGGACTGTACCGCTTAGTGTATAGCGCATTATAATTGACCATTATTATCATTATGATGATGATGATGACGATGATGATGATGATTATCATTATTATTATTATCATTATTATTATTATCATTATTATTATTATTATTATTATTATTATTATTATTATTATTATCATTATTATTGTTATTATTATTATTAGTAGTAGTATTATTATTATTATTATTATTATTATTATCATTATTATTATATTTAATATACTCCCAAGAGGTCGCATAATTTGAGAAAGGAGAAATAACAGAACAAGAAGGAAATAAGGAGAGAAAGGAGGTGAAGAAGAGGGAAGGAGATGGGGGGGGGGGGGTGGGGGTTGGGAGTAGCTAGTTACACTTTAAAAATATTAGGTTAAAAACTGATGTGCCATGAAGGTAATCTGTGTCCAACCAACTTTGGGCATTTCTTTGGGCATTTTTTAAATCCAATTTGATGAAAATTTTGCCCATTCTGAAGTAATTACTGCTTATTTTTACCCTATCTGGACAGCGTGCTTCCCGCATTGGGTAAAAATATTGCCCAAAGTTGGTTGGACATGATTATAATTACATTCGTGTTGTTTGAAATTTCACCAGTAGTTTTTACAGCGTAGTACATTCAGAAAGTAAACAAAATATGGATACAAAGATGCAGCACTCACTATTAAAAGTGAGAATCGGGTACATGTAATAAATACATATTTCGAAAATGTATGTATGCAACCACAGTATAATCTGTACAATCTGAAAGTAAAACAATAAAGATTTGCAGGTATCACTGCGTTGAAACTGAAGTACACTTTAATTGATTTATTGTATAATGTGGAAATAATTTTATTACATGTATATATACGCAAGCTTTAGGATGTTTATTACCAGCACTGCCCGGCTGTGGCATGAAGGACTTTTGGTATCTGGGAGTACGGCAAGGTGATTGGCGAAGGCAATCACTAATTCCTCAACTGACGACAATTAGGTAAAGAATCCCTACGTGGGTCAGGGGAAACATGAAAACATGCCTGGATTGCAAGAATGACTTGACAAAGTTCGTTAATAATTGCTTCCGTCTATCCGGCAAGGGTGGAAATATCCAAACAATGAAGGTGATCACCATAGTTATATGCTAGCATAATACGACAAGCTCTTTTCTGTACTCCTTCAATCTTGTCCTACTGCTGGGCGGTATAGTTGACCACACACCGGTGAGGCATATTCAACTAACGGTCAAATGTATATGCTGTAAATAGCAACAAATCGCCCATTTGGGCATCGTGGGTTTTTTTTTTTTATAGTTTATACAAACGTCAAGATGCTTGTTTGACAGCATTATCAACTTGTCTATCCTATACTTCATGCTAGATTGTAAATACACATCCAATAACTTAGGAAACTCAGTGGAATGAAAAACGACACCAATACTGATCTCGGGCATCAAAACCTGTTTCGTAAGGAAAGAGATATGCATTCGTATATTTTACACTTTTCTGTTTAGTTTTTTTTTTTTTTTGGGGGGGGGGGGGGAGGGGGGAAGGTCATCAGCTGAATTTCCAGTTATCTGACAAATGGTCTTCCAAGCTAGGAAGTTGAGATTTGTGTCTTCTTTCAGCAACACTTAAATCATTAAAGGGATAGAGGTTGCTATATCATTTATCAAAACAAAAAGGGGCCCCAGCCTAGTACCTTAAGCACTCCACAGGGTCTATATAGCAGCTGCCTGAAAGCTTGGTCTTAATTGGTGGTATATATGTCTTGCAACGGCCCTCTTCGTAAACCCCCATATATATATATATATATATGTATGTATATATATATATATATATATATATATGTATATATATATATATATATATATATATATATATATATATATATATATATATATGTATGTATATATATATATATATATATATATATATATATATATATATATATATATATATAAGTATAGAAGTGAAAGACTCAAAACAACGAAGGACGTAGCTGTATATTCCACCTTTAGTGTCCCGAGCTTTCGGCTTCAATGGCCTTTATCTAGGGTTCTACAACGAAACAAACAGAAACAAACGGAATGACGAGCATAAATAAACGGTGCCATTATACAAGACAGGGCCAATCATGCTAATGGGTTGTGCACACATTAACTGTCCTTGTAATTAATAAATAACAGGAAAATATATAACACGTAATGAATTCTTTTTTAAAAGTCAAAAAAGGGCACTGATAAGCCGACATCGGTTTTAGACAAAAAAACAACAACAACAACCCCAAAACAACAACAAAATCACCAAACAATATGTTACATACCTTTGTGTTGTAAAATTTGTGTTGATAGAAGAAATCCTCTGTAAGTTTGATCTTGTTGAACTTGGCCACCTTTCTAACTGTTTTTTCAGCCTCTTCATAACGACCTTTAGATATCTGCCACCGCACCGATTCTGGAATGAAGCTAAATCATTTTTAAGCTAGTGAGTAACCCAAAGTGTTACAATTTAGTATAGCGATAATGAAATCTGGATACAAAAGTATACAAGGATATTGAAAAGATGACCACCTAGTTTCGCAGATGAAGTCGATGATTGCCCAAATACATGTATTTTTGCTTTTAAATTATTAGTCACTTCAATTTTTTTTAATGGTGGTCTCCCTCCTTGAAAGTCTGCGATGAAGAATACTGGAAGACATGAAACCGTATACAAGGATATTGAAAAGATGACCACCTTCGCTCGCTCATCGTATTTTAGAATTTTCAGTTGAAAATGCGATTGAAAACCAGAAAAGTGGTTGTTCTTGGCTCGCTCGCTTCGCTCGCGCATCATATTTAAGAATTTCTATTTGAAAATGCTCATCATATTTTAGAATTTTCAGTTGAAAATGCGATTGAAAACCAGAAAAGTGGTCATTTTTGGCTCGCTCGCTTCGCTCGCGCATCATATTTTATATTTTCTATTTGAAAATGCTCGTCATATTTTAGAATTTTCAGTTGAAAATGCGATTAAAAACATGAAAAGTGGTTATTTTTGGCTCACTCGCTTCGCTCCCTCATCATATTTTAGAATTTTCAGTTGAAAATGCGATTGAAAACCAGAAAAGTGGTTGTTTTTGGCTCGCTCGCTTCACTCGCTCATCATATTTTAGAATTTCTATTTGAAAATGCTCATCATATTTTAAAATTTTCAGGTGAAAATGCGATTGAAAACCAGAAAAGTGGTTATTTTTGGCTCGCTCGCTTCACTCGCGCATCATATTTAAGAATTTCTATTTGAAAATGCGATTGAAAACCAGGAAAGTAATAATTTTGGGCTCGCTCGCTTTTGGACTGTCTTTTTTTTTTCCTCTTACACACATTTTAATATCAATTTTGTGAGCGAGCGAACAAAAAGTAACCGCTTTTTTGGTTTTTAATCACATTTTCGAATAAATATTCTGAAATATGACGAGCGAGCGAACCCAAAATGGCTACTTTTCTTGTTTTTAATCGCATTTTAGAAAAGAAATTTAAGAATAATTATGACGAGCGAGCGAAGCGAGCGAGCAAAAAATAACCAAGTTTTTGGTTTTCAATCGAAGTTTTGAAGAGCGGAAAATGGGATTTCAGAGCACTTCAAAGCTTGAATATGATGCTTATGACAACATCTACATATTTACAAATTACTGTATAATTTTTCTTTTCAGTCCTCAAAATTTCTGGGGGGCAACTGGGGGGGGGGGCAAATGCCCCCCATCCCCCCCCCCCCCCCCCCCTTGGTGCCGCTACTGGTAAGGAGGGTCTATGCAGGTGGGTTCGGGCGTGTGTTTATACTGAAGTGTGAGTTCGACAGAAAAAAAAAATCGGCAAAAAAATCGATCATCCCCCCCCCCCCACTCCTCAAAGTGGATTTACGCCGGTGTCACAAATGATGTGTCTTGTAACATGTATAGTTCTCTCTTTTTAGTTTGAATCGATTCCTATCACAGCTGGTGTGTGTGTGTACCAAACAAACAGTATCATGCCGCAAAAAAAAAATAAATGAAATAAAATAAAATAAAATAAAATGGCACATTGATGGCTATGATAACTCTACTGCATCTTCATGTACAACTTGCCTGAACTGGCATTTGCCACAATGTCACATACTGATATTGAATTACAACCCAAAATAACCATAGTGAAATTATTTTTTTTTTCATAATTATTATACCTGCCTGTGCTGTTTCTCTCGAAGTTGCTGATATCGAGGGCGAAATGAACTGCGATGAACTGCTTTCACACCAAGGTACGTTCGCTGGGTACGGTCTCTGCGACCGTACCCAGCGACCGATAAAACCATGGTGTGAAAGCATTTCATCGTACTCAGCGACCGATCGTTTTGGTCAAAAACGATCAGTCGCTGAGTCCGACCTAAGAGGTACTTCAGCGACCGATCGCGACCGATGCAAGCTTGATGTGAAAGCACATCTTACTCAGCGACCGATCGAAATGCAATGACCCCCATACATGCCTACGCACTATCTCTACTTCCGCTTCCGGCTAGGTCAGCTATACAGCGACCGATCGCTCTGGGCCTGACCATTTTGACGGCGGTGTGAAAGCACGTATTTCATGAAGACAAAAATAACGAAATCTGTGCTACAACTTGCTTTCAAAAAGATACATTTGGAAGTAAAACATGTATATAAGATAGAAAATTAATCTTACTGCATATAAACAAAATGTAAATCAACTTATTAAAATGGAGGTTGATGGCATGGTTCACTGAAAAGTTAGAAAATGCGTTGAAAATGCATACTTACGGGAAGAGGAAGAAGCAGAGGCCGAAAGTCAAATTGATCGCCAGTAGAAGATAGCGCCAGTTTGTAATCAGGTAGGCATAGAAAGTGAGTAACAGGTATCCCAGGGAAAATGATGTTGATATGAAGATACCGACAAATGCTCGTCTGGATGGACCGACAAACTCCGCGCCTTTGGGAAGAATGTATATCTCACTAGAATTAGACAGATTTTAGTATTCTTAACAATATTCTTGACATGTAAATCGACAGGTTATATTTTTCTTGTACTCGCCGTATCAAAAGGAGAAACTTGCAAAGAATATTACATAATATGATATCCCTGCTGAGGTGACCCGACATCCGGGCCCGCTAATGCTCCCGCAAACCTCCTCCGATTTAGACGCACGATAAGGGGAAGGGTTACAATAGCGCTTTAGGTCAGACTATAGAGTTAGGGTAAAGGGGCTTTTACACCTTCACGGATCGCAACACGGATCATCCCGGATCTAAATCCGTGGTGTTCCGGGATGCAACGTCACGATTTTCATCGCAGTGCCGGTGTGAATACGATCCCAACTGGGTATTAATACGGAAAAGTACGGACAAGTACGGTGTCTACACGGATAGACAAGGCAGCAACACGGACCTTGCCGGAGAAGTCCCAGGAGCGAACACGGATTACAAGGAGGAGCACGGATGTTACTGGACCCTTACACGGTCCTTTCACGGAAGTGTCCGTTCTCTACTGGAATATCCCCGGAGTACTGACGGATGATATGACCATGTTGTCACTAATATTTCTAAATATTGTTCATAAGAATATTCGGCCATTTACTTTGCTATATGCTTCTTGAGCGATTAGGTTTACGTGTGTTTTGATTCCATTTACCCATCTAGAAATGCGCCAAAAATATATCGGGGTGGAGGCTTTGCTATATGGCCAAATATATAGAAATTAGGAAGGGCCCGGCTGCTGCTGACAAGCAAAAAAAAAAAAAAAAAAAAAAAAGAAAGAAAAAAGAAAAAAAAGGGGAGGGGAAGTAAAATGAAGAAAAATCATACAAAGTCTAGTCGGGCAGATATTAAAGAAAATTTGCTGCAAGACATTGTTGAAGAAATACAAACAATAAATGGAAAAAAAAAATGGTCGTGAAAAAAAATTTTATGGGGCATAAACCCCACCAGTATGCCAGTGCTGCTGCTTGTTAGAACCGTGAAGGTAAAACTGGTAGTTGAAGTTGCCCGCAGCAGCCGGAAATTGAAAAAAAATATATATATATTAAAAAAAAATAGCGCAAGGAAAAGGAGGGGTCTGCTGTTTTCACATTTGATACGTCCATGTTTGGTTGTCACATTAAAAAAAATTGTTCGTTCGTGTAGAAAAACAAAGAAAATTTCGAACCCGGATGACAACGGTGTTAATACGGACCCACCGGTGTCTACACGGGGACTCCCGGATGCATTCGGTGGCTTCACGGAGGTACACGGTGCCTACCAGGATGAATACGGATGGTTTTTCATCCGTGTACTCCGGGATGAAAAATTGGGCAAGCTTAATTTTTCTCCCGGATATGCCGGTGCACCACGGATGACGCCGGATGAGCCCCCGGTGTATACACGGTGATGCCGGACTTAACAAGGATAACCCCGGAATGACGATCCGGGATGATCCGTGTTGCGATCCGTGAAGGTGTAAAAGCCCCCTTTGTGCATATGTTTTTGTCATTAGTTACGTAATCGGTTAGTATACGAGATTGATGCGGAGCAATTGTCGCCGGAGCATGTCAGGGATTCCCCTTCTATGTGACAAAATAATGAGGAGTAGAAGGACATCTGAAAAGAATAACGCAAGGTCATGACGCCTGGAGAGAGATTACTGATTGATTCACTAGGATCTGCCATTTGGCAGATCACTGCTGATGACTGGTGTGATGTAAAACTGAATACATGATCAATCAAGAAGATGTACCTTCTGAAATTCAAATGTAAATTCATTTAAGGTCTAACGTCATATCTGTATCTCTATTCTTTACTAATCTAAACATTGTCTAAGATTTAAAAAATAATAATAAGGCCTGTGTTAGGCCAAACTAACCTAGGACAGTGGAAATGAGAAGCATTCCAAAACAACCTCCTGCTTGAATGACTCTCAACACCACGAAAGTGATGTAGTTTGGAGAAAACGCAGCACCGACGCCAAATACAACCACGAGAACATTGCTGATGATAAGGGTTATTTTCCTCCCATATCTACAGACACAAAATAATGAATAAGAAATTTTTTCAAAGATTTACTAAAGAAAATATATAAACAGTTTAGACTTAAATGATACTCGGCATTCCCCTGTCAAACTAAGGAAAATATGTGGGGTAAGGGGAGAGGGAAATAAACAGAGGAAGAGAAACAAAAGAAAATGGGGAAAATCCTACGACAATGGAACAATGTTTTCCCAGAAAAACCCTTACAATACCCCTCTTTAGCATAAATATATAGCACTTATTTTTTTCGTGGAAAACACTAGAGACATCACCCGCTAAATGACTCGACCAGTATTATTCCAGGGCCGAATGTATTTCATTTCATTTATTAATTCCACATTAAAAATCAGAAAATTATACAACAATACAAATCAAAGAAATCGGATTCGGACATATAAAACAATAAAACACAATATATAAAAGGAAAGGAAAAAAGAACATAATGTGGACGGGGCTAGAAAAAGCAAAGCTTGTCTAGTCTATCCCCGTTAATTATTTAAAGGGGAAGTCCACCCTGAGAATATGTGTGGCCGAGTAAAAGGCAGAGGGAAAAGAGGGACAGGGCAGCGGGGGGGGGGAGAAGAAGAAGGAGAAGAAAAAGAAGGAAAGGAAGAAGAAAACGAAAAAGAAGAAAAAGAAGAAGAAGAAGAAAAAGAAGAAAAAGAAAAAGAAGAAAAAGAAAACGAAGAAAGAGAAAAGAAGAAGAAGGAAAAAAGAACAACAAAAAAAAAACATCGAAAAACAGGAAAGTCATGACCCCCTCCCCCTGCAACCAATTACGGACAAGCCGGCAACCCCCCCCCCCCGTAACACAGCACCCGAGCCCACCCCCCCCCCCCCCCCCACTCGCTCGATAATAAAACCTCGGAACATCCCAAAACAACCTTAGATACACACATACAAAAACACACGCACGCAGGCCACACCCTAACACACACTCTACACAAGTAACAACTACACATAAACCCAATAAGCATTCACTGACCACACCCCAACACTCTCGAGCACAGAACAATGGGATCACTGATATCACTGTTGTCCGCCCTGAAGCGTGCAGAGTGCCGTCAGCGAATGCTAACTTCCACTGTAAACAGCTTCACAAAACTCCACATCAGGGAAGTGGGCCCGGATGCCACGTCACGTGGAGCCGCCAAACCACGCCCGACCAATCACAGGACCAGAAAGTTCACAACCTCTATTCCCAACCTGAAATCACCCGACCGAACCCCCTCTCCAACACCGACCCCTCCCTCCCCTCTCTCCACCATCACCCTAACCAATGTATAGTATTCAAGTAAAGCCCACCGCACACTCTACGATCCTATTGCGACCCGATTTTCGAACAAATGGCATTTTGCATTGAATATGAAAGTTCAGATTAAAGTTATGTTATTTGAAGCTCGGAATAATGACAGGAATCAAAAAAAAAAAAAAAAAAAAATGGGTTAACTGCAAGCCTTGTGGTCAGAGTAAAGGCCATTGGCTTCAAATCGCAGCCGATCGCAAGACTGCTATGAGTCACTACGATTCGAAATTGAATTCGCTTTCGCTTTAGTTCCTACACGGAGGCTCGCAATAGCCCGGAATTTCGATTTTAGTATACATACGACTATTCGAAACTTTTGTCATTAAGATTTTACATGTTTGGATGTTCATATCTTAATGCTATAACAATTTGTTTTTCCAAAATCGGGTCGCAGACGGATCGTATAGTGTGTGGTGGGCTTAAAGTGCAATGGTAGCGACATAATACAGAAAATATAATCACGCAGATTGTGGGAGCTCATTTGAGAGCTATCACTTCCATTCGAAGAGTAACTCTTCTTCCAATCCAATCCAAAAGTCATTTGATATAGCGCATTTTCCTCGCAGTTACAAAGCGCTGCACACACTACTGCATGTTTGGGCCACTCAAACAAAAATTCATCACTTCACAAAGATCAGTTTAGTCTATACAATCCACTGTTCTCTAGCAGCGTAGATGGGATTGAGACATTTCTTGAATGGGTTTACTGGTTTAAACATGTTAATTCCCATTCTTCTAGTTCATGTAGTTAACAAAACTCAGTGTCACCTTTTTCTGTTTATATTTCCTTATTAAACCTTACCTATCTGCAACTGAACCCAGAAGGACAGAGCCAATCAGGACCCCTACGAAGAAGATGGATTGAGAGAGATTGATCAAGTATTTCCGTTCACAAACCAAGTCAAACTGCAAAGAGTAAATAGATTAAACAACAGTTATTTTTCTGATAATACATAATAATTTCATTTTCAGAAACATGTTCTTCATAAAAATATAATTTCAAAAGAACATTTTTTATAAACTGGAAGAAGACGATATAATGGTAGACTACGAACAGCGTCGTATATGAAAATAAGAAAATTACTTGTTTCAAAATTATTCACAGCTGTAATAAATGATACCAACTGATTAGATTCTTTGTTTGTTCATAGCAAGTTGTATTTTTTGCCTTGTTTTGTTTCAAGTCAAAATCATGTTTTGATTTATAATTTTCATTGATTTCAGTGGGTATTCTTTTATTATTTCTAAACAAAGTGGTTGGAGAAAAAAAAAATATTACTTTACCGACTGAGTAAAAGTGTATGCTGATAACACCTTGTCATGCTCCCATCCTTGATCACATGATATGACGTCATAACGATCTCCACTCTGATTGGTGTTTTCAGCAAAGAGCGTCAATGCATCAGCAAACGATACCTGAGAGACATCGTACTTGTGACATTGATCGTATACTATATCGTCGTCTGCTACCGTATGTGGTATGCTGAGGCGTTTCTTGTAGAATGCACATTCGCTCTCATTTAGGCCCAACCCTGTGCAGTTCGCACCATCCCAATTAGGAACCTGCATGTGATGATTAAAAATGACATCAGGTGGAAATGATATTTTCTTTATTGTTTTTTGTTTGTTTTTTCTTCCTTTTTTTTTTTTAGTTCTTTTGAAATCATTTAAAAAGTAGTACAAATTGATAATTGATTTAAAAAAAAAAACCCTGGTTAATGAAAATAAAGCATTAAATTTACCAGCTGACAAAAGAATTCTGTCGTTTCCGTAGACCATCAAGTGTCAGGTCCCTTTGTAGGCAATGGGAAGATTTTGAAGTATTTTCGAAAAACAAACAAACAAACAAATAATACACTGGCATAGATATGTAGTGATATCTACCTATCTTATACCTATCACATCAAAAAGAGCAATATCATATTGTCCTCCAAGATCAGTTTTTTTGTGGGGTCAACTGCCCAATTAAGGATCATAGTCCTATACTGGTATTTGTTGTTTGCTTCCGCGTGGAGAGAATACACTGCGCCCTCCAAAAGAAACCGAGATTGATCGAGGTTTAAACATAATTTATCTTAATCTCAAGTCAAGTCTAGACCGTCTTCTTTCATGCGATGCTACTCATATGATACACATTTCACGCATGAGTGAATAAAGATCATGTGAAGGAGGGCTTCCAAAAATTCGTTTGGCCAACGATGTTTGAATTTCAAAGGGATAATCACATTTTTAAAAAGTTCATTTTCTGCCCTTTCGTTTGACACTTCAGTCGGGAAAAGTGAACCAGGGATGACAGAGATAACTTGAATTGCATTTCATTTCCGTGATTTCTTAAATCATTAGTTTCTTAACTTCTCACCAATTTTTCGCATGTATGGATGGACATGGTCACGCGTGAAAAACTTTCGTGTAGAAACCCCTCCCATCCCACCCTCCTCATCCTCATTGTCCATCACCACCCCACCCCCACCCCTATCCCCCCCCCTCTCCCCCTCTTTATACGTGTGAGGGTGTGTAACTCCATGGTTCATCTGATGTATAGATTTAGTCAAACACTAATATATATATGAAACGGATTTATTTAATATCAAACATCGCAGCCAGTGGCTGAATTGCGTTTGGTTTACAATTGTGATTAAAAATAAGATAATAGCGAAAAGACACTACATAATGAAAGAAACACTTTAGTGAATATAAATAATTGACATACATAAAATGCATAACCGCATAACTTGCATGTTGAAACCAATGCCTCCCATCCTCCTCCTCATCATCACACCATCCCAAACCCAACTCGGAACCCCAAACCGACTCTACCCCCCCCCCCCCCCCGCACACTTCCTCTCTCCCCTCTGTATGCGGGTATGTGTGTTGATGTTATGGTCGTTCGTTCATCTAATGAATTTATTTAGTCAAACACCACTGCATAGCTACCAACACTTTCAAAACAAATTAAGTTCTTATCTTGGTTACATAAAACTTCATGAATTCAACCAGACATGACATTCTTATAGACAGCAACCTCAGCAACTTGCTGAAGGCTCCCAGAACGTACCCATTCTGTTAGTAGAAACACTCGTTGATAGATCTGTTGTTAACTGCATGGTATGAGCTCTTATCATTTTGGTGAGGTTTTGTACTCACCAATCAATTTGGTTGATGATCAGCCATGCATGAAGTTTTTTGTCTTCTCTGTTCACTGCTATGACAGGCAATGATTGCAAACGGATTCATTAAATAAATCATGGAAATGCAAGCATCACTTTACACGAACAGGGCTCACTCATCTGGCTCGTTTATATCCATTGAGGAGTCATACTATCATGACTATAGAGCAGAAAATGAACTGTTAAGAAGTATTATTTTCATATCACAATAACAGACATATTTTCATAGCTATCTCTTTGAATTTGAGGTATCGTTGTGCAAAGGACTTTTGGTAGCGCTGCTTCATATTGTTCTCATTCACTCATGTGTGAAGTATGTATCATATTAGTGGTATATGATGAAAGAAGAGGGTCTAAGCTTTACAAATAATGTATTAGTTATTAATTTGTATGAACTTAAAAATAATAGTTTTAAGGAAAGTGACATGGGTTTAAAACATATTATAAATCAGCTTGATAACAGCACCGTATCTGTTGAGAAACAAGAGGACGTTAATTATATATATGCATCATGAACAGCCAACAACCTCCCAGCTCTCAACAGACGACAGTGCCAAATGGATGGTAATACTGAAATTGACTGAACTTAGTCAGCTGAACTTGTAATAAATAATGAGTATGTCCCAGAAAAAGCGAAACTGAGATATTCCGATGTTTATTCTTATTTTAATCACTAACATTATAATAATGTTAGTGATTAAGATAAGAATAAACAAAAGCGAAACTGAGATATTCCGATGTTTATTCTTATTTTAATCACTAACATTATAATAATGTTAGTGATTAAGATAAGAATAAGCATCGGAATATCTCAGTTTCGCTTTTTCTGGGACATACTCATTATTTATTACAAGTTCAGCTGACTAAGTTCAGTCAATTTCAGTATTACCATCCATTTGGCACTGTCGTCTGTTGAGAGCTGGGAGGTTGTTGGCTGTTCATGATGCATATATATATAGTTAACGTCCTCTTGTTTCTCAACAGATACGGTGCTGTTATCAAGCTGATTTATGATCTATTTTAAACCCATGTCTCTTTCCCTAAAACTATTATTTTTAAGTTCATACAAACTATTTGAATATATATATATATATATATATATATATATATATATATATATATATATATATATATATATATATATAATGTTCAAAGGGTCCGAAAGGTCCGACAAAGGTTATGAACAATATTATTGGTTGAAAAAGACAACCCATCTTGGATTGGTTATTCTAACCAATATGTCGGTCGGACACATATTCACCAATAGCTTTGGTTGGGTTGGAATTGACCCATATTTGGGTCATTCTGACCAATCCTTTCTTAGAGTGTAGTAATTTGGGTAGGCCTGTATCTACCAACCATTTTAAAAACGTTCTTCTGTAATCAATCTTTGATCAATATTATATGTTTTGTTTTTCAGAGTGCACTCGACCTTGTGGTTGCCATTGCTGCAGTCAGCAGATATGATTTGTTGAAACCATTATCTTCACTATCTTGGAAAAAATAATATTGTTTTGACCTGAGACCGGACGTGACCCCAGAGGCGCAGGAAAGATTAAAACGTAAAAAAAAAAAAAATGAACGCGAGTTCTGGTCACGTGATTGTGTGACAGAAAAGTTTCCAAAAAATTGGTAAAAGTTGAATAAGTAGTGATTAAAACGTGATGGGTTATCATGGGTACTCTAAAGTTTGAAACCATCTCAATAATTAAAAATAAATCAGCTGAGTCTTCTTGAAAAGCACAAGTCCTGTACTGCACACAGTAATGGGTATATATCACGGTAAATGGAGCTAGGCCTACTCACAATTTCTAGGCCGCACACTGTTATGTCTTCACATATTAAAGTACTGTTCAGTCATTAAAATGATGACAATTTACCGGACGTAAAATTACGTTGTAGCGTGTCTTTATTCAGTCGACATCTTGGCTCTCTCTCTCTTTGAGCATGCATACAATCATTAACTTTCATGCAACATCCATTATACATAAATGGTCATTGTGACACCATTCATAATACATCTGCATATATAACAAACACTCAAGCTATTTCTTGTCATGTTTAAAGTATGTGAGCATTTGAAGAGCGATCCTTTTCTGGTGAAATTTCTATATGATATTCTTCCAGATTGACATCAAACGACTGAAGCTCACCAATTATCTTTCAGTTTCTCCCCGAACTTAAGCTTTTCTTTAAGTGGTCCAAAATAAGACAATGAAAGTTCAGCCAACGCCATGAAAAATTACTATGGAACTAAAACAAGGACATCATAAAGACACAAGAGGTACAGAAAAGATTATCAAGGAAAAAGGAGTTTAGTTTAACAAATAAGAGCAGAAACTTGAACCATTGTTATCAAAGTTGATGATCTAAACGTGGGCATACAGGGAAAAAAATCGCTAGGAGAGTTTGAGTTTCTTGATGCTCTTCTCGCCAGTCATTAAAATTTTTCTCTGGACGAGTCATGATAGCTTTAAGTCGAATTGAAATTCAAGACTTAATTTAACAACATTTATTTAGTTACAAATAACCATGATAGGCATGATCAATTACACTTGTGTAAGCAATAGGCTTTTCGATGGACAGATTGTTCGCAGATTTTCTGTTTTTATTTACTTCTCCGGGATAGGTCAAGCGAATGTGCTTTTTCTTGTAATGTCAAGGAAGAAAATAATTTATTTATTTGAATATATTTAGACAAGCACAAAAGATTAGCAAACATGCTGTTTTACATCAATGTTCTGATTACAAAATAAAAAGCAACAAACACATTTGTTGAGTGACGAATAGCCACTCAACAAAGCGACAAGAATGAATGCTACGACGACTGATACTTTATTGTCAGCACACGATCGAACATAGGCTAATAACGGACCATAATGATAAACAGTTTTGGATGAATAATTTTGGATAACCCGAATGAATTTGATGAGGTCTTTCATTTCACACAGCAGGAAAACAATATTTTTCTACCCCTTTCCCGGAAAAAGGGAATAACTTTAGCCAAATGATAAGGTTTTGCTAAATATATCCCCACGTCAGTAAACAGACAACAGTAATGATTTAAAAAAAAAAAAACAGTTCCATTTAGTACCAGACTTACCGAGCACCAATGATCGGCAGAACCAGCCAAGAAAACGACTGCGAGAACATTGGCTGCAGCCGGGAACCAGAACGTAAATACCAAGGCATAGGTGATCTTCTGGTAGGTACCAAACTCCCCAAGAGTCAGAAGCAAATCGTCAAAAGCCATCGCGTTCCTTAAAATGAGTTGTCCAGTACGGGGAAGCCAGGAACTTGTGTTTCTTCTGCGTGCTTTACATGTATAATGTCAACACGTGTCTATGCGCAGTCGATCAACAGCAAGAGCAGCCAGTATTAAAGGAAACCGACACCTTCAAGTAAAGTAGTTTTTAAGTCAAAGCTAAAATTAAGACAAAATAAATCAGATCAACGACAATTTGAACGAAATATGACACGGAATAAGAAAAGTTATGCCTATATGAAATTTTCTGTTTTTGACACTACCATATGTTGTAGAAAACTCTCACTCTGTTTGTACACATGTCATGTGTCGCATATTATTTATTACCTTGAAGAACACATGTTTTCATTGTCCTTATCCAAAATATCTTGTGGAGAAAACACTCCTACGTTATGTATCTTGAGTGTGGCTTAAGAAAATGTGAAAATCTTAAGCAAAATGTTTAGAATGTTAAATCATAAACCTTATTGAGAGTTGTTAACAAAATAATGTCATCAATTGTAGCCATGGTAGTGTCAAAATAATTTCCGTAAGAAAATGTGGAAATCTGAAGCAAAATGTTCAAAATATTAAATTATGTGTGTACAAAACACACTGAGAGTTTTAATTGTCCACAAAATTATGTCATCAGTAGCTATGGTAGTGTCAAAATAATTTATTACAAAAAATTTTATAAATTATAGCATAACTTTATTTTTCCGTGTCCGATTTCGTTCAAATGAACTGTTTGATTTCGTTTTAGCTTTGATTTAAAAACTACTTAACTCGAGGGTGTTGGTTTCCTTTAAAAGGGGATATTTCACGAAAGTCAAACATGAGAGGCTCTCATATCTTATGAAGCGTTATATGTTTTGAAAACATCCTCGGGATATATAGCAGGTAATATAACTTCAGGGGTGAATAAATAGAGAAAAATTGCCCCCCTCCAACACACACACACACCATCTTCTCCACCCCTTCCCCCATCTCTCTCTCTCTCTCTAGGTATTTCTGGACATGCATTTACTGGCAGCATCAAGAATTTTTCCGGTTGGCTTTTTCAGGTGTCTTTTTTACCCGAAAAAAGGGTCCTCTGCATTTTCACATGTATTTTACTCTAAAATTTTGCTTCAAAAAGGGGGGGGGGGCGTGCCGATTCGCTCCCGCCCCCCGGATTCGCCCCCGTAAGATGTCACTGATCTGGAGAGATGTTGCTGTATTGAATTAAGGATAAAATCTCTGGATAATATTCCTATAAATCTTCGCTTGAAAGTTCTGTCCTTCAGTAAGATATACCTCTCTTTATTCAACTGTACTTTATTTGCAGGGCCCCCAAGTATAACAGTGTTATCACTGACGGGGTCGGGTCACCCTGGGTACGCAAAACAAAATAAAAGAATAAAGATAAAATAAAAAATCCAAGCGCATCACGATTCGTTTGTGCTTCATGTACCACCTCTCTCTCCCCTCGTACAAAATGGATGAAATGACCCTTGAGATTTTATAGAATATATTATCCATATATTGCTTGAACAGGAATCATAAGGCTCAATAAACTGCTTGGAAGGAAAAATTTGAATATCCGTATGTAATGGTCAATAATCCAGTGACCAATGAAGTCAGTAGATCATTAACCTTTTTGGGGATCTGTTGGTTCATGGAATCTTTTGGAAGTATTTTATTGCAAGTTGACCCAGAACTTTAAAAGAGAGAGAGAGAGAGAGAGAGAGATAGAGAGACGAACACTCGAAATAAAACACTGTGGAGAGGAAACTTATTTTGATGATTTTAATTCTAATGTAAATAATTTCATGATAGCTGTCGACATCATAAATTCATAATAATTATAATCATAATTTCAAAAATCTTTATATTTCAATAGCTTCATCATTCATTCACTTCAAAGTTTTCTATATTTCGGTAGCTTTCACGAAGAATATCAGTATAGGAATATTTGAATTACACCCGGGTTTGTTAGGTACGGTGAGATGTTAAGTATATGAAAGACCTTTGTGATGAATGAGGTCTCAGATCTTAAACCAGTTCTACGTTGTTTGTCGACAGAATAAGTCAATATAGATTTCAAACTAAATATTTCATCATTTTTTTTGCATAGCGAAGAGATTTTGTTGTTACTGTTGTTGCTACTTTAAGGCATTTATGCACCATATCAAAATAGATCAATATTCAATATTCTGTATTTCAATATCTCACTCTTTAACATTGGTGATATTCAAGTAGTTATTAAATAATTCATCATGTTTCATAATAATAGGTAATATCAGTGAAAAATGAGATAATTGCATTTGTTAAAAAAAAGTTTTTCCATTTCCTTAGTCGTAGTGAAGATGATCAGTTGCTTTGGTATGAGTTCTAATGATGAAGTTCATTGGGTCACAAAGGCTGGTGGTGAGGTTGTTGTTGGTTTTTTTCTCATAGAAGGTAGTTGAAGAAATGTTTAACTTTTCTGTCTCGGTAAGATGACTAGCAAAGACAGTTCTTAGGGCGTGGAGAAGATGATGAGGATAACGGTGATGGTGGTAGCAGCTAAACTGGTTGATGTAAGATTCCAGTTGCAAAGACACCTGACGTCACGATGTTGTTACCGCCGGTGTTGGTGTAAAAGTAAGGGCACTTTGGTGTTGACTTATACCTTTGCTGCTGATGGAACTGAAAGCACAGGCCCCTGCTGTTGACATTGTTTAGGTTCTCCTGCCCTTGGTGCCATGATGAGAAGAAACACCTTGATGTTACTGTAACTTAAGTATAAGCACTTTGATATTGACGTGCTTTGTGTCACTGGTGTGAGCAGACACACTCTGGTGTTACAGTTCTGTTTCCGATGGAGCTACTTGAGCAAAGACACTCTGGTGTTAAAATGTTCCACTGTTGTTGGTGGGAGCAGACGCACTCTGTTGGTGAAATGCTTTCAACACTAATGCCACTGTGAGAACCCACAGCCCATTGTTTGAGTCTTATTTCCACTAGTGTCGATGTGAGCAGACGCAAGCCGGTGTTAAAAGTGCTTTTGCACGAGTGTAACCATGAGAAGCAGAGATGTACAGCTATATTTTGCTATAAGGAGAGACAGCGTTGATGTTAACTTTTCACCATTTAACCATTGATGACCCGGATTTGTTATTTCCAGTGTGCTTTGTGTGCTTTGATTTCCCGATCGTTTTGAACCCAATCCATATATAAATTTGCGACCCACCCCTTATTAATCCTCGGCCATTAGCATAACCCCCTAAAATGTGTAACCAATTTAAATAACCGGAATGTACTGGACAGTGACTTTAAATTTTACTCTTTTGAATGAAATTGTGGATCCTTTTCAAGTTGTTTTTGGAAGCTGAAATTGATCTACCTAACTAGAGCTGGATAATGAGCGGGCCAATCGCATAATGATTGGTGTAGCAGTGAAGTAGTATTAATAAATTGGTATACAACTTGAGCATGAGCCATGATTCAATGCCTATAATGATGTCAGTTCAAACATTATCCTTTTGTTATGCAATCTGATTATCACAGAATACTTTGATGAAAAGTTACTTAATTTCAATGGAGACGGTGATCACAGTTTTGTTTCTTTTCCTTTAATTATCTTTTCTTTTTTCCTTTTTTTTTGTTGCTGATTTTTGTTTCTTTTTGTTAATTTCCTGATTTTTGTTTCTGCTTTTTGTTTTCTAATTCTCTTTTTTCATGATCTTTAAAAAATTCATTCATTTATACAGAATCTGTTTATTTGAGATTTATTTCGGAGGATGGTTTTTAGTTTCATCATGTGGACATTGTTAGGTAATTATGCCATCTTTCAGTTTTATTGCAGTTTCTTAAATTCAATTTTTTATGCCATGTTCCAGAGATTTTCCAAGGTACGCATTTGCTGTCCACATGTTCAATGCCAGAGAAAGATCATTCGGCTTTCTCTTTCATAGGGTAGGGTGTCATTCGGTATGACTGGTTGCCATTAACGACCATATCATTTCAAAGTGGATTATACAAGTTATACAGTGACACTAAACATTGAAAAACAAACTAAACAAGACAGAACACAAACGAACAAACGAAAAATTTAAAAAGCTGAAAGGAGAGAGCGAGAGGGGGAGAGAGATAGAGAAACAGAGAGAGAGAGAGAGAGAGAGAGAGAGAGAAGAAAATCCTCGTAGATGACAGACGGCATATCGTAATTAAGTTTCGGTGATAATTAAAGTGCTGCTGAAGGAGAGGATCCTCGAGATTATTTCATTGCAAAGCTATAAATGTGGATATCTTTTCCGGGGTTTACCTCTTGCTATCTTTTTTTATTTCCTTTTTTTTTTTCAAAATTGAAATTTGTTCTTGAATTCTTTTCTTTTTTTGATTCTTTATTGTTGTTTCCTATGGGAGCTTGATGAATACGACTGAGCTTAAAAACGGATTATTTTTTTCTTTATTCCTTCTTTCACATTTAATAAGAACTTACTTTCTTTCGTTGTTTCTTTTGGGTTGTTTTTGGTTCCTTTGGAGAAGAGCTTCATAAGAAGGGATGCATAAACATATAAAAGTCATTAAAAAGGACTAATGGTTATCCAATAGCCCCTAGCTCTTTTTATTTCTTTTAATTTCTTCAACTTCTTCTGCTTTACTTCGTTTTTTTTTCTTCTGTGTTCTTTGTTATTGGTTTTTAGGGAGTTCAACTTAATGCAATTTCTTTTTCAATTATTATTTTGCTTTTTTTTTATAAGGAAACTTATTTTCGTTCTATAATTATTATTCGCACCGCGGGTCGTGAATTTCACGACTTGGGATGCAAAGTTTGCGCCACGGGTCATGAATTTCGCATCGCGGGTCGTGAATTTCACGACTTGGGATGCAAATTTCAGGACCTGGGATGCGAAATTCACGTCGCACATGACCTGTTGTCGAGCGTACTTCAGGGCCACCATACTAAAATATCTACTGGCCCTAGTGGACAAACTCCCCAAAGGTCTCATGGCCGGTATGCCATTGGCCCCATTTCAGATGAGATCAGCTTACCTATAACGTGTGAGATGGTAGCAAACCCAAAACAGCCTCCAGCCTGGATAGTCCTCAGCACTACAAAAGTGATGTAGTTCGGAGAAAAAGCAGCACCGACGCCAAATACTACAATAACCACATTGCAAATGATAAACCCTGGTTTTCTGCCGAATCTATATACGAAAAAAAACCCCCAAACAAACAAACAAACAAACAAAAACACACCACACAATCGGACAAAACAGCCTTCTCATAAACCCGAAGTGCAGGCGATATAATCAAGGGCCCCTTAAACATGAAGAGTTACCATTTATTGAATCTCATTGAAATAAATCATATCGAATCTTTAACCATTTATCAGTCGTATATTTAGAATCAACAGAAAATTTTCTGTTAATTTCTAGATTTCGGATAGACGCAAATCTAGAGATACAATATTTAGAGAAAGGAGAATGGAGACATACTAAACTTTTATAAGTTAAGTCTTTTATTCTTTATTTTTCTTTTATTTTGATTCATTTATTTGGGGGGATTACACGGCCTAAATTATGATGATGAGGATGCTGTTTAAAAACATTCAAAGGCGCAGATGTAGTGAAATTCCCTTGCCGTTGACAAATTATCCGCATTCCAGAGACGTATCTTATACTGCTTTCACACCAAGGTACGGTCGCTGCGACCGATCGGACGTGCTTTCACACCTCCGTCAAAATTTGGTCAGGCCCAGAGCGATCGGTCGCTGTATAGCTGACCTAGCCGGAAGCGGAAGTAGAGATAGTGCGTAGGCATGTATGGGGGGTCATTGCATTTCGATCGGTCGCTGAGTAAGATGTGCTTTCACATCTAGCTTGCATCGGTCGCAATCGATCGCTGAAGTACCTCACCGACCGTACTCAGCGACCGATCGTTTTTGACCAAAACGATCGGTCGCAGCGACCGATGAAATGCTTTCACACTATGATTTCATCGGTCGCAGCGACCGCTCGCAGCGACCGTACCTAGGTGTGAAAGCAGTATTAGATCAAATATTACCTGTCCGCTATTGCACCAAATGACACAGAGCCAATCAACACACCAATGAAGAAGATGGATTGGGAAAGATTGATCAGGTATTTTCGGTCACAAACCAAATCAAACTGCAAAGAAAGTTTGAAAAGTATTAAAGTTGACTGAAACCGTACCACCATGGGTGCTTTGTGATAAACGTTTCAAATCTGTACAAATTTTCATGGGTGATAGATAAATATTAAAATTCTACAGAGTAGTATGGTTTTCTTGCAATTGATGTTGCTGTGGGGTTGCGACTAATGTCACATGTCTAAGGAGGTGTTGCAAGGAAGTTGAGTTGCGATCAACTGCAAATCAGTTGCAAATTTTGCGCTTGATTTACGATTGATTGCAAGACTTGCACGTGATATTGATATCAGGCGTAACTTTTCTTGCAAAAGGGTTGTTAGCTGCGATCAATTGCAAATTTGCAATAAATCGCAAGACTTGTCTCTACCCCATTTCCAATTTTGAATAAAAATTTACATGTAACAAAACGTTTGCATCCGCAGTCGCTATTATTTGATTCATGAAATAATATTTGGGAGATATTCCATACTATAACCTATACCCTTAGAACAGTTTGTTTACAAATATTAACCTTCATGTATAACAGTTGGTTTACAAAGTTCCAAATGTTTTACAAACAATTTTTTTTCTTCAAACAACAGTTGATAGGTTCATATTTTAAACCTTATGATTTAACCAACTGTTCTGAGAGTGTATACTCTTCTTTACATTTAAACACTGTTAAAGGGATTAGAATATTAAATCAACCCCCTGTAAAAAAAAATGTTACGGAGTCATATAATATTATACAAATAATGAATGTTTATGAGTGCAATGGACAGAATATTTCACGAGGTGAAAGATGAAATGATCCAATTAACGATAATAATTTCATCTTTCACCGAATTAAATATTCCGTCCATTACACGAATGAAAAAACATTCAATATTTGTATTATATGACCCCTAAAAATAGATCAAATCGCAATAAATCAACAGCGCTATACGCTGTTCGTGGTGCACACTGCAAACGCAAGCGTTTTACGTACGTAGTGTGCCGAGCTCTCGGCGTTCGTGCAATGGAGCAAATCGTATGGATCCACAATTGCACGAATGATGACGTCATAGTGCAATGGGACCAATGATCAATATCAAACAACCAATCAAATGACAGGGATCTATTTAGGTGTTATATAATCTCTCATGGAATGTTCAGTCTGAAAGTGTATATCTTTTACTCAGTAGGCCTATAGAACGCATTCCTAATTTTTTTGCAAGATTAATAAATCTTTTTCCTCTGAGCAAGCATTCTTATCTGAAACTTGTTATCAGTAGTATTAATATATTCCTTAAATCTGACTGCCCGATTGAAAAACTCAATGAAAGCACAACTGTACCGATTGTGTAAAGGTGTACGCTGAAAATGACTTGCCATGCTCCCATCCTTGATCACATGATATGACGTCATAACGATCTCCACTCTGATTGGTGCTTTCATCAAAGAGTGCCAATGCATCAGCAAACGATACCTGAGAGACATCGTACTTGTGACATTGATCGTATACGATATCGTCGTCTGCTTCGGTATGTGGTATGCTGAGGTGTTTCTTGTAGAATGCACATTCGCTCTCATATAGGCCCAACCCTGTGCAGTTGGTGGTACTATCCCAACTAGAAACCTGGTGGTGTTTCAATATGTTAACGTGAAATACAATAATACACATGCATATCCTCTGGTCAAAGTGCCGACAAACAAACAAACAAACTTGCTTCGGGGAACTGTTCTTACACCCCCCCCCCCCCCCACAGACTCTAGAACAGTGCTTCTCAACCTTTTTTTACCTCGAGGCCCACTTTGGCTATTAAATTTTTTTCGAGGCCCACCTTCATTTTTAGAAAAATCTTAAGGCCACCTCACAGAATCTCAATGAGAAAAGAAAATCAATAAAATATGACAAAAGAAAATAGAGAACGAATTGTGTGGTAATTATCTCGACCACTACATTACCTACATTACATTACAAATTCCAACCTACAGTACATATATGGTTGCAATAAATGAAAGATTGATCATGTGATTTAATACCCCCACCCCAATCATAATGTACAGAAATCTTCGAAAATTTTTAGCACATTTCACCGACGATAATCCACAACGGTTGATATTATTTTAATACGTTTAATAAATTCAATTCAATTTGATGTCAACTGTAGAGCTGAATGCAATATTTTCTTTCCAACATATTTTGGACTGACTTCGCGGCCCACCTGAAAAAGCTCCGCGGCCCACCGGTTGAGAAGCGCTGCTCTAGAAAGAAAGGTATTAGGACATCCAAAACATTTTTTAAATCAGAAAACTTCCTAGAAGGCATCGGCCATTATCTGATTATTACAAAAGCACGGTTTAATATATTCTTTCATTTCTTGAGTTGACTTTAATTCTTTTTTAATATTAAGGGTAATTACCAGAACATATGATAAATTTTAAAGAAAATTGATTGAATTGATAAAACTACACTATTTTTACTAAACCATACATGAATGATGAAAATGTCAAACAATCATGTTTAGAGAATATGATGGTGTAAGCCTCCTTTGACCCACTCACAGTTGAGTCCTCGTGCTCGCAATAAAACATCACATATTGAAAGGATGGGCTTTAAGTAAGGTCGTATACATTACTGATCGAGGGAATCAGTGGCGTAACTACGAGGGGGGCATGGGGGCACGTGCCCCCGCCCCCCCCTCCCCCATCGGCTGCCCCCCCCCCAAAAAAAAAAAGAGGGAGAGAGAAAAGAAAGAAGGAAAGAGAAAAGGGAAAACAAGGAGAAGGAAAATGGTAAATCGGGAGTGCTCCCTAACTTCGCTCGTCTAGCATTTAAGCAACTTAACCAATGCCGATGCTAATTACTATTCAAATTCAAATTCAAATTCAAATTCAAATTCAAATTCATATTCATTCATTTCCTACAGAAAAAAAGAATTATGACATTTGCAAAGATATAATTCTTATGAAAGGAATCAGTTTGCATATTGTGTCTCATTCTAATGTTATAGGCTGCTATTGTTCCACTCATAGAATGTTAGTAATAACCACATCTGGATTTCACTCCCAGAAGTTTACTTAAAAGGGGCCTTTCTGTAGATGGCCTAGAGAAAAAAGAAAATTCCAATTTGTTAGTTTGCTAGCTCGCTACTCCCGCTAGGAAAAGCTAGAAACGAAATGATTTCGGGCACGGCAATCATATTTCAGAAGCGAGTAAGCAAAGTATCGTAATATTTGGGCAGTTAGAAGGTTCACAAAATTACAAACAAACAAACAAACAAAACATTCACTGTATTTTGCTGACGAATCCATATACATTAAGGTATTTTGTAGGGGGAAAGGGGTGGGCGCCGCTGACTTTGCTCGCTTGTTAAAACAGAATGGTTTCGGACGGTTAGCGAGGTACCTAAACCGATTCATGATTCAGCTCACAGAGGATCGAAAAGATTATACAGATATGAATATTTCGATGACGAAATAACACTTCTACAATGAAAAAGGGTATAATTTTCTTCGCTCGCTGCGCTCGCTCGATAAATAATTTTTCCAAAGCAAACGAACTGGGCGAGTGAGGTAACCAAAATGAATAATTTAGATGTTTCATATGCTCACAATGTAATTTACTGAAGGGGTGAGTGTGTGCCTTCCTCGCTCGCTTCGCTCACTCGTAATGGTAAGAGACATGATAGCTTCTGACTGAAAGCAATAGACCAAGGACGTGCTAAAATAGAGTCTTTGGCAGCAAGGTGATTAGATATTTGATTGAAATATCATCTGAGCCTGTAATGGTCCGATAGTGTATTTTGATAACAAAATAACGTATGTTTTTATTGCCAATCAAGCTCGCTTCGCTCGCTCGCAAAATCTAAATACAAGGTGGTATCTAGCAAGATGTATCAATTTCCAAAAATTTTAAAACGCTTCACGTCCCTAAAGAACCTTAATTGGAGATTACTGTCCTTATTGTTAACATGATAGAAATAACCACACAAACCCGCATAAAATTTTCTACTCGGTTCCATGGCTGTACGCAGCAGGTGGGCAGGGTGGAGGTTGCCCTTGAATTTTCCACAAATTCGGTACTGAAGTAGTTGACTTGTAGAAGATCTCAAACACCCATCGCTCTGTTTTCGGACTTACCGAGCACCAGTGGTCAGTCGAAGTTGCCAGGAAGACGATAGAAAGAACATTGGCTGCAGCCGGGAACTTGAAGCTAAACACCAAGGCGCATATGATCTTTTGGAAGGTACCAAACTCCCCAATAGTGGGTAGCAAATCGTCAAAAGCCATGTTCTCTATGTGTCACATGCCAGATACTCAATGACAATTTAGTAATGTTGCACTGAAAACTGGATTTAGCCAGGGGCACCACTGGTCTATAAAAAAGGGGGAGGGGTTTGCGGGATCAAACAAAGACCGAACAGACTGGTCATCAGTTTATGAGATATGCCGAAAAGGGTATGAAAAGTCCCTGAATGTGTCAAGGAAAATTGTGACAGGGGGTCGTCATACCCTTCACCCTGTAGAAACCTCCTCGGAATTACAACGGTGATTAACTCTGCACTACCTTTGCACCCAGTGCTGCTTACACACTTTTATGCATAGCCGTGTTAATATTATACTGCAAGTGTTGAACTTGGGTCTTGATATTTGCATAAGATTATGGGGTTTCAGCAATATTTCAGGTTTAGAGGCAGAGTTGACGTTATAAGCCTAATAAATATCTCATTTAATGACAGGGCATATTTCCGTTTGTTTTATGTTTTGATATGGTGTGAAATTTTTACCATATTTCGACATACTTCTTGCAATTTAGATTTTTACACTTTCATTTTATGTTCATAGACTCTAATTCAATTTCGATTCGACTGAGAGGGGCGGCGAGATAGGATGGGGAGGGTGGTAGGGGTATGACCCCCCCCCCCCTCTTCCACCCCTGACAAAATGATCGAATATGGTAACGCATACAGTAGTAAGTAGCAACAAAACTTCTCCTTCTCCTTTAAATTGTTTGCATTCGAAGGCCCCAAAGATGCCGAAATATATATATATATATTTTTTTTTTTGGGGGGGGGGGGGAGGGGGAGAAGTTGTTTGTTAGTTTTTTACTTGTGCCCCCGCAAGAGAATCCGAAAGAACTGCATTATTTCTGTAAAGATTAGGTACTTCAAAAGACGGCAAATTGAGGAAACTGTCCTTGAAAGAATGATCGCTAATTTTACGACATGTTATTTAGAATTTTAAAAGTATGGTTATTAAAGATGGAATGCATTAATGATGTTCAAAATTAAGAAGAAAAGTAGGCCACTGTTTTCATAGTCAAAAGCATATCACTTTATTATATTATCAAGCTTTGTTTTAATACATGTACATTCATGAAAGAAAGACAAATGTTCTTCCAGTTATGGTCATGTATTAACCGCTCCGATGGAAATTTCATCGTATTATACCAACTCATATAAACAATGTAATAATAATCACTGTCAATCCTGGTTTATTTATCTTGTTTATGATTATGTTATTACCAGAAATCTTGAAAATGTCATATGAATGTATCATAATTATTATTTCATTTCATGTTTTCCTCATATTTCTTCATATTTCATTAAACTTGATATTATCACAGAACTAAAGTGGACAGTGGAGTTTCCGAAAACAAGAACAATGAACTGAACTACGTGTGACCATAAATTCTAGTTTACTCACACTCAGTAATACGGAGTTGCAGTGGCGTAGACAGGTTCTCCTCGAGAAATCGAGGATCGATTTCGTATACTTCTTTTTTTTTTTTAAATACGTGCACACGTTGGTATCAATAATGGCTGCAGCAGTTTCATTTATTTGATTTACGATAAAAGAGCAATGTAGATAAAATGCCTTGCTCAAGGGCATAAGTCCCGTCCGGCGGGGATCGAACCCCCGACTTTCGCGTCTCCAGTCAAGCGCCTTAGACCACTCGACCACAGCACCTCCACAGATACACACACATGCACACGCACACCCACACAGGGCCGTACGCAGACATTTTTTGCTGGGGGGAGGGCAAGATGCGTAAAAATATTCGGAGAAACCGAGGGAGCGAAGCGACGGAACTTGTCATGGGGCGCTTTTGCATTTTCAAAAATGAAATTGAAGGATTTGGTGCACATTTATGGTGAATTTTGTGAAAATTTTCCAAAGTTTTCAAATTTCGGGGGGGGGGGAGGGGGCGGGGGGGGGCAGTTGCCCCCCCCCCCCGTTGCGTACGGCACACACATACACCCGAATGCACAGAAATAAATAGAAGATATACGCACCGTGACAAACAAATATAGAATATGGACTGACACACACTCTTGCATATTTGCATCACGCTATTTATCTTTTTCTTCTTTTTAAAACATATTTTGTTGTTACACCACTTCAGGAAAACAATGACAGCGCCGAAATTACCCTGAAGTAATATGAATCACTACATAAATCAGAATAATGATCGATAAAGTTATGATAGTAATCGTCACTTTAGTCACATTAACGATGAGGATGATGATGATGATAACTATAATCATTATCATAAGCATAATAACAATACATTATAAATTATCATTATCATTATTATTATTAGTAGTAGTAGTAGTAGTAGTAGTGTAGTAGTAGTAGTATTTTTATTATTTTTATTATTATCATTATTATTATTATTATTGTTTTTGTTGTTGTTGTTATTGCTGTTGATAATAATCATTATTATTATTGTTTCTATCATTTCTAAACATGTTAACTCAGTTTGATTGTAAGCAAACATCCTTCCCTAAAACCTGGGGGATGATTGTACATGTCATCCCTCTCCCCCGCTGTCTACGTCCCTGCGGAGTTGTAAAGTCAACAAGGAACTTGGGGGTCCTTCATAAAGCTGTTCGTAAAGTTACGAATGACTTTACGAACGACTGGAATCCGAATATGGCAAGCCTAATGGAATGCCCAGAGTTTTTTCCTGACGTTTTAACAAAGTGTGACCATGGTGACTCCATTTCCTACAATCTCGACTAAATTTTTTGCACAAAGTAATATTATACTTCGCAATAAAAATGTTTGTATACAATAGTAATGTTAATCTCTGTCTGCATATTAATTTCACCTTTAGCTGATGTGATTTATAATGACTGAGAATCCCATTTAGCCTGCCATAGTCAAGTCTTTCGTAACTTTACGAACAGCTTTATGAAACGACCCATATGTCGTCTTGATGGTGTGACCCTCAGTATTGGCTATCTGTTACTCTGTATATATGCCTATTCCCCCCCCCCCCAAAAAAAAAAAAAAAAAAAAAAATAGAAAGAAAAGAAAAGGGACCGTAATGGAGTCTTTGAAGGCATTACATGTTCAGTGTTATTTTCAAGAATCCTTTTTGAGTTGGTTTCCGTCTTTGGTCTCTATTACTACTTTTAAATGTAATTTATAAACCTGAACAATTCAATTCACTTTAATTCAGTGAGCATAAAGCGCAATAAAATCGATCGATACAACGAAATGTGCAATCTAGTTACATGCTGAGCAGAGTGGATCTATAAATCCACTCTGATGCTGAGAGGAGGCCGCCCTCTATGACTGGCTGCTATAAAGGCGGAGACTAGCAAATTTAGACTCGGCCAGTTCTACTCCATGGAACCTGTTATTGAGCATGTTAAGTGTCAGAAAAGGTTGTTAGTCTATCTCCCACCCTCCAAACCTTCCAGACTGTCATAGATGCCAACATGTTTAACATGAGCAAATTCAAGTACATAACTACATATGCATATGCTTTTAAAAAGTGAGAACGCTGACAGCATCTTACATTGCCATTTTACATTTAACATTAATTGTAAGGAGTTTCAACCTTGGTTCTGCTAAACTGTTCACTTTAAAAAATTCAGGCCTTAGCCTTGCCAACACGATATCTCAACAACCATTTTAGGTATGAACTTCAAACTTCGTGCTAGTGTGCATGATATGCAGATGAATTTATTTGGTACTCCTTGAATGAATGACTGGCATGTGGGTTTCGATATACACATGATACAAGTGTGTGCGTGTGTTGTGAATACCGTGCTTAAAAACAATCTAAAAGTAATCGCACAATATCGATTCTCACACACGCAAAAATCAGTGAAATCATTAAAACCATAAAAGAAAATTACCATAAAATGCCTAGACTGTCATAACATCATCATAAATTCAAGGCAAAGAGTAATTTCATTGAATAGGAGTGATTATTCGGACGGCTCGTTAAAGTCGGTGTTTGCTCAAGCGTGAATTGAAAATTTGTTTTGTTAGTAGCACTTGACAGATGAGAGGATTGATCATCTATCAACATGAAAAAATCTCCAAAATATCTTGAACTGTAATAATGACAGACTTTTTAAAAATGTAACGTTTTTTATACACCCGGTATATGAGGAGACAAGTTATCAGACTTTTGGGTTGTCAGGTCAAAGTTCAAAGAGGTCAAATAATCTGTAATCATAGGGTTTTTTATATTCTCGTTATCACAATATTCAGATAGTTAACTGAAATTAGGCATAGGCTTATAGGAGAGGCAGTAGCATACAGTATGATCTCGTTTATAGCTGTTTCAAGACGGAACCATGCCGCTTCAAACTTTTGTTGGTAACTTTTCCATGGCCTGAACCTCCTCCGTCGTTTTACTGAATGTGAGAATTAAAAAAATGAGACGTTTTTATAGTGAAGTCATAAAAGCTATTCGATTACTTTACACATAAAATCCACGGCATTTATTCTTACATTCGTACCTTTGTTCCGATCTAAATCAGCACAAAACGTCACATCATTTAGAAATAGATTTAAATTATTTTTCTTTGGGGGAATCCAGGAATACTAACTTGCATAATAATCATGCAAATTAGTGACAATACAATTAATCACAGACCATATGCATTTGATGGATTTTATTATTTGAAAGTGTTTCTACAGAAAGTCTGAAAATCACATCATTTCTTATGATTAAGGATGAAACTGCACTTTTTTAGCCAAAAGTTACTGAAAATGTGTATTAACATAATTTTGATTAAAAAGTTAAACAATTGAAAAGTCAAATGATTTTTTTTATTCATACTCTTCATAAGTTGTTTCGTGTCTGTGCCAATTTTTGCAGTCAGTCTATTCGTCACGTTGTCGAGATCTTGGGGGCCTAAAAAGCCGCCCCCTCCATGTGGCAGCCTAATAAAGCCATCCTCAAAAGCCCAGCGGTCTAAGGGTTAAGAAGGAGCCTCCTTTCGTCTCATTCTTTAATATCAAAGTTGTTGACAAAGTTTTTATGCAGTCATAAACGTCGTTTCTCATGTTTGTGTAGGGTTCAAACCCTAAGCCGGATTGCCTGGAATGGGGTGTGGAGCAGACCCCTCCCCCTTTCCGCTCCGACGTCACGAAAGTTATCATTATGGTTATCATGGTTATGGACACATTGCTAATAGACTGAAAATCTTCACCCGTTTCTCATGGTTTGATGAAATTTTCTTAATCGTATCCTTTCTGCAATGAACTCTTAACCCATTCGTGACAGGAATTATTTAAAGCCTAATTTTATCAGCCTTTATTCTTCAAATTGGCAACACCAACATTTTTATTTTATTGCTACATTTTTCTTATGAAACGTCATGTATCTGAAATGAATATAAATTGACAGAAATTATGATGAGAAGTCCAAAAGTTGTCAATTTGCAGGGGAAAACGGTGATTTTAAACTTTCTATCACATTGCCAATTTAAGGATTTTAATGCTTATTTTCCTTTAAAGAATTTTCAGCATCAAACAACGAATATTGACACAACCAAAATGGGCACAGTTTGTGTAGAATTTTTTGCTCTTTCTGCTCATGTATTTGGTATGATTTTTAGGGCTTTACATCAAAAGATATTATGCCAAACTACAAAATGTGGACCTCTGTCACGAATAGGTTAAAGGTTAAACAAACGAGATTTCGTGATGGCTTGCATGACCGGTATTAGTGGTACTGGTATTGCGGAGTTTACCTACCTTCCAAATTTTCACCATCTTCCAGGGTTTCTGGGAGCTTCTTGCCTCGTGTCTCGGGAAGGACGAAGCACAAAGCAGCGGTCACGAGCCCGGCTATGGTCTGAAGAACTAAGGGACCAGGAGCCCACACATCATAGAGAAGCAGGAGGAGAGGGGTTGCTATAGCAACTATCCGAGATGCCGTGGAGCAGATCCCAACGCCAACACTCCTGTCATGGGTGAATTGATAGCAAACCGGGAGAAGGAATGTTATACACATTTGCTGAACAAACATTTCGCTCGACAACAGAAGCACCCAAAAGACTTGCCCGGCATAGCAACAACCAGTGAGGGAGTCGAGGCCGGCAGTTCGAGTCCCGAGGCCGCTGGATAAAATTTTCTTCCACAGACTTTGTACACGTGACTCGAACCGAGGCCAAGGCCAATACCGGCAAAATAAGGCCTCGAGGCCGGCCTCCACTCCATCCCTGGCAACAATTAATGTATCAAAATTTGATTCCATCTATCAGGATTCCATTTTGCACAATGATGCATAAAAGATGGATTGTACAGTTTGTAGTGCTCAACAGCCAGTTTACAAAATTCTTCATCCGCTCCCTGTTTAGTGGGTTACCTGGTAGGAGTTGGTAGGACTTCGAGAATGTAAATCCCTCCTATGGCACATGTAGCAGAGATACCGAACTTTCCAATCATGGCGATAGCGGTTTTTGCGGCACCAACAGCTGTAGATTACAACAAAACAGTTTTTATCAGATACAGGATCATTACTGTAATTATTTTTTACATCAAAATAACAATAATAGTCATAAATAATAAATGCATTGGTTATCGTGTTATACTCGTGAATTACTGGTATTCCTCAGGTATAGGCCTACCGGCAAACGGATCCACATCGATTGAACTCGTGTAGCCTCAAATAGTGTCCTTCCATTGACGTAGTGTCTCAAAAAAGTTAGATTTTCACAGATATTTTGAGAATAAAAATAATAACAATGATAATAATTATAACTCTACTACTACTACTACTACTACTACTACTACTACTACTACTACTACTACTACTATTACTACTACTTCCACTACTACTACTACTACTACTACTACTACTACTACTACTACTACTACTACTACTATTACTACTACTACTACTACTACTACTACTACTACTACTACTACTACTACTACTATTACTACTACTACTACTACTACTACTACTACTACTACTACTACTACTATTACTACTACTACTACTACTACTACTACTACTACTACTACTACTACTATTACTACTACTTCTACTACTACTACTACTACTTCTACTACTACTACTACTACTACTACTACTACTACTACTACTACTACTACTACTACTTATTATAACAATAATGAAAATAGTAATGTTAACATAATAATCATAACAATAATAATAACAACAACAATAATGATAATAAAGTAATGATAAACAAGTACTTACGGACGAAGATGACGATGAAGCTAGCTAAGCCAGCAATGACATAGGACGCGATGATGCTGTATCGACGACCAAACCACTCGATCGCAGGGACACAGAGCACTACGGAAATGATCTCGACTACGCCAGAGATGACGAAACTGAGGTAGATATCAACACCAAAGCTGCCCGTGCTGAGATGCAGTCCGTAGTAAACGAGGTTATTCGTCATCCTGATGTTAATGGAAGTTGATGTAATAATCACATTAGAAATTTAATGAGAGTATAACTTGCAGACTCTTCGTATGCTCAATTAATTTTGATCAGAAAATAATGACTTTTGTTTTATTAATATTTTCTTTAAATTCGACTTCCCTTAGTTTATTTACAGATATCACTTAAGCAAGCTACCTGTTTTGTAGTTTCACTGCTACAATAGTGAAAGCTTATTATTACTACTGTTCAATTTAATTACGAATGTGCACTGGTGCATATGTAACGCACAACAGCCGACTCGGAGCTCTCCTTTTAAATCCAATGTGGCATGCGCAAAAGTGCTCATTGTTCACATTATCGAGCCAAAATTTTCCTAAAAGCATAGTTTGCTTCTCGAAAGTGTTTTTGAATCGTGTCCCCTACTCTTAACAAAAATTTGAATCCGTTTCTGATGAAGTAAAGCAAAAATAAGCGCTAACATTAAGTTGTATAAAAACGAAGCATTTACATGACTGATCAGTTGATAAATGGTCGCTATGCGTTTAAGTATTTCAAGAAACATTTCAGACCTATTCACTTACCATATAATTATCAATATAATCGTCCTTTTTCGGAGAACAGGTGTTCGGAAGAGATCGGTAAGATTCGGCTCACGCTTCGGGTCAACCGTGTTTATTTCCTATAGTAAAAAGTATATAATTGTTCTATAATGTAGCGAAGTCAAATTACCTCACAAAAAATATTATCACCGTAGCTTCTGAAAAAATTGGTTCAAGATTGTAAATGATGACATTTTCAACCTCATGTGCTTATAGGATAGATTCGAAATCGCTAAGCATGAGTCACGATCATTCTCCTTTTAATGATAAAAGAAACAAAGAAGGATGATTAAGTTAAAAACATTCCAAAATATACTAAATTACTAACAAAAATTTTGAGCAGTACTAAAGAAACTGGATAAGCTGAGCGTAATTCATGTTATTTTTTAATTACTATATGGCTTTATTGAAGTAAAAGCAATTAAAATTAAGAATAAACAGCCCGGAGACCAACACTTGTATACAAATTATAATCACTCATTAAAATCACATAGACGTACAAGTTAAAATCACAGCTGAACATAAATGAAGATAATCAGTTGCAGTAAAGGAAGGATAAGATGAAATAGCCAGTATCCTAAGGAAAAAACAAAACAACATATGGTATGACAATCCGAGCAATAGAAACGTATTGTTGTTGTTGCTGTTTTGGTTTAACGGCGCTTGTCATTCAGTATTGAATATGTACGCCAGCTGAAGCCTAACCTTTTTCCATAGAGCTAATTCTCTTTTTTTGTTGATGTTTACTTTGTAAGCGCTATGGACTGTATTGCTTAGTGTATAGCGCATTATAATTGACCATTATTATCATTATGATGATGATGATGATGATGATGATGATGATGATGATAATAATTATTATTATTATTATTATTATTATTATTATTATTATTATTATTATCATTATTATATTTAATATACTCCCAAGAGGTCGCATAAATTGAGAAAGGAGAAATAACAGAACAAGAAGGAAATAAGGAGAGAAAGGAGGTGGTGAAGAAGAGGGAAGGAGATGGTAGGGGGGGTTGGGAGTAGATAGTTACACTCTAAAAATATTAGGTAAAAAACTGATGTACCATGAAGGTAATCTGTGTCCAACCAACTTTGGGCATTTCTTCGGGCATTTTTTTAAAATCCAATTTGATGAAAATTTTGCCCATTCTGAAGTAATTACTGCTTAATGGTCTTAATGGTCAGGCCCCAAGTTACATCTCAGATCTCTTGAAATTGAAATCCCGATCTCATGACCATCATCTACGTAGCTCACAAGATACACTCACACTACAAGTACCCCCACACAAGACTAAAGCAACACTAGGAGATAGGTCATTTCTGATGTCAGCCCCACGACTATGGAACAAACTTCCCCTCAACATTAGGAATTCAACAAATCTACATAATTTCAAGATAAAATTAAAAACCTATCTATTCCGATAGTATGTATAGCACCTAGGAAGCTCTTGCAGCGCAATAGAATATATAGATATAGTTTTTGCGCTATATAAATGCATATTATTATTATTATTATTATTATTATTACCCTAACTGGACAGCATGCTTTCCGCATTGGGTAAAAATATTGCCCAAAGTTGGTTGGACATATAATTACATTCGTGTTGTTTGAAATTTCACCAGTAGTTTTTACAGTGTAGTACATTCAGAAAGTAAACAAAATATGGATACAAAGATGCAGCACTCACTATTAAAACTGAGAATCTGGTACATGTAATAAATACATATTTCGAAAATGTATGTATGCAACCAGAGTATAATCTGTACAATCTGAAAGTAAAACAAAAAGATTATTCGAACTGCTTGCTAAAGTTTCCCTCTCCTTTCAATTTGGCGCAAGTCATTTTTGACACCCTGGACAAAAACAGTCGGTGTTTGCCCAAGCGTAAATGAAAATTTGTTTTGTTAGTAGCACTTGACAGATGAGAGGTCAGCTGAATTGTCAGTTATCTGACAAATTGTCTTCCAAGCTAGAAAGTTGAGATTTGTGTCTTCTTTCAGGAACACTTAAATCATTAAAGGGATAGAGGTTGCTATATCATTTATTAAAACAAATAAAGGGCCCCAGCCTAGTACCTTAAGCACTCCACAGGGTCTATATAGCAGATGCCCGAAAGCTTGGTCTCAATTGATGGTATATATGTCTTGCAACGGCCCTCTTTGTAAAACCCCTTTTTCGGATATATATATATATATATATATATATATATATATATATATATATATATATGATAAACTCAAAACAGGGAAGGACGTAGCTGTATATTCCACTTTTAGTGTCCCGAGCTTTCGGCTTCAATGGCCTTTATCAAGGGTTCTACAAGGAAACAAACAGAAACAAACGGAATGACAATCATAAATAAACGATGCCATTATACAAGACAGGGCCAATCATGCTAATGGGTTGTGCACACATTAACTGTCCTTGTAATGAATTTTTTAAAAAAAGTAAAAAAAGGCACTGATAAGCCGACATCGGTTTTAGACAAAAAACAACAACAACCCCAAAACAACAACAGAATCACCAAACAATATGTTACATACCTTTGTGTTGTAAAAGTTGTGTTGATAGAAGAAATCCTCTGCAAGTTTGATCTTGTTGAACTTGGCCACCTTTCTAACTGTTCTTTCAGCCTTTTCATAACGACCTTTAGATATCTGCCACCGCACCGATTCTGGAATGAAGCTAAAATCGTTTTTAAGCTAGTGAGTAACAATTTAGTATAGCGATAATGAAATCTGGATACAAAAGTAAACAAGGATACTGAAAAGATGACCACCTAGTTTCGCAGATGAAGTCGATGATTGCCCAAATACATGCATTTTTGCTTTTAATTTTTTTTAATGGTGGTCTCCCTCCTTGAAAGTCTGCGATGAAGAATACCTTCGCTCGCTCATCATATTTTAGAAGTTTCAGTTGAAAATGCGATTGAAAATCAGAAAAGTGGTTGTTTTTGGCTCGCTCGCTTGCGCATCATATTTTAGAATTTCTATTTAAAAATGCTTATCATGTTTTAGAATTTTCAGTTGAAAATGCGATTGGAAACCAGAAAAGTGGTTGTTTTTGGCTCGCTCGCTTGCGCATCATATTTTAGAATTTCTATTTAAAAATGCTTATCATGTTTTAGAATTTTCAGTTGAAAATGCGATTGGAAACCAGGAAACAGGTTATTTTTGGCTCGCTCGCTTCACTTTCTCGCAAGATAAAAATCAAAATGTGCGTAAGGAGGGTCTATGCAGGTGGGTGTGGGCGTGTGTTTATACTGAAGTGTGAGTTCGACAAAAAAAAAAATCGGCAAAAAATCGATCATCCCCCCCCCCATCCCCACTCCTCAAAGTGGATTTACGCCGGTGTCACAAATGATGTGTCTTATAACATGCATAGTTCTCTCTTTTTAGTTTGAATTGATTCCTATCACAACTGGTGTGTGTGTGTGTGTGTGTGTGTACCAAACAAACAGTATCATGCCGCAAATAAATAAATAAATAAAATAAAATAAAATAAAATGGCACATTGATGGCTATAATAACTCTACTGCATCTAGATGTACTGAACTGGCATTTGCCACAATGTCACATACTGATATTGAATTACAACCCAAAATAACCATACTGAAATTATTTTTGATTCATAATTATTTTACCAGCCTGTGCTATTTTCTATCAAACGTGCTGATATCGAGGGCGTCAGTCCGTTATATATATCCTGGGGGAGGGACACTCTAAAAAAAGGGTCCTCAGGTTAAAAGATTTAGGGACATACAATTTGTGAAGACATAAACCCGAAAAATCCTGACAAGCAAATAAAACGATAATAAAAAGATCCTCAGCTTAGAATTTTGGTAGGGGACATAAATTCGGGGGGGGGGGGGCGGGGCACACACATCAAGAATTTTCTGACAAGCAGAAAAAAGCTTGTTAGGACACCATATATTTTTCTGTGTTCATGTTTGTCAGTTATCAGAATTAAAAATGCAAGCGATTTGTTACAAAATAGCTTAAACAGAAACTTGCTCATTGATATATATACTTGATATACTTTATTTTTCATTTTTGTCTTAAATGAATGTAATATTTTATGAAGACAAAAATAACGAAATCTGTGCTACAACTTGCTTTCAAAAAGATACATTTGAAAGTAAAACATGTATATAAGATAGAAAATTAATCTTACTGTATATAAACGAAATGTAAATCAACTTATTAAAATGGAGGTTGATGGCATGGTTCACTGAAAATGCGTTGAACATGCATACTTACGGGAAGAGGAAGAAGAAGAGGCCGAAAGTCAAATTGATTGCCAGTAGAAGATAGCGCCAGTTTGTAATCAAGTAGGCATAGAAAGTGAGTAACAGGTATCCCAGGGAAAATGATGTTGCTATGAAGATACCGACAAACGCTCGTCTGGATGGACCGACAAACTCCGTACCTTTGGGAAGAATGTATATCTCACTAGCATTAGACAGATTTCAGTATTCTTAACATTATTCTTGACATGTAAATCGACAGGTTATAATTTTTCTTGCACTCGCCGTATCAAAAGGAGAAACTTACAAAGAATATTACATAATATGATATCCCTGCTGAGGTGACCCGACATCCGGGCCCGCTAATGCTCCCGCAAACATCCTCCGATTTAGACGCACGATAATAAGGGGAAGGGGCCTTTACACCTTCATGGATCGCAACACGGATCATCTCGGATCTGAATCCGTGGTGTTCCGGGATGCAACGTCACGATTTTCGTCACAGTGCCGGTGTGAATACGATCTCAACTGGGTATTTATACGGATAAGTACGGACAAGTACGGTGTCTACACGGATAGACAAGGCAGCAACACGGACCTTGCCGGAGAAGTCCCAGGAGCGAACACGGATTACAAGGAGGAGCACGGATGTCACTGGACCCTTACACGGTCCTTTCACGGAAGTGTCCGTTCTCTACTGGGATATCCCCGGAGTACTGACGGATGACATGACCATGTTGTCACTAATATTTCTAAATATTGTTCATAAGAATATTCGGTCATTTACTTTGCTATATGCTTCTTGAGCGATTAGGTTTACGTGTGTTTTGATTCCATTTAACCATCTAGAAATGCGCCAAAAATATATCGGGGCGGAGGCTTAGCTATATGCCCAATTATATAGAAATTAGGAAAGGCCCGGCTGCTGCTGACAAGCCAAAAAAAGGGGGGAGGGGAAGTAAAATGAAGAAAATTCATACAAAGCCTAGACGGGCAGATGTTAAAGAACGTTTGCTGCAAGACATTGTTGAAGAAATACAAACAATAAATGGAAAAAAATGGTCGTGAAAAAAAAAATTGTATGGGCAGCAGCCCATAAACCCCACCAGTATGCCAGTGCTCCTGCTTGTTAGAACCGTGAAGGTAAAACTGGTAGTTGTAGTTACCTTGTCTTCCCGCTGCAGCCGGAAATTGAAAAAAATATATATATATCTAGAAAAAAATCGTGCAAGGAAAAGGAGGGGTCTGCTGTTTTCACATTTGATACGTCCATGTTTGGTTGTCACATAAAAAAAAATTGTTCGTTCGTGTAGAAAAACAAAGAAAATTTTGAACCCGGATGACAACGGTGTTAATACGGACCCACCGGTGTCTACACGGGGACTCCCGGATGCATTCGGTGGCTACACGGAGGTATACGGTGCCTACCAGGATTAATACGGATGGCTTTTCATCCGTGTACTCCGGGATAAAAAATTAGACAAGCTTAATTTTTCTCCCGGATATGCCGATGCACCACGAATGACGCCGGATGAGCCCCCGGTGTATACACGGTGATGCCGGACTTAACAAGGATAACCCCGGACTGACGATCCGGGATAATCCGTGAAGGTGTAAAAGCCCCTTTTGTGCATATGCTTTTGTCATAAGTTACGTAATCGGTTAGTATACGAGATTGACGCGGAGCAATTGTCGTCGGAGCATGTCAGGAATTCCCGTTCTATATGACAAAATAATGAGGAGTAGAAAGACATCTGAAAAGAATAACGCAAGGTCATGACGCCTGGAGAGACATTACTGACACTACGAACATGACAGACAAAGAAAGCGGACAAAATAAACAACCCCTCATTCTACCCTTCACAATGGTTCTGGTAGTCAAAAGAACATCCCTTCACTGCTATTGTTTAAAATATGTGGAACAGGTGTCACATGCATATTCACCTGGAACTACATGAGTAAACATAATAGCTGTGAAGGGATGTTCTTTTGACTACCAGAACCATTGTGAAGGGTAGAATGAGAGGTTGTTTATTTTGTCCGCTTTCTTTGTCCGCCATGTTCATAGTGTGATTACTTCACTAGGATCTGCCATTTGGCAGATCACTGTTGATGACTGGTGTGATGTAAAACTGAATACATGATCAATCAAGAAGATATACCTTCAGTAAATTCAAATGTAAATTCATTTAAGCCAGGTCTCGCGTCATATCTGTATCTCTATTCTTTACTAATCTAAACATTGTCTAAGATTAAAAAAAATAATAATAAGGCCTGTGTTAGGCCAAACTAACCTATCACAAGGGAAATGATAAGCATTCCAAAACAGCCTCCTGCTTGAATGACTCTCAGCACCACGAAAGTGATGTAGTTTGGAGAAAACGCAGCACCGACGCCAAATACAACCACGAGAACATTGCTGATGATAAGGGTAATTTTTCTCCCATATCTACAGACACAAAATAATGAATAAGAATTTTTTTCAAAGATTTACTAAAGAAAATATATAAACAGTGTAGACTTAACTGATACCCGACATTCCCCTATCAAACTAAGGAAAATGTGAGGGATAAGGGGAGAGGGAAATAAGCAGAGGAAGAGAAACAAAAGAAAATGGGGGAAATCCTACGACGATGGAACAATGTTTTCCCAGAAAAACCCTTACAATCCCCCTCTTTAGCATAAATATATCGCACTTATTTTTTTCGTGGAAAACACTAGAGACATCACCCGCTAAATGACTCGACCAGTATTATTCCAGGGCCGAATGTACTTCATTTCATTTATTACAGTTCGACATTAAAAATCAGAAAATTATACAACAATATAAAGCAAATCACGGATTCGGACATATAAAACAACAAAACACAATATATAAAAGAACAGGGAAAAAACATGATGTGGACGGGGTTAGAAAAAGCAAAGTTTGTCTAGTCCATCCCCGTTAATTATTTAGAGGGGAGGCCCACCCTCAGAATATGTGTGGCCGAGTAAAAGGCAGAGAGAAAAGAGGGACAGGGCAGCGGAGGGGGGGGGGAAGAAGAAGAAGAAGGAGAAGAAGAAGAAGAAGAAGAAGAAGAAAAGGAAGAAGAAAAAGAAAAAGAAAAAGAAGAAAAAGAAGAAGAAAAGGAATAAAAAGAAAAAGAAGAAAAAGAAAAAGAAGTACGAGAAAAGAAGAATAATAAGAAGAAAGAAAAAAGAAGAAAAAAAACATCGAAAAACAGGAAAGTCATGATCCCCTCCCCCTTCAACCAATTACGGACAAGTCGGCAGCCCCGTAACACAGCACCCGAGCCCCCCCCCCCCCCCCCCCCCACTCGCTCGATAATAAAACCTCTGAACATCCCAAAACATCCTTAGATATACACACATACAAAAACACACGCACGCAGGCCACACCCTAACACACACTCTACACAAGTAGCAACTGCACACAAACCCAGTCAGCATTCACTGACCACACCCCAACACTCCCTAGCACAGAACAATGGGATCCCTGATATCACTGTCACAAGCGTGCAGAGTGCAGTCAGTGAATGCTAACTTCCACTGTAAACGGCTTCACAAAACTCCACATCAGGGCAGTGGGCCCGGATGCCACGTCACGGTGAAGCAGCCAACCAACGCCCGACCAATCACAGGACCAGAAAGTTCACAACCTCTATTCCCAACCTGAAATCACCCGACCGAACCCCCTCTCCAACACCGACCCCTCCCTGCCCTCTCTCCACCATCACCCTAACCAATGTATAGTATCTGACATTCAAAGTAAAGCCCACTGCACACTATACGATCCTACTGCGACCCGATTTTCGAACAAATGGCATTTTGCATTGAATATGAAAGTTCAAATTAAAGTTATGTTATTGGAAGCTCTGAATAATGACAGGAATCCAAACAATTAACATTTGGGTTAACTGCAAGCCTTGTGGTCAGAGTAAAGGCCATTGGCTTCAGATCGCAGCCGATCGCAAGACTGCTATGAGTCACTACGATTCGAAATTGAATTCGCTTTCGCTTTTATTCCTACACCGAGGCTCGCAATAGCCCGGAATTCCGATTTTAGTATACATACGACTATTCGAAACTTTTGTCATTAAGATTTTACATGTTTGAATGTTCATATCAAATGCTATAACAATTTTTTTTCCCTCCAAAATCGGGTAGCAGACGGATCGTATAGACCAATCCCACAACGCAAGAGGGCAGCAGACTGTTCGACACAGTTCGACATACTGCGGTGGGCGCTCCAACTTTTATAGTACACAAGTCAATAGCGCGGTATGTACATTCGTTCGATTTTATTGTCTATTTTGACCAATATATACAGAGTTCTTTTAATATTTGCAATGAGAAATTATCAGGGAAGTTCAGGTCGCAGGTGTGCGGGGCTCAAATGCAAAAAAAAAAAAAATGGAGAAAGTTTAAAATTTGGAAGCTAACTGAGTGCGAAATTCACTCGCTTTTGACTCATGAAGCCCGTTTGTGAGAAGCCGTACTCCCTACACAGGTTCCGTAAGCACTGTGAAGAAATTCGTTGCCAGTGGGTAAAAACATCAACAGAAAGGACTTTTTTAAGTCAAGAAACATTATCGTTATGTATTTTGGCATAAAATTTAATGAGTGAAAACATGACTTTGTAAATAGGGTAAGATTGAGGGCTCTCGTTTACTACGGCTTCTATGCTGCAATCGAACTTTTACTGACAAAACTAAGTTGAAAAATCATCGAAAATAAAAGAAATACATCATACCTTCATCTGTCAGATGTGGTCATTGTCTTACCTCATCTACCCATGTATCCATGCTTTATTTTATTGATCTAGAATAAAGTAAATGGAACAATATCAGGGCATATCTCATATCTTACATTCATTTTGTACACAGAGCCAATCGCGGTTAGCGCGCTTGCCCACCGCAGCAATGGTGTCGCCGATACAGGGCCAAATACATAAACCAGAGGTGAAATTGGTCTATAGTGTGTGGTGGGCTTAAAGTGCAATGGGAGCGACATAATGCAGAAAATATAATCACGCAGATTGTAGAAGCTCATCTGAGAGCTATCATTTCCATTCGAAGAGTAACTCTTCTTCCAATCCAATCCGAAAGTCATTTGATATGGCGCCTTTTCCTCGCAGTTACAAAGCGCTGCACACACTACTGCATGTTTGGGCCACTCAAACAAAAAGTCATCACTTCACAAAGATCAGTTTAGTCTATACAATCCACTGTTCTCTAGCAGCGTAGATGGGATTGAGACATTTCTTGAATGGGTTTACTGGTTTAAACATGTTAATTCCCATTCTTCTAGTTCATGTAGTTAACAAAACTCAATGTCACCTTTTTCTGTTTATATTTCCTTATTAAACCTTACCTATCTGCAACTGAACCCAGAAGGACAGAGCCAATCAGGACCCCTACGAAGAAGATGGACTGAGAGAGATTGATCAAGTATTTCCGGTCACAAACCAAGTCAAACTGCAAAGGGTAAATAGATTAAACAACAGTTATTTTTTCTGATAATACATAATAATTTCATTTTCAGAAAGATGTTATTCATAAAAATATAATTTCAAAAAAACATTTTCTATAAACTGGAAGAAGACGATATAATGGTAGACTACGAAAAGCGTCGTATATGAAAATAAGAAATTTACTTGGTTCAAATTTATTCACAGCTGTAATAAATGATACCAACTGATTAGATTCTTTGTTTGTTCTTAGCAAGTTGTATTTTTTGCCTTGTTTTGTTTCAAGTCGAAATCATGTTTTGATTTATTATTTTCATTGATTTCAGTGGGTATTCTTTTATTATTTCTAAACAAAGTGGTTGGAGAAAAAAATATATTACTTTACCGACTGAGTAAAAGTGTATGCTGATAACACCTTGTCATGCTCCCATCCTTGATCACATGGTATGACGTCATAACCATCTCCACTCTGATTGGTGTTTTCAGCAAAGAGCGTCAATGCTTCAGCAAACGATACCTGAGAGACATCGTACTTGTGACATTGATCGTATACTATATCGTCGTCTGCTACCGTATGTGGTATGCTGAGGTGTTTCTTGTAGCACATTCGCTCTCATTTAGTTCCAACCCTGTGCAGTTCGCACCATCCCAATTAGGAACCTGCATGTGATTTTTAAAAATGACATCAAGTGGAAATCATATTTCTTTATTGTTTTTTTCGTTTGGGTTTTTTCTCCTTTTTTTTTTAGTTCTTGTGAAATCATTTAAAAAGTAGTACAAATTGATAATTGATTAAAAAAACAAACCTGATTATAAAGCATTACATTTATTTACAGTTTATTTAAGCAGGGTAGCCTCTTCAGTTAAAAAAACTGCTGTCAGTGAGGGCCCTGCAGGATAAAAACAATACATGACTGACATACAACCAAGCATAATTATAAAATAACAGATATCATATAGATACAGATTACAAAATAATAGAAGACGATCCAATTAGAAAAAATTAAGTGGCATAGAAGTAAGTACAACAAATTGGTATATACTGAGGGCGAAACAGCAAGAAGGAAAGTAGTGAGGGCAGGAATAGAGAAGGGAATAGACTGAGAAGGAGCGCCAATAGGCGAGGAAAGGCACAGGAAAAGGATACAAGAATTGAAGAAAATAGATACTGTGGGTTTCCTTGCGAAATCTGGTAAAAAATTCTCTGTATAATGAAACAATATGGCATAGAGCAAGGATGATAAATGAAAATGATACATGTACGAAAATAATCGACAGATTGAGAATAATGATATGAGTACAAATTTAAACATGCAATAAAAACAAACAAGATCAGACTGCGTGATTATATTTTCTATAATAGTTCATACAAATTATTTGAATATATATATATATATGTTTTATGATTGTTATTGATCTATGTTCTTTTTATCCCATGTGAATCCGACCTTACGCTTTGCACATTTGCATGGGTTGCAATAAGGTATCATAATATAATAATGAATAATAATATTATGTATCATATAAGTATTTGCTAATTGTAAAATGTAAGCTAACGCACTGTACATGTTAGTAGGGCATTGGTGTAAATCCGGGTGTGCGCATCCGGGGGGATGGGGGTGATATGTATCCCCCCACACTTTTTCGAGAGGGGGGGGGGGGGATGGTGTGTACAAACGGTCATATCGTGGAATTTTTTATTTGAAACGCTCTTAAAAATCACAAAGTGGTAATTTTTCGCTCGCTCGCAAAATAACAATGTTATGTGTGTGGGGGACTGCGAGGGTGAAATGAGGGTGTGTGTGTGTGTGTGTGATACTTAAGAGTGAGTTCAAGGAAAAATCGTGAAAAAAATAGCTTAAAAGGTGATCATCCCCCCCCCCCCCCACTCCTCAACGGATTTACGCCGGTGCAAAAGGGGCTCCGTATACCGGGTATAATGTGCTGGACAATGCAAAGCAACGTCCAGGATACAACTCATAATGTACAATAGTGTTCATCATAAAATGATATGGCAGGCGCAAACTTATTTTGCTTGGGGGCGGAAGGGGGCTATGTTTCCTCCGATTTGCTACAAAGTATTGTTCATAAGAGTTTCATCTGCGGATGTTTTACCTCTGTCACTTGATTTCGTTTAAATCCTGTAATGACAACAATGACAACAATGCGATAGTGTGTATGAAAATAAAAACTCTTTGATATTTCCCAGACCATATGGTTGCAGATAAGCAAATAAAACTTGAATAAAACAGTTCTTTCATAAAGGAGATCTGCAGTGAACTATCTATAGTCTTTGATAGATGTCGTCGTATGGAATTCAAATACACAAAAATTTAGGCTACTTTCTAGTTGTTCTGTAGTGCGTTGTTTTTTTAGAGTGTCAAGTATACCTTTGACAAGCGTGCAACAGAAGTCATGAGTGAAAGAGAGAGGGAGAGCGAGAGAGAGAGAGAGAGAAAGAGAGAGAGCGGGGGGGGGGGTTAAAGGCGGATGTACAATCAGAAAAGGAAACAGAGTGGCATGGAAAAAAAAATTAATATTGCAGAATCCATCAATGAAGCGCCCAAAATAGACAGGCACCGGTGCTGTAAAAGTACCTATCAACGTCGTCATCACTACCAATCCAGTTGGTCAACGCCATATTGGTTGTTTTCAACCAACATGCTGGTCAAACTGTACCAATATCATTGGTTAATCATTAACCATTTGAAATGGTCAAGAAATATTGGTTATAACAACCAATTTATTGATCATGCAAACCAATTAATATTCTTATACGACCATCATGAATATTCATGACTGAACTTAAAACAACCAAAATTTGCGAAAATTGATAAATATCATTTGATATTTTGTATTTATGCAACTGTAACATTTTAAACTGTAATGCAAAATGTATTTGCATTAACAATGTTCTTCGAACATGAATTTATGAGGAGGCATTTCAAAATCTAAATTAGACAATTGTAATCTATGACCGTTTTTAGCAAGTAATCCAATAATGAAGTAGATATCAAATTCTAGTAAGTAGGTATACGATGTAGGATTATCGGAATAGGTTAGTGTATAATTGGCAGATTGGGACAGGATGAGGACTATTAGAGGTTGCTGCTCTCTGGGCGATGCAATTGATAGAAAAAATTCCTGTGATATGCATACATTTTTTTTCTCTTCAAATTATAAACTGTAAAAATGCTATCATAACCAATGCTAGTTGGTTACTCAGTTGGTGCTAAACCAAATTCATCACGATGACCAAACATAATTGGTCATAATACTGACCGAGAAAAATTGGTCACGAAATGAACACAACCTTTGGAGATTGGTTAGAATTATGAACAATATTATTGGTTGAAAAAGACAATCCATCTTGGATTGGTTATTCTAACCAACATGTCGGTCGGACACATATTCACCAATAGCTTTGGTTGGGTTGGAATCGACCCATATGTTGGTCATTCTGACCAATCCTTTTTTAGAGTGTACACAATAGGCCTATATCTACCAACCATTTTAAAAAAGTTCTTCTGTAATCAATCTTCGATCAATATTCTATGTTTTGCTTTTTCACAGTGCACTCCACCTTGTGGTTGCCATTGTTGCAGTCACCAGAAATGATTTGTTGAAACCATTATCTTCACTCTGTTGGTAAAAATAATATTGTTTTGACCCGAGACCGAACGTGACTCCAGAGGCGCAGGAAAAATTAAAACGTAGAAAAAAAATTGAACGCGAGTTCTGGTCACGTGATTGTGTGACAGAAAAGTTTCCAAACAATTGGTAAAAGTTGAATAAGTAGTGATCGATTAAAACGTGATGGGTTATCACGGGTACTCTAAAGTCTGAAATCATCATTATAATTAAAAATAAATCAACTGAGTCTTCTTGAAAAGCACAAGTCCTGTACTGCTCAACAGTAATGGGTGTAAATGGAGCTAGGCCTACTCACAATTTCTAGGCCGCACACTGTCATGTCTTCACATATTAAAGTACTGTTCAGTCATTAAAATGATGACAATTTACCGGACGTAAAACTAAGTTGTAGCGTGCCTCTATTCAGTCGACATATTGACTCTCTCTCTGTTTGAGCATGCATACCATCATTAACTTTCATGCAACATCCATTATACATAAATGTCATTGTGACACCATTCATAATACATCTGTCTATATCACAAACACTCTTCTTGTCATGTTTAAAGTATGTGAGCATTATTTTGAAGAGCGATCCTTTTCTGGTGAAATTTCTATATGGCATTCTTCCAGATTGACATCAAACGACTGAAGCTCACCAATTATCTTTCAATTTCTCCCCGAACTTAAGCTTTTCTTTAAGTGGTCCAAAATAAGATAATGAAAATTCAGCCAACGCCATGAAAAATGACTATCAAACTAAAACAAGGACATCATAAAGACACAAGAGGTACAGAAAAAATTATCAAGGGAAAAAGGAGTTTAGTTTATCATATAAGAGCAGAAACTTGAACCATTGTTATCAGAGTTGATGATCTAAACGTGGGCATATAGGGAAAAAAACTCGCTAGGAGAGTTTGAATTTCTTGATGCTCTTCTCGCTAGTCATTAAAATTTTTCTCTGGACGAGTCATGATAGTTTTAAGTCGAATTGAAATTCAAGACTTAATTTAACAACATTTATTTAGTTACAGATATCCATGATAGGCATGATCAATTACACTTGTGTAAGCAATAGGCTTTCGATGGACAGATTGTTCGCGGATTTTTCTGTTTTTATTTACTTCTCAGGGATAGGTCAACGAATGTGCTTTTTCTTGTAAAGAATAAGTGAAAGAATTTATTTATTTGAATATATTCAGACAGGCACAAAAGATCAGCAAAACATGCTGTTTACATCAGTGTTCTGATTACAAAATAAAAAGCAACAAACACATTTGTTGAGTGACAAAGAGTCACTCAACAAAGCGGAAAAGAATGAATGCTACGACGACTGATAGTTTATTTGCAGCACACGATTCGAACATAGGCTAATACGGACCATAATGATAAGCAATTGTGGATGAATAATTTTGGATAACCCGAATGAATTTGATGAGGTCTTTCATTTCGCACAGCACGAAACAATATTTTTCTACCCCTTTCCCGGAAAAAGGGAATAACTTTAGCCAAATGATAAGGTTTTGCTAAATATATCCCCACATCAGTAAACAGCAGTAATGATTTTAAAAAAGAAAAACAGTTCCATTTAGTACCAGACTTACCGAGCACCAATGATCGGCAGAGAACCAGCCAAGAAACGATTTGCGAGAACATTGGCTGCAGCCGGGAACCAGAACGTAAATACCAAGGCATAGGTGATCTTCTGGTAGGTACCAAACTCTCCAAGAGTCAGAAGCAACTCGTCAAAAAGCCCATCGCGTTCCTTAAAATGAGACCGAGTTGTCCAGTATGGGAAAGCCAGGAGGACTGTGTTTCCTCTGCTTGCTTTAATGTATAATGTCAACACGTGTCTATGCGATCAACAGCAAGAGCAGCCAGTATTAAATGAAACCGACACCTTCAAGTAAAACAACCTTCAGGTAAAGTAGTTTTTAAACCAAAGCTAAAATTAAGACAAAATAAATCAGATCAAGGACAATTTGAACGAAATGTTACACGGAATATGAAAAGTTATGCCTATATGAAATTTTCTGTTTTGACACTATGTTATGGAAAACTCTCACTTTGTTTGTACACGTGTCACGTGTAGCATATTATTTATTACCTTGAAGAACACGCGTTTTCATTGTCCTTATCCAAAATATCTTGTAGACAAAACACTCCTATGTTATATCATCTTGAGTGTGGCTTAAGAAAATGTGAAAATCATAAGCAAAATGTTCAAAATGTTAAATTTTATGTTATTGAGAGTTGTCAACAAAATAATGTCATCAATGTTGCCATGGTAGTGTCAAAATAATTTCCGTAAAAAATCTGAAGCAAAATGTTCAAATGTTAACTTATGTGTGTACAAACCACACTGAGAGTTTTTTAACTTGTCCACAAATGATGTCATCAGTAGCTATGGTAGTGTCAAAATAATTTACTACAGAAAATTCTATATATAGCATAACTTTATTTTTCACGTGTCCGATTTTCGTTCAAATGGACTGTTTGATTTCGTTTTAGCTTTGATTTAAAAAATACTTAACGCGAGGGTGTTGGTTTCTCTTTAAAGGGGGATATTTCACGAAAGTCAAACATGAGAGGCTCTCATATCTTATGAAGCGTTATGTTTTGGAAACATCCTCGGGATATATAGCAGGTAATATAACTTCAGGGGTGAATAATAGAGAAAATGCCCCCCTCCCCCCCCC
>CM057160.1:3016040-3032375 GCA_029962745.1 Echinometra lucunter | reverse complement strand
AAAGGGCTTTTACACCTTCATGGATCGCAACACGGATCATCTCGGATCTGAATCCGTGGTGTTCCGGGATGCAACGTCACGATTTTCGTCACAGTGCCGGTGTGAATACGATCTCAACTGGGTATTTATAACGGATAAGTACGGACAAGTACGGTGTCTACACACGGATAGACAAGGCAGCAACACGGACCTTGCCGGAGAAGTCCCAGGAGCGAACACGGATTACAAGGAGGAGCACGGATGTCACTGGACCCTTACACGGTCCTTTCACGGAAGTGTCCGTTCTCTACTGGGATATCCCCGGAGTACTGACGGATGACATGACCATGTTGTCACTAATATTTCTAAATATTGTTCATAAGAATATTCGGTCATTTACTTTGCTATATGCTTCTTGAGCGATTAGGTTTACGTGTGTTTTGATTCCATTTAACCATCTAGAAATGCGCCAAAAATATATCGGGGCGGAGGCTTAGCTATATGCCCAATTATATAGAAATTAGGAAAGGCCCGGCTGCTGCTGACAAGCAAAAAAAAAGGGGGGGGGGAGGGGAAGTAAATGAAGAAAATTCATACAAAGCCTAGACGGGCAGATGTTAAAGAACGTTTGCTGCAAGACATTGTTGAAGAAATACAAACAATAAATGGAAAAAAATGGTCGTGAAAAAAAAAATTGTATGGGCAGCAGCCCATAAACCCCACCAGTATGCCAGTGCTCCTGCTTGTTAGAACCGTGAAGGATAAAACTGGTAGTTGTAGTTACCTTGTCTTCCCGCTGCAGCCGGAAATTGAAAAAAATATATATATATCTAGAAAAAAATCGTGCAAGGAAAAGGAGGGGTCTGCTGTTTTCACATTTGATACGTCCATGTTTGGTTGTCACATAAAAAAAAATTGTTCGTTCGTGTAGAAAAACAAAGAAAATTTTGAACCCGGATGACAACGGTGTTAATACGGACCCACCGGTGTCTACACGGGGACTCCCGGATGCATTCGGTGGCTACACGGAGGTATACGGTGCCTACCAGGATTAATACGGATGGCTTTTCATCCGTGTACTCCGGGATAAAAATTAGACAAGCTTAATTTTTCTCCCGGATATGCCGATGCACCACGAATGACGCCGGATGAGCCCCCGGTGTATACACGGTGATGCCGGACTTAACAAGGATAACCCCGGACTGACGATCCGGGATAATCCGTGAAGGTGTAAAAGCCCCTTTTGTGCATATGCTTTTGTCATAAGTTACGTAATCGGTTAGTATACGAGATTGACGCGGAGCAATTGTCGTCGGAGCATGTCAGGAATTCCCGTTCTATATGACAAAATAATGAGGAGTAGAAAGACATCTGAAAAGAATAACGCAAGGTCATGACGCCTGGAGAGACATTACTGACACTACGAACATGACAGACAAAGAAAGCGGACAAAATAACAACCCCTCATTCTACCCTTCACAATGGTTCTGGTAGTCAAAAGAACATCCCTTCACTGCTATTGTTTAAAATATGTGGAACAGGTGTCACATGCATATTCACCTGGAACTACATGAGTAAACATAATAGCTGTGAAGGGATGTTCTTTTGACTACCAGAACCATTGTGAAGGGTAGAATGAGAGGTTGTTTATTTTGTCCGCTTTCTTTGTCCGCCATGTTCATAGTGTGATTAATTCACTAGGATCTGCCATTTTGGCAGATCACTGTTGATGACTGGTGTGATGTAAAACTGAATACATGATCAATCAAGAAGATATACCTTCAGTAAATTCAAATGTAAATTCATTTAAGCCAGGTCTCGCGTCATATCTGTATCTCTATTCTTTACTAATCTAAACATTGTCTAAGATTAAAAAAAATAATAATAAGGCCTGTGTTAGGCCAAACTAACCTATCACAAGGGAAATGATAAGCATTCCAAAACAGCCTCCTGCTTGAATGACTCTCAGCACCACGAAAGTGATGTAGTTTGGAGAAAACGCAGCACCGACGCCAAATACAACCACGAGAACATTGCTGATGATAAGGGTAATTTTTCTCCCATATCTACAGACACAAAATAATGAATAAGAATTTTTTTCAAAGATTTACTAAAGAAAATATATAAACAGTGTAGACTTAACTGATACCCGACATTCCCCTATCAAACTAAGGAAAATGTGAGGGATAAGGGGAGAGGGAAATAAGCAGAGGAAGAGAAACAAAAGAAAATGGGGGAAATCCTACGACAATGGAAAATGTTTTCCCAGAAAAACCCTTACAATCCCCCTCTATAGCATAAATATATAGCACTTATTTTTTTCGTGGAAAACCAGAGACATCACCTGCTAAATGACTCGACCAGTATTATTCCAGGGCCGAATGTACTTCATTTCATTTATTACAGTTCGACATTAAAAATCAGAAAATTATACAACAATATAAAGCAAATCACGGATTCGGACATATAAACAACAAAACACAATATATAAAAGAACAGGGAAAAACATGATGTGGACGGGGTTAGAAAAAGCAAAGCTTGTCTAGTCCATCCCCGTTAATTATTTAAGGGGAGGCCCACCCTCAGAATATGTGTGGCCGAGTAAAAGGCAGAGAGAAAAGCGGGACAGGGCAGCGGAGGGGGGGGGGAAGAAGAAGAAGAAGAGAGAAAGAAGAAGAAGAAGAAAAGGAAGAAGAAAAAGAAAAAGAAAAGAAGAAGAAGAAGAAGAAAAGGAATAAAAAGAAAAAGAAGAAAAAGAAAAAGAAGTACGAGAAAAGAAGAATAATAAGAAGAAAGAAAAAAGAAGAAAAAAACATCGAAAAACAGGAAAGTCATGATCCCCTCCCCCTTCAACCAATTACGGACAAGTCGGCAGCCCCGTAACACAGCACCCGAGCCCACCCCCCCCCCCCCCCACTCGCTCGATAATAAAACCTCTGAACATCCCAAAACATCCTTAGATATACACACATACAAAAACACACGCACGCAGGCCACACCCTAACACACACTCTACACAAGTAGCAACTGCACACAAACCCAGTCAGCATTCACTGACCACACCCCAACACTCCCTAGCACAGAACAATGGGATCCCTGATATCACTGTCACAAGCGTGCAGAGTGCAGTCAGTGAATGCTAACTTCCACTGTAAACGGCTTCACAAAACTCCACATCAGGGCAGTGGGCCCGGATGCCACGTCACGGTGAAGCAGCCAACCAACGCCCGACCAATCACAGGACCAGAAAGTTCACAACCTCTATTCCCAACCTGAAATCACCCGACCGAACCCCCTCTCCAACACCGACCCCTCCCTGCCCTCTCTCCACCATCACCCTAACCAATGTATAGTATCTGACATTCAAAGTAAAGCCCACTGCACACTATACGATCCTACTGCGACCCGATTTTCGAACAAATGGCATTTTGCATTGAATATGAAAGTTCAAATTAAAGTTATGTTATTGGAAGCTCTGAATAATGACAGGAATCCAAACAATTAACATTTGGGTTAACTGCAAGCCTTGTGGTCAGAGTAAAGGCCATTGGCTTCAGATCGCAGCCGATCGCAAGACTGCTATGAGTCACTACGATTCGAAATTGAATTCGCTTTCGCTTTTATTCCTACACCGAGGCTCGCAATAGCCCGGATTCCGATTTTAGTATACATACGACTATTCGAAAATTTTGTCATTAAGATTTTACATGTTTGAATGTTCATATCAAATGCTATAACAATTTTTTTTCCCTCCAAAATCGGGTAGCAGACGGATCGTATAGACCAATCCCACAACGCAAGAGGGCAGCAGACTGTTCGACACAGTTCGACATACTGCGGTGGGCGCTCCAACTTTTATAGTACACAAGTCAATAGCGCGGTATGTACATTCGTTCGATTTTATTGTCTATTTTGACCAATATATACAGAGTTCTTTTAATATTTGCAATGAGAAATTATCAGGGAAGTTCAGGTCGCAGGTGTGCGGGGCTCAAATGCAAAAAAAAAAAAAAAAAAAAAATGGAGAAAGTTTAAAATTTGGAAGCTAACTGAGTGCGAAATTCACTCGCTTTTGACTCATGAAGCCCGTTTGTGAGAAGCCGTACTCCCTACACAGGTTCCGTAAGCACTGTGAAGAAATTCGTTGCCAGTGGGTAAAAACATCAACAGAAAGGACTTTTTTAAGTCAAGAAACATTATCGTTATGTATTTTGGCATAAAATTTAATGAGTGAAAACATGACTTTGTAAAAAGGGTAAGATTGAGGGCTCTCGTTTACTACGGCTTCTATGCTGCAATCGAACTTTTACTGACAAAACTAAGTTGAAAAATCATCGAAAATAAAAGAAATACATCATACCTTCATCTGTCAGATGTGGTCATTGTCTTACCTCATCTACCCATGTATCCATGCTTTATTTTATTGATCTAGAATAAAGTAAATGGAACAATATCAGGGCATATCTCATATCTTACATTCATTTTGTACACAGAGCCAATCGCGGTTAGCGCGCTTGCCCACCGCAGCAATGGTGTCGCCGATACAGGGCCAAATACATAAACCAGAGGTGAAATTGGTCTATAGTGTGTGGTGGGCTTAAAGTGCAATGGGAGCGACATAATGCAGAAAATATAATCACGCAGATTGTAGAAGCTCATCTGAGAGCTATCATTTCCATTCGAAGAGTAACTCTTCTTCCAATCCAATCCGAAAGTCATTTGATATGGCGCCTTTTCCTCGCAGTTACAAAGCGCTGCACACACTACTGCATGTTTGGGCCACTCAAACAAAAAGTCATCACTTCACAAAGATCAGTTTAGTCTATACAATCCACTGTTCTCTAGCAGCGTAGATGGGATTGAGACATTTCTTGAATGGGTTTACTGGTTTAAACATGTTAATTCCCATTCTTCTAGTTCATGTAGTTAACAAAACTCAATGTCACCTTTTTCTGTTTATATTTCCTTATTAAACCTTACCTATCTGCAACTGAACCCAGAAGGACAGAGCCAATCAGGACCCCTACGAAGAAGATGGACTGAGAGAGATTGATCAAGTATTTCCGGTCACAAACCAAGTCAAACTGCAAAGGGTAAATAGATTAAACAACAGTTATTTTTTCTGATAATACATAATAATTTCATTTTCAGAAAGATGTTATTCATAAAAATATAATTTCAAAAAAACATTTTCTATAAACTGGAAGAAGACGATATAATGGTAGACTACGAAAAGCGTCGTATATGAAAATAAGAAATTTACTTGGTTCAAATTTATTCACAGCTGTAATAAATGATACCAACTGATTAGATTCTTTGTTTGTTCTTAGCAAGTTGTATTTTTTGCCTTGTTTTGTTTCAAGTCGAAATCATGTTTTGATTTATTATTTTCATTGATTTCAGTGGGTATTCTTTTATTATTTCTAAACAAAGTGGTTGGAGAAAAAAATATATTACTTTACCGACTGAGTAAAAGTGTATGCTGATAACACCTTGTCATGCTCCCATCCTTGATCACATGGTATGACGTCATAACCATCTCCACTCTGATTGGTGTTTTCAGCAAAGAGCGTCAATGCTTCAGCAAACGATACCTGAGAGACATCGTACTTGTGACATTGATCGTATACTATATCGTCGTCTGCTACCGTATGTGGTATGCTGAGGTGTTTCTTGTAGCACATTCGCTCTCATTTAGTTCCAACCCTGTGCAGTTCGCACCATCCCAATTAGGAACCTGCATGTGATTTTTAAAAATGACATCAAGTGGAAATCATATTTCTTTATTGTTTTTTTCGTTTGGGTTTTTTCTCCTTTTTTTTTTAGTTCTTGTGAAATCATTTAAAAAGTAGTACAAATTGATAATTGATTAAAAAAACAAACCTGATTATAAAGCATTACATTTATTTACAGTTTATTTAAGCAGGGTAGCCTCTTCAGTTAAAAAAACTGCTGTCAGTGAGGGCCCTGCAGGATAAAAACAATACATGACTGACATACAACCAAGCATAATTATAAAATAACAGATATCATATAGATACAGATTACAAAATAATAGAAGACGATCCAATTAGAAAAAATTAAGTGGCATAGAAGTAAGTACAACAAATTGGTATATACTGAGGGCGAAACAGCAAGAAGGAAAGTAGTGAGGGCAGGAATAGAGAAGGGAATAGACTGAGAAGGAGCGCCAATAGGCGAGGAAAGGCACAGGAAAAGGATACAAGAATTGAAGAAAATAGATACTGTGGGTTTCCTTGCGAAATCTGGTAAAAAATTCTCTGTATAATGAAACAATATGGCATAGAGCAAGGATGATAAATGAAAATGATACATGTACGAAAATAATCGACAGATTGAGAATAATGATATGAGTACAAATTTAAACATGCAATAAAAACAAACAAGATCAGACTGCGTGATTATATTTTCTATAATAGTTCATACAAATTATTTGAATATATATATATATATGTTTTATGATTGTTATTGATCTATGTTCTTTTTATCCCATGTGAATCCGACCTTACGCTTTGCACATTTGCATGGGTTGCAATAAGGTATCATAATATAATAATGAATAATAATATTATGTATCATATAAGTATTTGCTAATTGTAAAATGTAAGCTAACGCACTGTACATGTTAGTAGGGCATTGGTGTAAATCCGGGTGTGCGCATCCGGGGGGATGGGGGTGATATGTATCCCCCCACACTTTTTCGAGAGGGGGGGGGGGGATGGTGTGTACAAACGGTCATATCGTGGAATTTTTTATTTGAAACGCTCTTAAAAATCACAAAGTGGTAATTTTTCGCTCGCTCGCAAAATAACAATGTTATGTGTGTGGGGGACTGCGAGGGTGAAATGAGGGTGTGTGTGTGTGTGTGTGTGATACTTAAGAGTGAGTTCAAGGAAAAATCGTGAAAAAAATAGCTTAAAAGGTGATCATCCCCCCCCCCCCCCACTCCTCAACGGATTTACGCCGGTGCAAAAGGGGGCTCCGTATACCGGGTATAATGTTGCTGGACAATGCAAAGCAACGTCCAGGATACAACTCATAAGGTACAATAGTGTTCATCATAAAATGATATGGCAGAGCGCAAACTTATTTTGCTTGGGGCGGAAGGGGGCTATGTTTCCTCCGATTTGCTACAAAGTATTGTTCATAAGAGTTTCATTCTGCGGATGTTTTACCTCTGTCATTGATTCGTTTAAATCACTGGTAATGACAACAATGACAACATGCGATAGTGTGTAATGAAATAAAACTCTTTGATATTTCCCAGACCATATGTTGCAGATAAGGCAAATATAAAACTTGAATAAACAGTTCTTTCATAAAGGAGATTATCTGCAGTGAACTATCTATAGTCTTTGATAGATGTCGTCGTATGGAATTCAAATACACAAAAATTAGGCTACTTTCTAGTTGTTCTGTAGTGCGTTGTTTTTTTAGAGTGTCAAGTATACCTTTGACAAGCGTGCAACAGAAGTCATGAGTGAAAGAGAGAGGAAGGCGAGGAGAGAGAGAGAGAGAAAGAGAGAGAGCGGGGGGTGGGGGGGGGTAAAGGCGGATGTACAATCAGAAAGGAAACAGAGTGGCATGAAAAAAAATTAATATTGCAGAATCCATCAATGAAGCGCCCCAAATAGACAGGCACCGGTGCTGTAAAAGTCCTATCAACGTCGTTCATCACTACCAATCCAAGTTGGTCAACGCCATATTGGTTATTTTCAATTCACCAACATGCTGGTCAAACTGTACCATATCATTGGTTAATCATTAACCATTTGAAATGGTCAAGAAATATTGGTTATAACAACAATTTATTGATCATGCAAACCAATTAATATTCTATACGACATCATGAATATTCATGACTGAACTTAAACAACCAAAATTTTGCGAAATTGATAAATATCATTTGCTATATTTGTATTTATGCAACTGTAACATTTTAAACTGTATGCAAATGTATTTGCATTAACAATGTTTCTTCGAACATGAATTTATGAGGAGGCATTTCAAAATCTAAATTAGACAATTGTAATCTATGACCGTTTTTAGCAAGTAATCCAATAATGAAGTAGATATCAAATTCTAGTAAGTAGGTATACGATGTAGGATTATCGGAATAGGTTAGTGTATGATTGGCAGATTAGGACAGGATGAGGACTATTAGAGGTTGCTGCTCTCTGGGCGATGCAATTGATAGAAAAAATTCCTGTGATATGCATACATTTTTTTTCTCTTCAAATTATAAACTGTAAAAATGCTATCATAACCAATGCTAGTTGGTTACTCAGTTGGTGCTAAACCAAATTCATCACGATGACCAAACATAATTGGTCATAATACTGACCGAGAAAAATTGGTCACGAAATGAACACAACCTTTGGAGATTGGTTAGAATTATGAACAATATTATTGGTTGAAAAAGACAACCCATCTTGGATTGGTTATTCTAACCAACATGTCGGTCGGACACATATTCACCAATAGCTTTGGTTGGGTTGGAATCGACCCATATGTTGGTCATTCTGACCAATCCTTTTTTAGAGTGTACACAATAGGCCTATATCTACCAACCATTTTAAAAAAGTTCTTCTGTAATCAATCTTCGATCAATATTCTATGTTTTGCTTTTTCACAGTGCACTCGACCTTGTGGTTGCCATTGTTGCAGTCACCAGAAATTTTGTTGAAATCATTATCTTCACTCTCTTGGTAAAAATAATATTGTTTTGACCTGAGACCGAACGTGACCCCAGAGGCGCAGGAAAATTAAAACGTAAAAAAAATTGAACGCGAGTTCTGGTCACGTGATTGTGTGACAGAAAAGTTTCCAAACAATTGGTAAAAGTTGAATAAGTAGTGATCGATTAAAACGTGATGGGTTATCACGGGTACTCTAAAGTCTGAAATCATCATTATAATTAAAAATAAATCAACTGAGTCTTCTTGAAAAGCACAAGTCCTGTACTGCACACAGTAATGGGTATATAGCACCACGGTAATTGGAGGCTAAGAAGGCCTACTCACATTTCTAGGAGGTCGCAACACGGTTATGTCTTCACATATTAAAGTACTGTTCAGAGTCATTAAAATGATGACAATTACCGGACGTAAAACTGTATACGTTGTTAGCGTGTCTTATTCAGTCGGACATCTTGGCTATCCTCTTTTGAGCATGGTAATACTCAATCATTAACTTCATACAAACAATCCATTATGCATACATTGGTCATTGTGGACAACCATTCATAATACATCTGTATATATAACAAACACTCAAGCTATTTCTTGTCATGTTTAAAGTATGTGAGAATTTGAAGAGCGAATCCTTTTCTGGTGAAATTTCTATATTATATTCTTCCAGATTGACATCAAAACGACTGAAGCTCACCAATATTATCTTGCCATGTTCGCCCCGAACTTAAGCTTTTCTTTAAGGTGGTCCAAAATAAGATAATGAAAATTCAGCCAACGCCATGAAAAATGACTATCAAACTAAAACAAGGACAGTCATATAAGACACAAGAGGTACAGAAAAAATTATCAAGGAAAAAGGAGTTTAGTTTATCAAATAAGAGCAGAAACTTGAACCATTGTTATCAGAGTTGATGATCTAAACGTGGGCATATAGGGAAAAAAACTCGCTAGGAGAGTTTGAATTTCTTGATGCTCTTCTCGCTAGTCATTAAAATTTTTCTCTGGACGAGTCATGATAGTTCTAAGTCGAATTGAATTCAAGACTTAATTTAAACACATTTATTTAGTTACAGATATCCATGATAGGCATGATCAATTACACTTGTGTAAGCAATAGGCTTTTCGATGGACAGATTGTTCGCGGATTTTCTGTTTTTATTTACTTCTCAGAGATAGGTCAAACGAATGTGCTTTTTCTTGTAAAGAATAAGTGAAAGAATTTATTTATTTGAATATATTCAGACAGGCACAAAAGATCAGCAACATGCTGGTTTACATCAATGTTCTGATTACAAAATAAAAAGCAACAAACACATTTGTTGAGTGACAAAGAGTCACTCAACAAAGCGAAAAGAATGAATGCTACGACGACTGATAGTTTTATTTGCAGCACACGATCGAACATAGGCTATAACGGACCATAATGATAAGCAATTGTGGATGATAATTTTGGATAACCCGAATGAATTTGATGAGGTCTTTCATTTCGCACAGCACGAAAAACAATATTTTCTACCCCTTTCCCGGAAAAAAGGGAATAACTTTAGCCAAATGATAAGGTTTTGCTAAATATATCCCCACATCAGTAAACAGCAGTAATGATTTTAAAAAAAGAAACAGTTCCATTTAGTACCAGACTTACTGAGCACCAATGATCGGCAGAACCAGCCAAGAAAACGATTGCGAGAACATTGGCTGCAGCCGGGAACCAGAACGTAAATACCAAGGCATAGGTGATCTTCTGGTAGGTACCAAACTCTCCAAGAGTCAGAAGCAAATCGTCAAAAGCCATCGCGTTCCTTAAAATGAGACCGAGTTGTCCAGTATGGGGAAGCCAGGAACTTGTGTTTCCTCTGCTTGCTTTACATGTATAATGTCAACACGTGTCTATGCGATCAACAGCAAGAGCAGCCAGTATTAAAGGAAACCGACACCTTCAAGTAAAACAACCTTCAGGTAAAGTAGTTTTTAAACCAAAGCTAAAATTAAGACAAAATAAATCAGATCAAGGACAATTTGAACGAAATGTTACACGGAATAAGAAAAGTTATGCCTATATGAAATTTTCTGTTTTGACACTATGTTATGGAAAACTCTCACTTTGTTTGTACACGTGTCACGTGTCGCATATTATTTATTACCTTGAAGAACACGCGTTTTCATTGTCCTTATCCAAAATATCTTGTAGACAAAACACTCCTATGTTATATATCTTGAGTGTGGCTTAAGAAAATGCGAAAATCATAAGCAAAATGTTCAAAATGTTAAATCACAAACCTTATTGAGAGTTGTCAACAAAATAATGTCATCAATGTTGCCATGGTAGTGTCAAAATAATTTCCGTAAAAAATCTGAAGCAAAATGTTCAAAATGTTAACTTATGTGTGTACAAAACACACTGAGAGTTTTAATTGTCCACAAAATGATGTCATCAGTAGCTATGGTAGTGTCAAAATAATTTATTACAGAAAATTCTATATATAGCATAACTTTATTTTTCCGTGTCCGATTTCGTTCAAATGGACTGTTTGATTTCGTTTTAGCTTTGATTTAAAAACTACTTAACGCGAGGGTGTTGGTTTCCTTTAAACGGGGATATTTCACGAAAGTCAAACATGAGAGGCTCTCATATCTTATGAAGCGTTATGTGTTTTGGAAACATCCTCGGGATATATAGCAGGTAATATAACTTCAGGGGTGAATAAATAGAGAAAAATGCCCCCCCCCCCCCCCCCCCCCACACACACACCATCTTCTCCCCCCCCCCCCTTCCCCCATCTCTCTCTCTCTCTCTCTCTCTCTCTCTCTAGGTATTTCTGGACATGCATTTACTGGCAGCATCCAGAATTTTTCCGGTCGGCTTTTTCAGGTGTCTGTTTTACCCGAAAAAAGGGGTCCTCTGCATTTTCACATGTAAGATGTCACTCATCTGGAGAGATGTTCCTGTATTGAATTAAGGATAAAATCTCTGTATAATGTTCCTGTAAATCTTCGCTTGAAAGTTCTGTCCTTCAATAAGATATACCTCTCTTTATTCAACTGAACTTTATTTGCAGGACCCCCAAGTATAACAGTGTTATCACTGACGGGGTCGGGTCACCCTGGGTACACAAAGCAAAATAAATGAACAAAAATAAAATAAAAAATCCAAGCGCATCGCGATTCGTTTGTGCTACATGTACCATCTCTCTCTCTCTTCCCTCTTACAAAATGGATGAATGACCTTTGAGATTTTATAGAATATGTTATCCATAAATTGCTTGAACAGGAATCATAAGGCTCCATAAACTGCTTGCAAGGAAAAATTTGAATATCCGTACGTAATGGTCAATAATCCAGTGACCAATGAAGTCAGTAGATCATTGACCTTTTGGGGGATCTGTTGGTTCATGGAATCTTGTGGAAGTATTTTATTGCAAGTTGACCCAGAACTTTAAGAGAGAGAGAGAGAGAGAGAGAGAAACGAACACTCGAAATAAAACACTGTGGAGAGGAAACTTATTTTGATAATTTTATTTCGAATGTAGATAATTTCATAATAGCTGTCGACATCATAAATTCATAATAATTCTAATCATAATTTTAAAAATCTTTATATTTCAATAGCTTCATCATTCATTCACTTCAAAGTTTTCTATATTTCGGTAGCTTTCACGAAGAATAAATAATTAGAATATATAGTCAATCAGTATAGGAATATTTGAATTACATCCGGGTTTGTTAGGTATGGTGAGATGTTTAGTATATGAAAGACCTTTGTGATGAATGAGGTCTCAGATCTTAAACCAGTTCTACGTTGTTTGTCGACAGAATAAGTCAATATAGATTTCAAACTAAATATTTCATCTTTTTTTTTTTTTTGCATACCGAAGAGATTTTTTTTTGTTGCTGTTGTTGCTTCTTTAAGGCATTTATGCACCATATCAAAATAAATCAATATTCAATATTCTGTATTTCAATATCTCACTCTTTATCATTGGTGATATTCAAATAGTTATTAAATAATTCATCATGTTTCATAATAATAGGTAATATCAGTGAAAAATGAGATTATTGCATTTGTTTAAAAAAAAAGTTTTTCCTTTTCCTTAGTCGTAATGCAGATGATCAGTTGCTTTAGTTTGAGTTCTAATGATGAAGTTCATTGGGTCACAAAGGCTGGTGGTGAGGTTGTTGTTGGTTTTTTCTTAGAAGGTAGCTGAAGAAATGTTTAACTTTTCTGTCTCGGTAAGATGACTAGCAAAGACAGTTCTTAGGGCGTGGAGAAGATGATGAGGATAACGGTGATGGTGGTAGCAGCTAAACTGGCTGATGTAAGATTCCAGTTGTAAAGACACCTGACGTCACGATGTTGTTACCGCCGGTGTTGGTGTAAAAGTAAGGGCACTTTGGTGCTGATGGAACTGAAAGCACAGACCCCTGCTGTTGACATTGTTTAGGTGCTCCTGCCTTTGGTACCATGATGAGAAGAAACACCTTGATGTTACTGTAACTTAAGTATAAGCACTTTGATATTGACGTGCTTTGTGTCACTGGTGTGAGCAGACACACTCTGGTGTTACAGTTCTGTTTCCGATGGAGCTACTTGAGCAAAGACACTCTGGTGTTAAAAATGTTCCACTGTTGTTGGTGGGAGCAGACGCACTCTGTTGGTGAAATGCTTTCAACACTAATGCCACTGTGAGAACCCACAGCCCAGTGTTTGAGTCTTATTTCCACTAGTGTCGATGTGAGCAGACGCAAGCCGGTGTTAAAAGTGCTTTTGCACGAGTGTAACCATGAGAAGCAGAGATGTACAGCTATATTTTGCTATAAGGAGAGACAGCGTTGATGTTAACTTTTCACCATTTAACCATTGATGACCCGGATTTGTTATTTCCAGTGTGCTTTGTGTGCTTTGATTTCCCGATCGTTTTGAACCCAATCCATATATAAATTTGCGACCCACCCCTTATTAATCCTCGGCCATTAGCATAACCCCCTAAAATGTGTAACCAATTTAAATAACCGGAATGTACTGGACAGTGACTTTAAATTTTACTCTTTTGAATGAAATTGTGGATCCTTTTCAAGTTGTTTTTGGAAGCTGAAATTGATCTACCTAACTAGAGCTGGATAATGAGCGGGCCAATCGCATAATGATTGGTGTAGCAGTGAAGTAGTATTAATAAATTGGTATACAACTTGAGCATGAGCCATGATTCAATGCCTATAATGATGTCAGTTCAAACATTATCCTGTTTGTTATGCAATCTGATTATCACAGAATACTTCGATGAAAAGTTACTTAATTTCAATGGAGACGGTGATCACAGTTTTGTTTCTTTTCCGTTAATTTTTTTTCCTTTCACTTTTTTTTGTTGCTGATTTTTGTTTCTTTTTGTTAATTTCCGATTTTTGTTTCTGCTCTTTGTTTTCTAATTCTCTTTTTTTTTTTCATGATCTTTAAAAAAATTCATTCCTTTATACAGAATCTGTTTATTTGAGATTTATTTCGGAGGATGGTTTTTAGTTTCATCATGTGGACATTGTTAGGTAATTATGCCATCTTTCAGTTTTATTGCAGTTTCTTAAATTCAATTTTTTATGCCATGTTCCAGAGATTTTCCAAGGTACGCATTTGCTGTCCACATGTTCAATGCCAGAGAAAGATCATTCGGCTTTCTCTTTCATAGGGCAGGGTGTCAGTTGGCATGACTGGTTGCCGTTAACGACCATATCATTTCAAAGTGGATTATACAAGTTATACAGTGACACTGCACATTGAAAAACAAACAAACAAAACAAGACAGAAAACAAACGAACAAACGAAAAATCTAACAAGCTGAAAGTAGAGAGCGAGAGGGGGAGAGAGATAGAGAAACAGAGAGAGAGAGAGAAGAAAGTCCTCGTAGATGACAGACGGATATCGTCATTAAGTTTCGGTGATAATTAAAGTGCTGCTGAAGGAGAGGATCTTCGAGATTATTTCATTGCAAAGCTATAAATGTGGATATCTTTTCCGGGTTTTACCTCTTGCTATCTTTTTTTATTTCCTTTTTTTTTTCAAAATTGAAATTTGTTCTTTGATTCTTTTCTTTTTTTTTTTGATTCTTTATTGTTGTTTCCTGTGGGAGCTTGATGAATACGACTAAGCTTAAAAACGGATTATTTTTTTCTTTATTCCTTCTTTCACATTTAATAAGAACTTACTTTCTTTCGTTGTTTCTTTTGGGTTGTTTTTGGTTCCTTTGGAGAAGAGCTTCATAAGAAGGGGTGCATAAACATATGAAAGTGGACTGATGGTTGTCCAATAGCCCCTAGCTCTTTTTATTTCTTTTAATTTCTTCAACTTCTTCTGCTTTACTTCGGGTTTTTTTTTCTTGTGTTCTTTGTTATTGGTTTTTAGGGAGTTCAACTTGATGCAATTTCTTTTTCTATTATTCTTTTGCTTTTTTTATAAGGAAACTTATTTTCGTTCTATAATTATTATTTTTTCTTCATTTGGGTAACGTTGTTTGTTGTTGATTTGGAGAAGAGCTTCATAAAAAGGGAAGAATAGACATGTAAAAGTGAACTGATGGTTGTCCAATAGCTCATCAGGGTGGACTGATGGTCGTCCATTATGAAGGATGCATTAGGTGGACTGATGGTCGTCCATTATGAAGGGTGCATTAGCTCATAAGTGTGGACTGATGGTCGTCCATTATGAAGGATGCATTAGGTGGACTGATGGTCGTCCATTATGAAGGGTGCATTAGCTCATAAGGGTGGACAGATGGTCGTCCATTATTAGGGGTGCAATAGCTCATAATGCATGACTGATGATCGTCCACTTTAGGTGGACTGATGGTTGTCCTTTATGAAAGATGCATTAGCTCATAAGGGTGGACAGATGGTCGTCCATTATGATGGGTGCAATAGCTCATAAGGGTGGACTGATGGTCGTCCATTATGAAGGATGCATTAGCTCATAAGGGTGGACTGATGGTCGTCCATTATGATGGGTGCCATAGCTCATAAGTGTGGACTGATGGTCGTCCATTATGAAGGGTGCATTAGCTCATAAGTGTGGACTGATGGTCGTCCATTATGAAGGGTGCATTAGCTCATAAGTGTGGACTGATGGTTGTCCATTATGATGGGTGCATTAGCTCATAAGGGTGGACAGATGGTCGTTCATTATGAGGGGTGCAATAGCTCATAAAGGTGGACTGATGGTCGTCCATTATGAAGGATGCATTAGCTCATAAGAGAGGACTGATGGTCGTCCATTATGATGGGTGCATTAGCTCATAAGGGTGGACTGATGGGCGTCCACTTTGAGGGATGTAATAACTCATAAGGGTGGACTGATGGTCGTCCATTATGAAGGATGCATTAGCTCATAAGAGAGGACTGATGGTCGTCCATTATGATGGGTGCATTAGCTCATAAGGGTGGACAGATGGTCGTCCACTTTGAGGGATGTAATAACTCATAAGGGTGGACTGATGGTCGTCCATTATGAGGGATGCATTAGCTCATAAGTGTGGACTGATGGTCGTCCATTATGAAGGGTGCATTAGCTCATAAGTGTGGACTGATGGTTGTCCATTATGATGGGTGCATTAGCTCATAAGGGTGGACAGATGGTCGTCCATTATGATGGGTGCATTAGCTC
>CM057160.1:2888540-3011040 GCA_029962745.1 Echinometra lucunter | reverse complement strand
CATCCCTTCCACCTGCAGGAGACATCCTTGACATAGTCTGGAAGAAACTGGGAGCCATGGGCACAGTTCTGTGGTGTGGAAGATGGGTGTGCGCGTGTGTGTGTGCGCCAGTGGCCTCTATTTCCATCCGTTCCTTCCTCACTCGGACTCAGCTACCAGTTAGGTGCTGTCAAAGTGTGTAATCTTTCCTGCCCTTGTGTTCGTTCCTCGGGTCACCTGGGAGAGAGGTGCAACCATGATTCCTGTCCAGGGAACCACCTCCCCTCTAAGGAGTGATGTTCCACTACGGGAACACCTCCTTCGAGGGGGGCGCAGTCCCTGTAAAAGGATCAGTCCCCCATAAGGGAATCTGTTCCCCCTGAAGGAAGCATCTCCCTCCAAAGGATTCCCCCTCCAAAGGGAACTTCTCCCTCTTGAATGAAACTTCTCCCTGTAAAGAGCTCCTGCTAAAGGGCCACCACCCCGTCCCTCGGGCGGTCACCCTCTAGCGGAAATCCCTCTTAAGAGAGCCCCTCTCCCTCTTTGAAGGGCGCCTCCACTTCTTGAGAGCTATCGCCATGATGGACTGCACCTAAACCTCAATGGAGATAATGCAACACCCCTCACACTCTAAAAATTCTGGGTCAGCTTAACGCAGAAAAAGAGTCCGTTTCAGCCACACTCCATTCCGGGTCAACAATGACCTAGAATAAGGTCAGATGTGACCCAGAATTAGGTCTTCATGACCATATTCCAGGTCATTGTTGGACCCGGAACGGAGTGTGGTCCCAACGGCCTCTTTTCCAAGTCAATCTGACCCAGAATTTCAAGAGTGGGCCCCCTCACCTCTGGAGAGAATGCACCTGTCTGAAGATACCTCCCTCCCTTTCAAAGAGGATGCAACCCTCACTAAGGAGAATGCACCCCCTTCTATAAAAAGAATGCACCCCCCCCCCCTCAAAAGACAGAGTGCACCCCAAATAAATAGAATGCTAAGCGGCTAAAGAGAATACCCCCCCCCCCCCCCAATCAGGTAGACCCTCTCTTGACAGCTATTATCCCTTCAAAGAGGTACTCTAATGAGCTTCCCTGCCCAAGAACACTGCTTTCCCGGGTAAGAGATGTTATCACCCTAAAGGCTATAAAAATTTTTCTAAGAAGCTGTTATTCATCTAAATAGAGATCATCCCTATAAGTACATACCATATCTCTTAAAAGCTGGCATTCAGGTCTAAAAATGCTTCCCTTCGTATAAAGAGCATAGAGAGCTACCCTTGTAAACTATAAAGTGCTTCCCTCTGAACAGAGAGCTTTCTTTCCCGATGTTAGGTAGTAAGAGTAAGAGTTTAAAGTTTGGAGCAAGAGAGGAGACAATTTTGAAAGAGTCTGCTCTTAACCTTGCTAAGGTACAGATGAACCCTCAAGAAGGAGGTAAATGTTCTGAGGGAGAGAAGTTTTCTGGAGAAGGGAAAAGCCCTTACAACATGTACAATAGCTTACCGAGCTGTACGTAAAACCGCATCTCTAAAATACGGGGTCAGATTGACCCGGAAAAAAAGTCCGTTGGAGCCACACACCGTTCCGGGTCAAAATGACCTGGAATAATGTCAGATGTGACCCAGAAGCAAGTCTTCATGACCCTATTCCAGGTCATTTTTTGTCCCGGAACGGAGTATAGCCCCAACGGACTTTTTTCCGGGTCAATCTGACCCCGTATTTTAGAGATACGGTTTTACGTACAGCCCGGTAAGCTATTGTAAGGGCTTTTCCCCGGGGCTTTTCCCTTCTCCAGAAAACTTCTCTCCCTCAGAAGATTTACCCCCTTCTCAAGGGTTTTTCTCCACTTTAACAAGCTCAAGAGCAGACTCCTTCGAAATGTTCTCCTCCCTTGCTCCAAACTTTAAACTTACTCTTACTACCTAACATCGGGAAGAATCTTCTCTGCCACAGAAGATCTGCCTCCTTTCAAGTGTTTGTCTCCACATTACCAAGCTCAAGATCTGACTCCTTCGAAATGCTCTCCTCCTCTGCTCTAAACTCTACACTTCTTTTGCAAAAAGCGGGTCTTGATCTCATCTCGAATCGTGTTCCTATTATTCATTTACTTATTTATTGCATTTATTTGTTCATTGGTTGATTGACTCAGTTTTCTTTAGTTACAAAAAGGTCTTTTGTTGCTGACAGTTACTGTGAAAGAAAAAAAAAAACTTTAGGTGTCGTCTTTTACATTTCATATGTGAAACTTGGAAATTGATTTTATCTTGACTGTAGAAACTCTGATTCTGTAAAGACTGCGCACAGATAAGAAAAAACTTATGAAACTAATGTAGACTAAGATGGTTAGCGAAATACCGTGGCGCGGAAAACTTTATTCATATATTTGCTTTAGTTACTAAAGATATTTTGTTGCTGTGGATTATTGAGGCAAACACTTTAGGTGTAGGCCTATATACTTTTCTTCTGTAAAATCTGGTCTTGAATTTCATCTTGATTATTAAACTATGATACCGGTGAAAAACGCCGATCGGTGTGAGAAATGAATATACCCGAATGACTTAATGAGGAGAAAGAAAGTGATAAAAATAAAGAAAAACAAGACACAATGACATCACAAAACAAAAACAAACATGAACAGGGAAAACAAGAACATGAGACAGACAAAATACAAGAACAACGAAAAAGAAACAGACAAACAAAAACAAGAACACACAAAACAGAAAACAGAGGCAAACACATGAAAACATGACATGTCCTCTGAGAAATGACCGGCACGTGTCAAAGGTCAGATGTTGTTGACCCTTGGCATATCATCCTGGATGGGGCTAATTACCTCGCTATGAAAATGAATTCTGCGAGGGGCAAACTTCGCCTCGGCTAGTTTTAGTATTGATAATATTATTTTAAATCAGCTCAAAACTAGAGGAATTAGTAATGTGTTCAAAACGCCATCTTGAATTGGTTGGGTGGTCGCTCTGCGTACCAAGAACTATAAGAATATCAATAGAAGAAACACTCTTAAAAATGCGGGGTCAGAAGTTGGCCAACAAAAGAGTCCGTTGGAGCCACACTCCGTTCCGGGTCAAAAAATGACCTGGAATAAGGTAAGATGTGACCCAGAAGCAGGTCTTCATGAAACTATTCCAGTTCATTTTTTGACCCGGAACGGAGTGTGGCCCCAACGGACTCTTTTGTGGGTCATTTTGACCCCACATTTTTAAGAGTGCATTCTTGTGCGTTAATTTGCTTTGTTTATGTAAGAGCAATGCCAGCAGTAGCATAGAACTACTGTCATTTCGAGGTTCTGCTGTAGTAGGTAGTGACATTGGGCCGAATGCATGAAAAAATTATATTACGTTGTGTTTTGTAATGTCCATGCAGGACTAGGAAGTTTTAGGTAGTGGTTGTAATTACTCATACTGTTGTTTAATTCCAACACTTTGAGGTGGGATTTCCACCATGATTATAATTTCTTCTTAAATCTCAATTCCTGCATGTTCAGAGAGTACAATATGCCGACGTCATTTCGACTCAATATGAAGAGTAAAGCGAAATGACTTTGTTGTTCACATTGCGCCAATTTGGTGGGATATCGTGACTTGATAAGAAATACGACGTGAGATTTTATACCTTTTGCACAGCGATTCTAACAATCTAAAAACTGAAAAGTTAAATCACCATTTAAAAAGGTGGAGGAGTGATTACAGTTTCAAAATGGTAGATTAACACAGTGAACATGCTGCATTCAACACTATATACATGCTGATCTTTGAAGGTGGAGGTTTGCATGTTGGTACTGATAACGTAGATGAGGTTTACGGTTCACTATGTGGTAAGTCCTGAAAGGACTGTGAGTTAGAGAGAGTAGAGAAAATTGAGATGGAAGAGAAATGGAAAGGCGGGACAGAGTGAGAAAGAGTAAAGATTATCTTTCTTGAGATTGGGTGAAGTCATAAAAATGACTGTAAACCAGTTGAGAAGGCGACGAGGAGAGAAGACTCTAACCAGATGAGAAGGTGATAAGGAGAGAAGACGCGACGTTTTGGACAGCTTGGCTCTCTGTCATGAGGAGTGACTTATGTCATCATAAGTAACTGTCCATCACTCTATGATGGACAGTCAAGCTGTCCAAAACGTCGCGTCTTCTCTCCTTATCACCTTCTCATCTGGTAAGAGCCTTCTCTCCTCGTCACCATCTCAACTGGTTAACAGTCCTTTTTATGACTTCACCCAATCTCAAGAAAGATAATCTTCACTCTTTCTCACTCTGTCCCGCCTTTCCATTTCTCTTCCATCTCAATTTTCTACTCTCTCTAACTCACAGTCCTTTCAGCACTTACCACATGGTAAACCGTAAACCTCATCTACGTTATCAGCACCACCATGCAAACCTCCACCTTCAAAGATCAGCATGTATATAATGTTGAATCCAGCATGTTCACAGTATTAATCTACCATTTTGAAACTGTGGTCATTCCTTCACCCTTTTAAATGGTGATTTAACGTCTTAGTTTTTAGAGTGCATGACGAAGTAGAAAATACCCGATACCTGTCGATGTGGTAGTGCCGTTGCAGATTGGAAGTTTCCAAATAAAATATCTGATTATGGGAAAGACTGTTAGCTGTTTCAACTGACATAATTATAAACATGGAATCATAGCTGTGATTGACTGACGGAGGCGGTTAGAATAAAAAAATACCTATTATGTAATCGGACGAAGGTGATATGGGTTTGGTTTGGTAGGTAGATCAATCTCAACTTCAAGTACTAAAAAAAATGTTGCTAATATAATTAGCATGGCCGAGTTTTTGTTTTGTTTTAAAAAAGAAAGCAATTCATTAGAAATCCCCTCCCCACCAAAAGAAAGAAAATAATTGAAAAAAGGATCCAGTAGAATTTTGAACTATGAAACCAGAATCTGTGAAACCAGTAAATCCTAATGACCCAATGAAACAAAAAAATGAATAAGTGATCGGGAAAACCTTTAAGCACTTAGCTCTTCGTCAATCTCTTCGGGAATTTCTTCAGGAATTTCTTCGGGAATCTCTTTGGGCTCGCTGCTCGGAGCGCGTGAAGCGACGGTGAATTGAACTGCAGGCTTCTTGCCGTCATCCTCATCATCAACCTTCTCAACATCAACCTTCTCAACGTCAACCTTCTCAACGATCTCGTTCTTGACACGGTGATCGGCTTGATCGTCCATGATCTTGAGGACTTCACCCTGATCAGTGCTGACGTAGATGTTTTCTGTGTTGCTGATTTGAGGACGCTTGTGAAGCAGACGCTCTGGTTTGGGTTTAATGGGAGGGTGAGGCTTCATCGGACCAGCACGCTTTTCATCTGTGAATGTAAAACGAGGCTTCGATAAGGGCATCAAGGGCATTCTGAGGGTTATTAACCGTATTCCCCTACTCCCTTCAATTCGGTAACTTATATTTTATTAATACCACTTCAATGATGCTGAATATTACTGTAATAGTTGAAAAAAATGTCAAATTTTAACATTTCATAGCTTCTTTTATTTTACACTGCATGGCCCCATGCAGATCCGTCACTGCTTGTCATTATCATACCTGAGGTTTTTGTTGTTCGACGCTGCTTGGCGCTCTTTTGAGTTGTCTTACGGAACTTGCTTGGTTTTCTGCGATTGCCTTCCGGTTTTGATGATGGAGGCTGAGGCTTAGGTACTATGACTGGTGGCATGTCTAAGCTAATCAGCTCGGGCTTTTGAGGTGCCACAACGACCTGCAGAATAATCATTATAGGCAATGTCATCAATAATTCCATACAGGGCCGGATCCATCTTTTTTTTTCTTCAAAAAGTGTGTGGGGGGGGGGGGGGGGGGCTCGGCTTGTTTAGGTGTCTGTTTTATCCAAAAAAATTGCTGACAAGGGGGGAAAAAGGGTCCTCAGTTTCAAAAGGGGGACCGTGGCCGATTCGCCCCCCCCCCCACCATCCGCCCCTGCATGTCCATTTTTTTTACAGGAGAGAAGAAAATTATCTACTTTAATGGTCTATAATAACACAAGCTGTAAAGAATTGAAGTTCGATAAAGAAGAGTATTTCTCATTCTAATAGCACACGGAACACCCCGATGGACATTCCCCACGCAATATAGCAAAAAAGCTGCTACTTTGGAGCTATAGTGGAAAATCTCTGTTTGTTATTAGTGAAATTAGGCTTACAAAGGGGCAGCAACACCAAAATCAGACCGCTTAAGAAACACACTCCTTGTCCTTCTCCTTATACTACTATTTTGCCTCCTCTCTCTCTCTCTCTCTTTCTCTCTCTTCTCTTTCTCTTTCTCTTTCTCTTTCTCTTTCTCTCTCTCTCTCTTGTTTTCTTTTAGCTCTTTTATCTTATTAGTTTACTTTTTATTTCATGACATTGTGATGAGTTTGGTTATACGTGGAATTATTATTATTTTTTGTCTGACTTTAAGACGCTTCTTTGCACAATATACTAGTCATATTGATAAGTAATAAACGAATGCTATGGCTCACTCGCCAAAAGCTCTATGGTTTTTGAGTGCTTATCTTCCATTCGAGTTTCATGTAAATGTGATATTCTCTATATATATATTCATTCTGTTTGTTGAATGAATGTGTAATGATAAACTGAACTGAACCTACCCTGCCATTACTGCATAGCTTGACTGAAGCCTCCCTATTGCCCACGTTCCTCCTGGGGACATTGGGTGGGCGGGGTACGGTGGGTGGGTGGGGTACGGTGGGTGGGTGTGGCAGGGCAGTGATGGTGGTGGAGGTGGCGGTGCTGGTGGTAGTAGTGCTTGACTGAGGCATGGAAGACTCCTGGGTCGTAGGGACGTAGTTCTGTGTTGTGATGGGAGCTGACGAAACCGGTGGCAGGTGAAGTCTATCCTGCCATTCCCATGCGTCAACATGATGGTGAAGCAGTTTATTCACTTAGAACGAGAGGGAGAAGAGGGAGCAGATTGACTACTAGCATAGCTGACAAACATTTTCAGCATTCTTATTTTTAAGATTAGTTTGGATGAAGATGTGCCACATTAGAAGGAAGTCCTTGAACATTGAAAGGATCTTTTTCTTGTTTTCTTTGTGTTCTAGTTTTCATGATATTGTCACAAAAACTATCGACAATTTTCAAAGACCAAACTTTCATGCCATGTCAAGACCTTATGTTGTATACACATTTCAGTTTGTCCAGAATGTGACTTCCAGCAAGACTGGGTCATTGTCTTCTCATGCTGAGGTTTACAAGTTATAAAAGTTACACTTTTTTAAATTATGAAATTCTTCATTATGTACAGTTTCTTCTACAAGCAATTCATTTTACAATGTAATTCGCTTGATCAGGACTAAGCTTTATCGTTATAGGGATACGATTTTGGTAAAGAACATTTTCACAAGTAACTGATCAAAACGCTTATCTGCAAGGAAACGCCCAACATAAGTACGATCATGCGTGCATGAGCATTCATTATTAATGAAGTACCTTTTCCAGATTGCTTTGTACTGTTTGAAACTTTGAATATTTTGGTCAATTTGAAACAATTCTGATTACTCCTCAACTTCACTGCTGTTCGTTTATAACATTAACCAATCGTAATATCCAGGCAGCTTCTTTCAAATTACAGTCGCACGACCAGCGTTAACTACAACAGCATTCATTTCATCAGTGCGTCTAATGCATTAGTTCATAAGTAAAAACAAAAACAAAAACAAAAAAACCCCACCAAACAACAACAAAAGAGCAAAACAAAAAAAAGGAAAAAATTAGATAGATGCATAAACAAGCAAAGAAATTAATATATTTTGAATAAGCGGGGGTCAAAATATACTAAAGGTGGCAAACATAAACACCTATAAAATGCAAGCAAAAAATAAACAAAATTAAAAAATTAAACAATCAAACGAATGAATAATACAATCAACCAAAGAAATAAAACAACGAAAGACATACAATTATAATTCAAAATAAAATGCCGAGGTAAAATGTATCAGATCCACCCGCTTTTAATCAAACAATGACCAATTAAAATCGAACAATACCACCAAACAGCAAGAAGAGCATACCATTATAAATACATACTTTTCATTTTGTCATGAATATTCTTATCACATAAACTCAAGAAAAAAAAACCAACACACACACACACACAAGCCCACAAACAAACAAAAGATGCAAATCAGAGAAATGATTTACGAATGACGTTAACAAGGATAAAAAGAGGGGGGAAAATGCGCTTACGTTCAAGTTGTCGCTCTAATTCGTTTTCTAGGCCTAATTCAGCCTGCGACAGCAGATCTATTTTCTCATCAATATTCCTGTCGTGCTGAGGTTCTGAGTGTGGGTTTCCTAAGTCGTGGAGAGGCTTCCTTCCCACAAGAGGAGGCAATTCTTGAGGGACTTCGCCCTTGTTCTTCTTATTTGATCCTTTCTTCTTTGAGGGTGGCATTTTTCACTTTTTCTAATATTAGCCTATATATTTCTTTTCGAAGTAAGATCCCACGGACAATGCCGGGTACGACTTGAAGGCAGTATTGGATTAATGAAGTGAATGATAATTGTTTGCGTTGATATGGTATTTGTGCGCCTATGTGCACACTGTTGCATTTGAATTGTTACGTCATCGATGGATGCTAGGCAATGCGCGAACTGAGTAAGCGCTAGTAGAAAGTGTACAAAATTTGAGCCTATTTTCAGTGTGTGCGTGAATACCAAAACAAAATTAAACAAAACAAACAAAAAAATTGACAGTATAAAAAGTCGCTTTGAAATAATTTACTTATCTCCATGTGCTCATGTACAATCAAAATTCTCCGAAATATTTTTCCACAGTTGTCGACGAACTTGAGGGTCAAAAAGAGGCATCCAGAAAAGTCGAGATCGTTATTTTATTTATTTATTTATTTATTTATTATTATTATTATTATTATTTTATTCATTTATTTATCTCTTTTTTTTTGGGGGGGGGGTGGAGTGTTTTTTTGTTTTGCTTTGTTTTGTTGTTGTTGTTTTTTTTTTTGGGGGGGGGGGGGGATCCCAGTCTCAGTGGGGAGCCCATCTGGATCCCATATGGTGAAAATACACCCAGATTAGCCCACGGTAGACGAAGATTGATTCCGATCCCAGATGTTTTGCTAGTTGGAAGACAAACAAGTTTAGTGTAATGATCTACCACTATATCGACATAACAGTGCGCTTTATTCCAGTCTTTTCTCACTTGGTCGCTGTGCTCCCTTGCATAATCAAAGATACCTACATCATACAGTGTTCTTTCTGCGCTATTGTTCATACGAATCTAGGTATTACACCCCCCCCCCCCCATTCAAAAAAAGGTTTTTTTTGTTTTGTTTTTCTTTTCGGCGATTTGGGGATATATAAAAGAATGAACGATTTTTATCATTTATTTCAGTCTTGTGAAAGGAAAATTGCTAGAAAATTATTTTTCGTAATTCCAAATTCAGCATATAGGTAAGGGCTAAATGCTGAATTTTAAGTTTTGTTTCCTCAACAAAAATGGTCTTGATTTGAATAATCATTTTCATTTACATGAGACAGGGGTCGATGGGGAGGGGAGGGTATGGGATTGTCCAGCGACGCGAGTTCTTTTCTCTCTCTCTCTCTTTAGATTCTTCTCTTATTAACTGTAACTACATTTCAGGAATCCCACCATAATTATGGGGGAAAAGAGGAAGTAAACAGTGTCCTGATAGATGGCTTGTTTTAAAATATTCTTAATTAATCATCGTTTTCCCTCGTTTTGCTTTGCTCTTGTTAATGGTATTTGAAGCAAGCCGTGGCATCCGCAGCTAAACTCAGCCCCTCATTGGTCTCGACTCTTTTTTATATTATCCACATCTGAAAAGTCATACAGTGCCTGTTTCTCAGTAAAATATCCTGAGAATCAGAAGAAAACTTTTTGTCTTACTTAGTAAAAGGTTGAATGGTTGAAATTAGGCTTTAGGTCAAACGAAGAATAATGATTAAAGTCACATTTCTTCAGCTTTCCTTCTCTCTCTCTCTCTCTCTCTCTCTCTCTCTCTCTCTCCTTCTCCTTCTCTCTCTCTCTTTCTCTCCCTCTCTCGTCTTATTTCCAGTTTCATTTATCTACTCTTTCTCCTATCTTGTGATTTTTGCTAACTGCATAGGAAGTTGGACAATTTCAGACTGCATCTGAACCGCAGAATATTCACGAACTTTGAATAACAATGGTAACACTTCTGTATAGAAGTATGGCAATGTTTGTATGTCACATTAATTGTAAATGTATAAAACATTATGATTGTTTATTTTCTGCAAAACACATGTAACGCATATTTTGTATAATTATCATTATGTATTTCTAACCAATAAAACGTATCAAGATTTTTTTTTTAAATTATAATTATAGTAACGATTTTTTTTTCCTCCAGTAGGCCTAGCAAAGTAGCAAGACTATATGATGACTTCTTACAGGAAGTTCATAATTTTTGTTATCGTATTCTTTTAGTATAAATTTGGAATATTAAAAATGATCAGAGTTAATTAAATCATTTCATGATTTGTCGTAAACTACATGGATTTTCTGCTCTGAACAAATATCCATGCATCATGTCCTATAATTCTCCCATTGTCATGTGACTCGAGTTCTGTGGTGGGCATGTAGGCCTAGGGCAGTTCGTTGGCCTAGGGCACAGAAATAGAAGACGTCTGCTATTTCTGTGGCCTAGGTATAGGGTCGACGACTCAACCAAAGTTTAGCTATGTCGCCCTCATCGGTCAATAAAGTCCTAGTGTGTACCTTGGCAACGACACTCTACCGCACGAAACAGAACGAGAAAATTTGTAATTTTTAGTGATATTTAACAAGATGGAGCTTTGAACAACATACTGACATGTCGAAGAAAAGAGCAAAGAGTGGTGCAGGCTCAGCGGGTGTCTCCCGATGGGAATCTGGTCTGCTGTCAACTAATTTGGAAGAGGTAAAATATTGACATGTAACTTTGCGTCCTCCTCGCAAGTCCGAGTTTAAGCGGTGCTTGCTAACCCCCGACCCGGTGTTGATGGCGTGAACGTGAGGTGTGGACCGCTGAGCTGGAGCACACTGCGGGCGCAGCACATCGTGTAGCTGAAGTCGAGCAGTTACTGATAATATGATCCTTCAGGATCCTTTACTTAAAGCATTGTCTATAACACACTATATTATCTATAAAAGTTGAACAGAATTAGATGTACCTTCTTCTTTTCTTTTGATTTTGACCCTAGGCCCTAGAGTCTATTCTTTATTTTTTGGCAAACATTCAAAATGGACTTTTTTCTTAATTTTGCCATTAACTGTAGCAGTGTAGGCCCAGTACTTTTCTCATATCATATAAGCCTAGTTAGACCTAGATAGAGTCTACATGATGTATATTTTCAGTTGTACTATTTCTTTTTCTTTCTTTCTGTTTTTGAAAAAAATTCTTTTCTCTAATCTTTCCTTTTCTGTCTCTCCTTTTTTTGAATTTTTTTTTTATATAGTTAGATCTAGGTAGACTTAGAGTCTATATCGTATCTTGTTCGTCGTGTCTTTTTAACCCTTTTCTGCATTTTTTTCTCTTCCTCTTCTTTTCATCATTTCGTTCTATTTTTCGTTTCTCTCTGACTTTTCTTTAATGTTACACATTAGTCTAACTTTAAGTCTAATTTGATTTTATTCATCAGTTCTTTTGCCAAAATTTTCACCAATTTAACTTTTTGTATGTAATGTTCTTGTTAATATTTCGGCAGTATTGTGAAATAGGTCTCACTTCAAAAATTTTTAAGGGTTAGGGTTTAGGATTAGGGTTAGGATTTAGGGTTAACCCTATGTTAACTGGGGGGGTCAAATTGCCCCCCCCCCCATCGTAATTTTGCGACTACTACGAAAACGCAGCAGATATGAAGTTATCCTTTCGTGACTTTTTTCTTTGAAGTCTTGCGCAACTTTTGATACTAAATTTGTAAAGATCGGACCGAGCATTAGAAGGTCACATGACAGTTACGAGTCAAAGCTCATCCCAAAATAGTGACTTTTCCATACATGTGTGTGTTATGGAATGGACATGTTATAAAATTTGTGAAAACAATCCATTTCCCCCATACAATAGTATATTTGCATTGTCTTTGTGGTTGTCTTTCAAATGTCATTGTCAAAATAATACAAAACATAAAAAATGAAAAACAATAGAAAATTAAAAGAAATTAAAACAAAAGAATACATAAGAAATTCAAACACGTGTGTATGACAATATATGCAAATTTTATGCATGCTCATGTAAATATGTAAATAGACAAAACCATAATAACAATGTAAATACCTAAATGTCAAACCTATCTATGTCTATGATTCTATGTCTTTGATTCATTAGAGTCATTATGAAACTTTTTACTTTTTTTCTTTGCAAAGTAATAAAATAGCCAAAATTACCATACTTTGGTAATTGATATGCACATAATTTGCATATTTTACATTTTATTGTTTAAATGAACCAGTAAAAACTTGGTCTGAAATAGCCCAGTTAAAATAGGGTTAAGGTTTAGGATTAGGGTTGGGGTTAGGGTTTAGGATTAGGTTTAGGGTTATGGAATGGTGGGGCCTATATCACAGGTATGCCAATATTTCTGCGGTGTTTGTAGATTTGTAGATTTCGATTTACATCATGTTGTGCATGACTGCCATTTAATCTTGTGGAGAGCACTACATTGTAAAGTGTACAGTGCCATGGTACATAATTAACCAAACCAAATACTATAGACCCCTTGTTAATTTTGTGTGTAGATCTAGATATGACACATGTTTCCCATTTGTTCTTTGTTTTCATTTCTGTAGGAGGGTTGGAAAGCCTGTATCTCCTTTGTGATTGGAAATGAACTTGATGATAAAGAGTATGCTAGAATTCTTTCCTCTGCCGTTGATTCAAAACTCAGGAGACTATTCAGTGTTATATACAGGGATTCACTTATAGAAGAGGTAAGTATAATTTGTTCCTTGACCCCATGTTAGGGCATTTCCAGAACAATTGCGAGGGGAGGGGATGAATTTAAATGGCTATAATGGCAATTACCAAACAAGAAGTTAGGCATATAATTGACTCGCATTTAAGATCGAAAGTTAATTCATTGATGAAAATCCGACATAGAGGATCATGCACAATTTTCATGCTTTACTGAAAAGCATGAAAACAAAAAATAAATGAATAAATAATGATGTTCATGAAGACTAATTTTAGTTTCGAAACATACTTTTGTCATACACATGCAAAAAGAATGGACACATGAGTTGTGGTCAAAATGTTCATGTATGAAAATTTTGTTATGAAAGGGTAAAAGAAAAGAGAAATGATAACCTTTTACAATCAGCCAAGTCATGTAGAGATGTGTCATGGAGGTATTAACCCGTATTGTGCCAGCCACATATCTCCTGTGCCACGTTTAATGCAGAGGTGCTTTGTATGCATGAGTGAGCATGCTACTATACGTGTATGTGGCAGTGCTACGGAGGCTAGTGTATGTGGCTTTAGCAGCTGAAGGGTAAAAGGAGTGTCAGAGCTTAATGATGAGCAGCATCCATGAAATGAACTATTTCCCATGCTTCATACCTTTCTGATGAGCATACAGTGATGTGAGTTAATACGAATGCCGTATTCAGTGCGCCGTCCATGAATATACTTTTAACTTGCAACTTATACAGGTCAACGAGCTGGGCAACACCAAGATAAAGAAGGGTAAAGATGCCCCTCAGTTCTTTGAGATCTGTGAGACAGTGAAGGCAGAGTATCTAGACAAGGGAGAGGAGATTCCTCAAGGACTACTAGCCAAGCTGCTCAAATGGAAGCTACTTGCCATCAAGGAAAAAGATCTCAAGAGGAGAGAGGATGAGAAAAAGGTGGGTACTCCTGTTTGTCGCTCACACCACAAGATAAGAGAGAGAGAGGGAGAGAGCAAGAGAGAGAGAGAGAGAGAGAAAGGGAGAGAGCTAGCTACTGAAGTCTCTGTCTTTGCTAAAGTTTGCTTTCTTGTATGCATGTTGACTTTTTATAACCTACATTTTTTTTCCATGAAATATATTTATGTTGGTTTTAATTTTGACAAGAATGCTGTTTCCTTAAAGTTGAAACTTTCAGCATACAATATGATGAGTTAACCTTTCTTAGAATCTGTTCTCTGAAAGGTTGAAACTCACTGAAAAATAAGGTTTTTTTGACCGGAGATGACTGAATTCATCATACTATATATGTTAAAAGTAGAACTTATCTGCTATTTCCTTCAACTTTGTATATTTCTAACTGTGCCTGTTTAACTCCAACTCTCATGCACGGTCATGCACCTGCTTCAGGCTCTGGAGAACAAGGATACAAAAGGTGGGAAAGGAGGCAAGGATGCTGGTGGAGGGAAGAGAGCAAGGAGCAAGTCACCTGCCAAGGGAAAGGGCAAGAAATCCCCAGAGGTCCCGTCTCCCAAGAAAGACTCCAAACTGAAGAAGAGAGGAGAAGAAGATGACGACAATAAGTACATAGGTGAGTTTGTTGTTAACACCTTCCAGCATCGTGAAAGGGTTTTTTACGTGTGTAAAGGAAATGTTCAGTATTGAGATTCAGGTCTAAATCTTGAAGAAGAGGGATTTTTCTGTGGAGTACAGTGGTATTGTAGATGAAAAATGATTATAAAGCTTAAAATTCAAGCTAAGAGATAATGCTACTTTCATTTGTCAACGTGATTTTTGTGATTTTTAAATACCGATTAAGTGTTGGTTTTTTTACTCCAAATAATTGAATTTCCCACCGAAACCCAAATATATAAACTTATAAATATTCAAAGTAAATGAAAGTGTGCAAAGACCACTTCGAGCCGGAATGTTTTCAAATGCCGGTGGATAGGGCCTATGCGTGCGAAAGTGATGGGCTACGAGCCCATGAGAAATTGCAAGGTCTTCCCGTCGATTGCCCATTGATATGGTCAGATTTAACGGTCTTTACAAATTCGCAGGCTAACAAATAGGCACAAGAAGCATAAATAAAATCAGAAATGATATGGCTGTAGATCTACTAAAATTCAGAAAAACAAAGCTACGGCGCACGTATCATATGTGACAAAACAAACAAATATGTACCTCTACTGCAGTGGATCGTACATCTCGCGCTAGTGTGCATACACGTATGTACATATCGCTCGCATCATTATCATCATCAATCATGCATTGCCTGTGTGCGGTGCGGTGCATCTGCTACGTCACTGGGCCAGGCTGCGAACTGTATTGTGGATGAAAATGGGCTTGTACTAGAACTTCTGTTTATACAAGTTAATTGTTGATTGCTCGGTAATCCTAGGGTATGTTGTGTAAAGTAAGACATTTTCTAGCAGCTGAATTTTTTCTCTTTATGATCCATGCTTACAGAAATCGCCTAGACTTCTCCTTTAAGAGCAAAAGTTTTTAAATAAATTTAAAGAGCTCGTTGAGCATTGATTTATGGAATGCACATGTGTCAAACACTTCTCTCTTTTCAGTTAATTATAATGTTACTCTATGTGATTACCTACTTCATTTCTTATTTTCATTGTGATGAATAATCATTTTTGTTTTGCTACTGAATAACAAGGATCCAGAATAGGATTGACAATGGATAGGTTGACACAAGTGCATCGTAATTAATTGTTTCAGCCAATGCCAGTTGGAATTGTGAGAACGAGATGGTTTACCAAGATAATATCATCATAATAGGAATCTTCTTTGTTTTCATACAGATGATGAACCGGATGATGGCCCACAGCATTATGTAATCATCGAGGGGCTCGATCAGGCCCCACTCTTGTCTCTTCTAACAGACCTAGGGATCAACGTCAACTGCATCATCCGTTTCCAGGCTGAGGACTACTCCTTGTTTGAAAAGAGACGCAAGGAGGAGGAGGAAGAGATGGATGAGGATGATAGACCCCCTGAAGGTAAGGTGATGATGTTGATGATAGTAAAGATGATGATAATTAGGAGGAGGAGGAGGAGGATGAATTAGTTATTGTAGTGATGCTTAAGATGAGTGTATTAGCAGATGATTTACAAAAAGTGTTGACAAACGCTTTTCAAACCCTGTATACCATTTCACATCTCCTTTCATTTTAGTCATTGAAGAGGAGAAGAAGAAGAAGGAGGCAGCCAAGGAAAGACTTGAGAAGTTCTGGCTCCAGCATGAACCGCTCCTGAAGAAAGCTCCCAAGGGTTCCAAGCTCCAGGATGTAGCTCGTCTCACATACATGGTCAAGAACCGCATCGTCCCAGATGACATGAAGGACAATGAGAAAAGAGTGAGTGCAAGCATATTTGAAGGTTTCAAACAAAGTGTGTTTCTGTGAGTTATGCAATTTGCTTCCAAAGAGCGACATCACTTTGAGGCATTTTGCATCCTTGAGCTCCCTTGTGTTGTTAATTTTTCAACTATACCTGGAAGAGCTTTATTTTGGTCTTTTCTCATCATTGACAACTCAATGAGGAAATATAGCATTTGATTCTTTATCTTTTGTTGCATGTAGAATCACTGTTGTAATGATTAACTGGAGTATTAAGAAAAGACAATTTGATATTGTTTGATTATGTTGAATTCAAATTTAAGCCATAGCTTAATCACTCTATTAGGAAATCTGACATACATGTTATGTTTCTTGTGCTCTCTATTTCTTGATGAACTCCATACAGACTCAGTTTGGTACAGACATGTTTGAAGATGTGGCCTGCATGATGTATGATCTCCTAGATTCTGAGAGACAGTACAGGAACTTCCTGGACAACATGAAGCTGATCCAGGTCCCAGTGGTAGAGAAGGATGCTCCAGGTACATAGGAAACTGATTTCAATGGGTTACAGTACATGACTTAAAGGGGGGTACCCAGTGCTGAAAGAGTGTTATTTCATTTAAAAGAACATGATTTTATTAGCAGAAAATCATCTGCCTAAAGTTTGTTTAAAAGTCGTGTTGCCAAGGAAACCCCCAAATGTGGTAAGATGTCAGGATATTTTTGACCCCTCAGCTGTGACCCAGTTTCAACTGGGCACAACTGCAATGCGCAAAGCTGGGTACCCACTTTTATGGCATACCTCATACTCAATTTTTTTGGTCAGCTCATAAATTTTTATGAGAAAATTAGCCAAAATGCATTGATTTCGATTGAAAATCATCAAATTTTTAATGTCATTCTTCTTAGAATTCTATTCTCGATCATATATCAAAAAAATTTTACCATTGTGTAATCACTTTAATTGTGACTAGCCTTTAGCCTCTTTAGTGTCGTCAATAGCAAAATCTGCTCAGAGTTTGAGTTTTGAACAATTTGTTTGGAATATGCATTTTTTTTTTTTTAATGAACAAAAGAAGAAGGAACAGGATGTATTTTGCTTTTCTTTTCTCTGGTTGTTTTCACTGTAAATTGATGAGAACCTTATGCCACATCTGAATTATTAGTATCTTGCTACTTACTTATTGAAATGAAAGAAATCTAACAATTTTGTGTGTGTGTGCAGGGGGGGGGGGGGCTTACAAAGACTACAGTTTTCTAATCCATCAATCAGTCTTCAATTTTTATATACATGTGGATGTTTCCAGATCATGAAAGTTTTAGTATATTATGCACTTAACCACTTTTTTTGTAATCACTTCAGTAGGTGAAAATGATTAGATCACCCTAGTTAGTTGTTTCCTTGTTTGCACCATCCACCTTGTAGCAAGTGACGGTCAGTCTGCAGTCCCTGCGGGAGGTACTGCAGCTCAGCAACAGGCAGCAGGCCAAGCAGCTCCGGCCGATGCTGCTGCAGCTGCCCCTGAACTCAAACCCATCGTGGTGTCCGCAGACGTAGATACACGCTACTACAATGAACTGATGGATAGCATTCCACAGGAGAGTGTTAGCATTCCTCTCATCATGCACTGCATGCTGGAACAGGTATGAAAAGGATCAAGTCACACTCTTTAAATTGGCAGCATGATTTGGATTACAAGACGGAACAGTCATTTCTTTTTAGCTTGCAATATTTGATAACATGATTAACTCAAGAGCTTGATTTTTTAGGAAAAAAGACAAACCATTTGAGTCATTCTCTGTTGTTGCTGTAATTCAGCATAACGGGCAAGTAGAGTGAGATCATAGAAATTGAAGTAACATTTTCACCGCATATCTTTGGAATGACACACCGCATTAATGAAAAGTTTGCAAAAGGCTGGAAAGGTTTTATTTTACAGATTTCAATCCCACACCATCTTTGTCAAATCCTACGTTTACAAATCGTGATGTAGTCATGGAAATACGGCAAAAATGTTAAATGATAAAACTTGCAATTTGTTTTAATGACTCTGTATTACAAAAGGCTGGATCATTATTTTGCCATGTCATACTGTTCCCCAGTAATCTTAGTGATTGTTCTTTGATATTTTCTAGGTTGTTGCCACATCAGAAGACCGAGGTCCACCCAGTGACAAGGACAAGATCCCTCATGAAGATGGTCTAGACCAAGGACTGGCCGCTCACATCGACAAGATGGCTGCCAGGCTGCATATTGATGCTGATAGCAACAAGGATGAACAAGTATAAAGATGTTGGATGTGGTTGACAAAGCTTGCCCTCTTATTCTGATCTAAGACTGGCAAATATTTGCCATCTGATTCCTTGTATTTGGAATGCTAGTGTGTCAGTTAAAAAGAAGTATTTTCTAATAATACCAAAATGAATGTTTGTGGCAGTTAAAAGAAGGGGATTCTCTCACTCAGGGATGACTTGAGGACATACACTTTCAGGGATTGCTCTTTGGGTTTATTTTAGATTTAATTTCTGTAGAAGTCAAATAACCAACTTCAGCAACAAAAATTACACGAATATGTATACCACAGCCGTATGTAACGTTACTTTATTATGATTTATGGAATTGTCCAATTTTGAAATTTTGTGAAGTTTGGTAGTTTTCAGAAAAAATGCAGTTGAGCCCCTATGATATTTCCTGACACTTTTCCCAATGTTTCCCTCTTCAGCCCAAAGAACCACCCAATGGTGTCACCGCTGCCAAGCTGCTCGCACCTTCCACACCCGAATTCTTCCAGTTTGGTGACGACATCTCACTACGTCTCAAGCACCTCCAATCCATCAATGGATTCAATGCCATGGAGGCGGAGCTGGCCATGTTGGACTACATCCCTGTTGCAAAGCTGAGGGAGTTCCCACGTCCATCGTCTAGCATCATCAAGAAGAGAGCTGCCAGGTTGCAGGAGTTGCTTCATCATCTGAGGTATGAATTCTTAGGAATTCTGGGGGGTGTTTCATAAAGCTGTTGGTAAGTTATGCACGACTTTAAGCACGACTGGAACATGTTCTTGGGTGCTAATCAGATTCTCATTCATTTACATGTAGCACAAGAACATATCATCAGTTGTGCGTAAAGTCGTGCGTAACTTACGAACAGCTTTATGAAACACCCCCAGGTATAGTGGTGTATGGCAGGAAAAATGCTCATAAATATTCTCATTTTAAATGTGTTATACAACTTGATTTTCTCACAAAAAATACAGAAGATAATCAGTGGAACATTTGATATCTGTTGGTAGTATCTTGCTGAAATTAAGAAAATAAAGGACCATATTCAAGCTTCTTTTTCATGTCAATTTCTGTTTTGCTACCTTTAAGTCTATATTACCTCTAAGTGGTATACCCTGACTTCTCATTGTAGCTCTGGAGTTGTAGACCCTGCTGAGGTGGACCGTGCTTTCAAGCAGTTTGTCTTTGAGAGCCTTGTCCTGAGAGGAACAGAAGAGGACGGTCGTGTCTCAAAGCAGGTGGTATCAGAAGGCATCGTTTGGGATGATCCTTACCCTCTCTTCACCAAGATAGAGAAGGATGGGAGTGAGATGATGGAGAAGGAGGGAGGAGGAGGTGTCCAGAAATTGACTGCAGAAAATGTTCAAAAGAATGAAGGTCAGTTCTAGGACTTAACAAGTCCTCAACAGTGGCCTGACAATTTCTCTGTCAGTGATTGCTAGAGACTGTATTTCATGAAAGATCCTGCATTAGGGTCATGGTTGCAGTTGTTTTTTTCAGGTTAGGTGTCAGATTTGGCTTAGGTACAGAGTCTGTTCATTGTTGGAAGAATAGACAGCTGCATATTACCGTAACATGATTGTACACTTGCCTATTAGATCACTGCTGTTATACTTGCGCATAAGTTGATTTACCATTCATTTTTCTAATGTTTTCTATTTTCCTATTATATTACACATGTACTCAATGGCATAGAATGTTGAAGCATGTAATTGTTGTGTTTCTGTTCTACCATCCCTCATTTTAAACAGATGAGCTGGAATCCAAAGAGATGGAACATCAAACCCACGTCACTAGCACCGGCATCTTGAAGGCAGAAGGACGTAAGTCCCGCCAGGGTTCAGCCAGCAGCCTTCGTTCAGCAAAGAGTACTGGTGAGTATGCTTTCATTTCTTCCTATAAACAGTAATTTTGGCATGTACTGTACTAAAGTTAAGACTCAGTGTTGCAATTTTGGTCCAAAGTGAAGTTTGCCAAAAGAGTTGCAATGTGTCTAAGTTTTCCCTCTTGTGCAATATGACTTTATTTCTTGCATCAGGTTTAAATGAATTGTAGAATGTAAACCTTATGGCATGAAATACAGAGCCCAGTATAACTACATATTTGGGAACAAAACAAGTTTACGCTAAAAAAGAGCTCTTAGTTGATGTAAGGTATAATTATTGTCACTCACATTGTGATATTTAGAGAGGAAAATGTCTAGGTTTTATGAGATTTAGTTTTCTGTTATCAGTATCTACTGATGTGACAAAATATTTCTGTATGAATTGCAAGTAGAATTCATTTTGATTAATTATAAATATGTATGTATACTTCCAATGCATTAGAGATATACACATTACATTAATTGTAAAGCACTTCAGTAACATTTGTATGAAATGCTAAATCCAGATTATTAGAAGGGTGATGCATACCTGCTAACTGTCCCTATTAAATAGAGACAATCCCAATTTTTGGTAAGAGAAAGAGCTGCTTCTACCACTGTGTCCCTCTTTTTGCAAAAATGTATAGGAAATTCAGAAATGTCCCTATTTTCAGCCTCCACCTTGTCATTTGTCCCTATTTCACGGTTGGCAGGTCTGGTGATGTTATCATATTTAATCTTATCTTATGTGTATCTCTAATTTGGTTTTTATCATTGTGACTTCATTAGGTCGACCTTCCAGTGCAGGTATACATGTGTATGATTTGATTGTAATGGTTTAGTTGGTAGCACGTTGCTTGCATACCATAGCTGTGCATTGGTTGGTAATAACACAGCATTCTTTGGATGTTTAGACATTTGTATTTCTCCTCAGTGTCCAAACACAATATATCATTCACTGCCATGGTTAATTGGTGCTCAAACCTACTGTTAATTTTCACCTAGTGCTAAAGAGGTGATCGTGTGCTTGAGCAAGGTGTAGTGGGAATGATATTTATGCACAATTTTACCTCCTCGCCCCCTACGATATATGGTTGAAACATTAAAAGACACTTATAGCCTTTTGGTCTGCCCTTACCCCCCTCCAACCCCCTGCCGCAATGTTTGACAGGAAAAAAAACCCCCAAAACACGATGTAAGTGATAACATACTAATGCTATCAGCATAAGCATGTCTTTGTTGTAAATATATATTACCCTAACTAGAAGTGTTTAGATCAGGGGAGCGTTTCATGAAGAGTTTTGTCGGTGATTTTCACTGACTAATTTGCTTTCAGCCAATCAGATGCAAGGATTTCCAGTAGCTTATAACATTTGTCGGTGATTTTCACCGACAAAACTCTTCATGAAACGCTCCCCAAGAGTTCAGTGTATTTGTATGTTACGTGTGGTACATGATTATCCCCATGTGTGTGCCCCTGATGCCCCCTCCCCCCCCTCCCCAACACACACACACACACACACACACCCTTCCCTTTGCATTTGTTTCCATTCATGAATGAAAGGATAAAGGAATGGCATGGTTATCCATTACCCTAAAATTCCTCCTAGTGTAGCTGTTGAAATCATACACGATGATTGTGGTACCGAGTGTGTGTGCGTGACTATATAAGTGAGAGATGTGTTTCACCACAGGGCTGGCAGATTTTCAATATATTTTTGTATGCTGTGGTATATCACACCTATGAAATATTGGCAGTACACTGAATGAATATGAAATGAAAGAGAAGTGTGAGCTGTAAGTTGTTCACAGGGTTCATACGGGGCAGGGAATTTCTGGAAAGTCAGGGAATTTGTCACTTTCTTCTAGAAAGTCATGGAAAATCATTTAATTCAAGTTATTTTTAGTGTTAATGCATTCGCTCTTGGGCTGGCCCTGCACACATGGTAGTTAGATCAAGGGCCTGTTGCATAAAACTTACTATAATAGTAACTTTGCTTTTAAAGTAACTCTTCATGGAATATTTGATTTTGATTGGCTGTTGAGCAACATGCCATGCTCAACAGCCAATCAAAATCAAGTATTCCATGAAGAGTTACTATAATAGTATTCCATGAAGAGTTACTATAATAGCAAAGTTACTATTATAGTAAGTTTTATGCAACGGGCCCCAGCTTTGTTACTCTTTTAATCAGCGCACTTTTTATGTAAGTTTTACATCTCATGTGATCAATCAGTTATGGAAATTTGCATTTTTCTGGCCTCGAAAGTCATGGAAAGTCATGGAATTTTGAAAATGTGTTAGTGTATGAACCCTGGCTGTAAGTTGTTCAGTTTTGCCAGTTTGCCAGTTATTTTACATACATGTATGTAATTTTTTAGTAAAGAAAAATGTTAGTTTCTCTCTCCTTGAAATTTTAAACAGGTTCTTGAATTTGCTGTGAAACTGCAATTTATGGAATACCCTTTTATCAAGATGAACAGAGAGAGAGAGAGATAAAAAGCATATTCATAAAATTTGTCTCACACAGCTAGTATTATGTTTCGATCAATGTTTCACAACTTATTTGCTTACAATGTAAAAAGTAATCTTGCATATTATCAGATGTTCAAATTTCATGTTGCCTTAGATCTTCCTAAAGGAAAATGAGAATAAATTGTACCAATTCATTCTCATGCTAAGTTTTTATAAAATCATAATGACTTCACCAAATGAAAAAGTATACATTGTCTTCTATTACAATGAGTGACATAATTACAAATACAATCAATTTCTTTTTAAAAATTTTATTCTCAATCAGTGCTATGTAAATAACCATAGATGCAGTAATTGTTTTATGCTGTATTTACTTTCTATAGTTCACTTTGAAAAGGATGCATCTGGACAGCCCATCATTCCTCCCAAGGTCCCCATCTCTCCATTAGACCCTCCTAAGGAAACCCAGGGTGAAGCTGGGAAGGAGATGGAGGATAATATGAGGCCAAGTTCTTGCAGGAGCAACATCAGCATCCATGACATGATTGGAGATACCCGGCAGAGGAACCTTGATGAGTGGTGCTACGCTGAGCATTTTGAACCTCATGTACTCATACAGGTAAAGGACATTCACTTTATACATTTACTGGCTTGCACTGATAATGATATTTCTGTAGCAATGATAAAGTAGTGAGCGAATATGCTGAATAGAGAGAGTTGTTAGAACTTATATTGGCATACATTGCTTTTTAACCCGTTTACTGCTCAATTCTTTCAATGCATAATAGTTTTTGTACAGTGACCACCCTGCTCCAGTAGGCAATGTGTTTAGATGCATAAGTTGTTCATATTTACTGCCCTTTGCAAAGAGTAACTAACACCTTTCTGCTTCTCAGCAGAAAATAAAACATGAGAAATTTTTGATAAGTTAACAATTACCATTTCATAAACTCTGAATTACAGTGAAATCGGTATTCGATTGTAATTGGAAAAACATAAATGTTGATAATGCAAAAAATATATTCTTTGATATTTGTCACGATATATTATGTATTCTATAAGCACAATTTTGGTTGTCTTCAGCATGACCTAAATCACAATTATCAGCTGGAGGATATAAGAGCAACATAGATGTTTGCCAAATCCTTTATACAGTCATGATAAGAAGCATGGTCAGATTAGAACCATATGATTGCATATTACTATTCCTTTTCTTTAGATTCTTGAGGAGGCACGAGAGATGTACCCCTTCATGGACACCTACTACCACAAGAGAGACCACACCCTGCTGGTAGTCATGCACAACCCTGTAGGACCAGACCTCAAAAACACCCAGCCATGGGACACCAAACTCCACTCGGATGTGGGCTTCAGGTAGGGCCATCATGGTTCTCGCCAGTATATAACACCCATGGTTCCAATACCATGCGTAAAGGGTTTCAGACAAGGAAGAACCATGTGTGAAATTGCTGCACCATGCGTGGCAACAAGGGTAAAAAAATATTGGAGTATACATTCCTAACAATAATGACAAATGTCACAGATTGTTTTGCTTTTTGGCAATGTATTTTTACTTTTATGCCATTAGTAGACAACTCCTGCTTACCAAGAAGTATTTTTCCTCCTTTTACTATAGCATATACTACATACATATTACTATAGCTTATTTGACCCCCCCCCCCCAGATCTTGGCTGTTGATTGCACAATTGCGACGAAAATCAGCATGCACGTCACCCACAACGTAATCTCCAAAACTGTATAGTTGATTATTACGAAATTATTCTAATTTATTTTCAATTAATTAATTATGCTAATTTATGCATGAAATAAGAATTCAGCTGTAAATCTGTAAATACAACTCCAAAACTGCTAAATATTGGTCTAGACACTCTTTTAGGATTCTTATCAAATGTACATAAAAAAAAATGGCGGTATCAATTTTTTGTCTCGCCTGCGTAGCGGAGCGAGACATAGGTATCACTATTTCCGGTGTCGGCGTCGTCGGCGTCGTCGGCGTCGTCGTCGTCGGCGGCGTCGTCGTCAACAATTGTGTTGTACACCCAATAACTTTCTATAGCTTTAAGGTGGGATCACCAAATTCATACCAGAGGTCCATCTCTTGAAGGCGCAGGTCAAGTTCGAATATGAGTCGAATTTGAATAAGGTCAAAGGTCAAAGGTCAATGAACTTTCCATGACTGGCACTGTGCTATATTGTACACACAATAACTTTTTATACCTTCGAGGTAGGATTGCCAAATTCATACAAGAGGTCCATCTCTTGAAGGTGCAGGTCAAGTTCGAATGTGAGTTGAATTTGATTAAGGTCAAAGGTCAAAGGTCAATGAACTTTCCATGACTGGCACTGTGCTGTGTTGTACACACAATAACTTTCTATAGCTTCAAGGTGGGATCACCAAATTTATACCAGAGGTACATCTCTTGAAGGCACAGGTCAAGTTTGAGTATGAGTTGAATTTGAATAAGATCAGAGGTCAAAGGTCAATGAACTTTCCATGACTGGCACTGTGCTATGTTGTACACACAATAACTTTCTATACCTTCGAGGTAGGATTGCCAAATTCATATGAGAGGTCCATCTCTTGAAGGTGCAGGTCAAGTTCGAATGTGAGTTAAATTTGATTAAGGTCAAAGGTCAAAGGTCAATGAACTTTTCATAACTGGCACTGTGCTATGTTGTACACCTAATAACTTTCTATAGCTTTGACGTGGAATCACCAAATTCATACCAGAGGTCCATCTCTTGAAGGCGCAGGTCAAGTTCGAATATGAGTCGAATTTGAATAAGGTCAAAGGTCAAAGGTCAATGAACTTTCCATGACTGGCACTGTGCTATATTGTACACACAATAACTTTTTATACCTTCGAGGTAGGATTGCCAAATTCATACAAGAGGTCCATCTCTTGAAGGTGCAGGTCAAGTTCGAATGTGAGTTGAATTTGATTAAGGTCAAAGGTCAAAGGTCAATGAACTTTCCATGACTGGCACTGTGCTGTGTTGTACACACAATAACTTTCTATAGCTTCGAGGTGGGATCACCAAATTTATACCAGAGGTACATCTCTTGAAGGCACAGGTCAAGTTTGAGTATGAGTTGAATTTGAATAAGGTCAGAGGTCAAAGGTCAATGAACTTTCCATGACTGGCACTGTGCTATGTTGTACACACAATAACTTTCTATACCTTCGAGGTAGGATTGCCAAATTCATATGAGAGGTCCATCTCTTGAAGGTGCAGGTCAAGTTCGAATGTGAGTTGAATTTGATTAAGGTCAAAGGTCAAAGGTCAATGAACTTTTCATAACTGGCACTGTGCTATGTTGTACACCTAATAACTTTCTATAGCTTTGACGTGGAATCACCAAATTCATACCATTTTTCAAACAATAAGTTTGCCATAACACCTTAATAATTAATTTAATTTTACAATTTTACTCACATTATTATCAGTTACATTCGTTTTCACTAACATTCATTTCCTTACTTGCATGGAAATAATTATAGCTTCATAGTATTAACAGCATTCTAAGTGTTATCTGATTTCCTAGGGATAAAGTAGGCCTATACCATTATTGCATATGTAAACTGTCAGAACCACAATTCACCCCCTAAACTGCTGACAGCCTCAGAAGTCATATAGCATAGTTTTGACATGCAGTCTCTTCATGACTGCAATATGCAGGCGAGACAACGCTTGGCGTTTGCCTTGTTTTTCTTATGTATTTTATTGTTTTTCGACTTTTTGTTTTTTATTGTTTTTCGACTTTTTGTTTTTTATTGTTTTTTCGATGGAAATCGTCGGCGACACTATTCCGATCATAAACAACATGAAATTAATTGTGTTTAATCAGTAAAAGTAAAATTAATGATACATTTATGAATTTTGGCTAGAAACAGAATTTGCATTGGATTTGTACATGAAATCACGTTTTTGAGCAATTTTGGGTCTGAGATGCACTTACATAATGTTGCGTAACTTCGGAACCACATACCCGGGCGTTGCGAATCTCAAAAGTTAGCGAGACTTGAAAGAAAATAGTCATGAAATGTCGCGGCGTGAGCTTTTCACTTTACAGATATATCGCAAAAAATGTCAAGGGGGGGGCTAAAAAAAGCTCCCCCCTCTCCGGGCTAGATAGGGTTAATGTTCTAACATTCTTTTTACAAGCAGATAGATCACCGTTTTAGATAATACTTTTGAAGGACATTTATTCTCTCAACTCTAGTAACAATTTTATATCTCAGATGTTCCTTGAAGGTCTGTGTTTGCATGATGCTATGAGCGCATTGGGTTTTCACTTTCATTTAATTTTGTTTTCCTTGGGCAAGGTTGAAAATATTTTTTCTTTTATTCTGTTTTATAAGGAATTACATGGAGCACGTTGCAGAGCATATTTCAGATTGGGTAGATATTGAGGAGGCCAAGTACCAGGCTGAGATGAGAGAGAAAGAGCTAGCCAGGCAGAGGGAACTAGCCGCATCACGGGCTTCTACCCCAGCAACACCATCCAGGCCGGCCAGCTCGAAGGGAAGCAGGAAAGGAAGTCCAAAGAAGTCCAGGTCCAAATCGCCAAAAGGTAGGCTGCAAAGTACTGCACTCAATGAAGTTTACTCCATAGTAAACAGAGAAACATTTTCATGTGAGCTTAGAATTCTTGGTTTCTTGCTATTTATTAAAGGCATTGGCTAACTCTGTGAGTAGCTGATTTAGAAAATTCTCAAACTAAGATGAAACATGTGTAGGAGTACTTGTATTTATACTCAAAAACCGTGAAACCAACCATAATTTGGAATGAAAAAGTGTAAGTTAGACGCAAACGGCGATTTTATTATCCTTCGCCTCACGAGACAATCACTGAGAGGACCACTTTGCTTGAATTTGAAAATGCCGTTATGTGCCTCCCACCGCGTGATACGCCAATACACACAGTACGGTAAGGTGACTCATACGCGCATGCGCACTCCTTATGTCTATTCTATACCGACCCTCATATATTTTTCAAACTTTGGTTCACATTTTTGATATTTAAAAATACTTCATGTGGATATTATACTTTGAAACTTTCAGACTGGTATTTTTACACTATAACCCTTATGTTTATCCCATTTTCAAGTAACAAAACAAGATTTTTAAAAATCATAACAATGTTAACCAATGTCTTTAAATGAAGTCAAAAAGTCCTGATGAAAAGTTTCCTATAGGCCTACCAAAACAAAAGAGAGTACCAGTAATTTAGATAAAATGGACTTGAATCATAAATCTTGCACCACATTGCAGAGAAGGAATGCTTAATACCTCACCATGTGTATTTTCTGTGTAGGCTCTGATCAAAGTGGTCTGTTATCTTGTTTGTACAGGTCGCCGTAGTGCCAGTCCAGCTCAGACAGTGGACCATCTTGACCCTAACAGCGGTCAGTTCATGAGACCTGGATCCATGAAAGCTTGGAAGGTGGAACAGGATAAGATCAGGGAGGAGGAAGAGAGGAAGAGACTAGAGAAGGAGAAGAAGGCTGGGCGCAAGTCGGCCAGGTCTAGGTCTAGATCTTCCTCACCAGTTAAGAAGGTAAGAAAGAAGTCTGATTATTTTTTATATTTAGAAAATGAAGTGATATACTGTAAATGCAGAGATATCAGTGGTACATTAATTTTCGCGGATTATGCGCTATTTTCGGCAAGTGGAAATTCTGGAAATCATGAAAATATTAGCACAATTTCATATACATTGAAATATCAACTTTTGCGAGTGAGTAATTGTGCAGCGAGAATTCAAGAACCCGTGAATATGTTCTTGGGTCGCTCGGTGCAAAAAAATCAATCACGTGAAAATAACAGTGTTTACAGCACTTGTCAATGTTCAAGATGTTCCTTTCTGTGGTTAATACATTTCTAAACTTTAAAAGTTTGTATAACGTAATTGTGCAGCGAGAATTCAAGAACCCGTGAATATGTTCTTGGGTCGCTCGGTGCAAAAAAATTAATCACGTGAAAATAACAGTGTTTACAGCACTTGTCAATGTTCAAGATGTTCCTTTCTGTGGTTAATACATTTCTAAACTTTAAAAGTTTGTATAACTTGGTTTAAAAGTAAAGATTGTAGTGGCAACTGTGATTTTTATTCAGAAGAACTTGTTACCTTATGACTGTTATACAGATGGTAAATTACAGTGTATCAATCTGGAAATGGAAAACATGTCTCCAAATAAACTTCTGATTTTTCCTGTATTTGATTATTAAGGCTTGTTCTCACAGATGCTTTGAAAATCTTTTCCTTGTACTTGCTATCATTTCTTCTTTCCCTCATTCAGAGTGAAGGTGATGAGAAGAAGGACAAGAAACCTGGCTCTGCCGGCAAGGATGGAAGCGGGCGTGGCAGTAGGAAGGGGGATAAAGACAAGAAGGACAGTGGTGCAGCGGCACCTGCAGAATCTCAGGAAGTGGCCCCACCCGAGACCCCAAAAGAACCAGAAAGGGTTTACCCAGTAAGTAGAAATCAGGCCATGGAATACCACAATTTGATGTGATTAAATGAATAAGAAACAAACAAACAAAGAAGTGTCATCATAGATTTCTTTTTTTTTTCTCATTTTGTTCTACATTACTTGATCTTTACAAAACTAATCAGTATATCTTATGCTCCGTGAAGTCTTTGGACGACACTAAGCCAGGCTTGACTTTTCTACCTTTATCTATAGGTGTAGGCTGCATTGTTTTTCTTCACCTGTACATTGACTGACGTCTTGATTATTTTCTTTCTTTTTTTACAGTTTGTTGGATATGACATGGGTAACAACATAATTCAAGCTAGCGGAAACACAACCACTCTGTTTCCAAGTGACGGGGGCCAAATACGCACTGAGCACACTCAGTTCATCAATGGTAGGTAACATAAAGTTGTGATGTGTTCTCACCTAATTAAATATTACGACATGTTGCATGCAAACAACATAATGTAGATTGACTTTAGACACAACCACTTGGTTTCCCAGTGGTCAGGGTCAGATCTTTACTAAGCATACCCAGCTTATAAATATTGGGCAACATGGATTATGCCTCATTTGGACATTTTGCAGTTTACACCTTGAAAAATTAGGCTGTGGCAAAATAAAACTATTCCATGTATGAGCAGGTGCATGGAGGCAGAAATTGATCTCAAAAACATGACTGAACAAACTTTTACCTTTTTTACCTTTTTGAAAACAGAATTTGACAGTGGTGTTTTGATGATCATGCGATGTTATGTTTCAACCCCCCCCCCCCCCCCGACAGGAGAAATATTTCATTTCATTTCATTTCATTTATTGGTTTTGCAACATTTTTCATAACAAAGATCTCGAAAAGAAAATACATATTTGGAATTTGACATAAAGATAATGAACAAATAGTTTTGTATGTAAATCATCAAATACATCATGTATAAACCGTCTAAGCGGTATTTTCTGTTACACAATGATTAAAATGGTTGCAAGGGTCGTCACAAAAGCAAAGCTTGAAAGTGTGACAGCCCTGGAAAATATCCAAAATAATTATCTACTGTCATAAAATGTGCAAGTGCAAGTGCAAATATTGTTTCATCACCATTTTAACCTGTTGACTACTGAATTCTTTTATTCAAATAGGCTTAATACAGGGGCCACCCGATTTCTGTAACCAATAGATTATCATGCCTTCAATGACATATTTTCCCGGTCTCAAGTTTGTGCAGACATCTGTTGAAAAGGATCACCATGATGTTAGAATTTTTAAGAATTCCACCTTTCTATGTCTTGCAATCAACATTTTCCAGGTCCCAAGTTTGTGAAGACGTCTGTTCTAAAGGATGGCCACGTGTTCGTCGTCCACATCCTAGACCCACGGGACAAGGAGGAGGTGGAGGGGGGTGGGGCGGAAGGGAAGGAAGAGAGCAACAAGGAGAGTGTGAAGGAGAAAGCTGATGAGGAGACTCAAGAAAAAGACCAGAAAGTTGGAGAAGGTGAGAGGAAATAATGCATTATATGTTGGTATCTTAGTAATTCATATTTGTTAGTGTCTTAGTAATTTATATTGGTTAGTGTCTTAGTAATTTATATTTGTTAGTGTCTTATATTTGTTGGTACCTTAGTAATTTAAATTTGCTGGTATCCTAGTGATATATATTTCTTGGTATCTTAGTAATATATATTTCTTGGTATCTTAGTAGTATATTTATTTGTTGGTTTCTTAGTAATTCATATTTGTTGGTATCTTAGTGATATATTTCTTGGTATCTTAGTAATATATATTTCTTGGTATCTTAGTAATATATATTTCGTGGTATCTTAGTAAATATATATTTGTTGGTATCTTAGTAATTTACATTTGTTGGCATCTTAGTAACTTGCATTTAGATACATGTACATGTTGACAATTAGATGAAATAACAGTACTCAGGTAAAGGATATTAACAGAATAGTAAAATACCATTAAATTTAATCTAAATTAAGGGATTTACATTGTTCATGCATGTGAAATTCCAGCAAATGATTGCGTGGACAGTAATTCCTCTCCATGTAGGCAGTGATACATTATTCCTCTTGATACTCAGAATTTTGTTTATGTTGGTTTTTGTTTTTTGTTTTTTATCAAATGTGAGTTATTTGCTGATTAGATTTAATCATTTAGTTATTTGCTGACTAATCAGTCTTGAAAATGAATGTGAAAGTATGTAAAGGTTTGTTTTGTTGTCTGTTTTTCATGTGGAATTTATCATTCCTTTGTTCCCTTTGATTGATAGATGGAAAGAAGAAGAAGAAAGATCTACCCCTTTCCAGCTTTGGCTCTTTCACTGCTAACCTGAGTGATGGAATGGTTCTCTCGTTCAGTAATCATGGCATCGAGGGAAAGACAAAGAAAGCAGGTATGGGAATAAAACAAGAGGGACATTGTTTCTTCAATAGAAAATATTTCTTATTGTTTTAATGGTGATCCACAATCCAGAGTATTGGAAATGGATCAAACAGGGTTCCAAGCTTTCCTGGAAATCAAGAAATACCTACTCTACCTACATGTATAGATTTAATGATAAGCACATCTATGTCAGTATTTTTGTTGAAGTACATGTATGAATGCATGCCATATAGTACCAGATGTAATTTCTTATAATGTGATTTTGTTTCTGTGCAGGATTAGACCTTCAATTTGCATTGACTATTAACTGAGAGGTTATGGGTTAACATGCTGTTAAAGCTTGGATTCATGGATCCTTAAAATGTTGTCTTACCTCTATTTTCCGTTTCTGTGTAGCCGAAAAGAAGGAGATTGAGGTCATCATTCCCCCTGCTCCGTCACCCACCCCTCCCCCTGTGGCTCCCTCACCCAAGGGGAAAAGAGGGGGGTCAGGGAAGAAGGGTAAGCAGCAGCAACAGCAGCAGCAGCAAGCAGAGGCAGAGAAACAGGCACAGCTACTGGCTGAACAGCAGCAGAAAGAGGTACTTACAGCAGTGGAGAGGAAGAGATGTAAACGAATGAGAGAAAAATGATACATGGACTCAAAGGCCTGTTTTCACAAAAGAAGTTTAAACCATGGGATGGGTTTTTCAAGCGTACGTTTGCTGAGAATCCAGTCCAATTATGTCTTTTCTTTAAGGGTTCTCATGGGCAATGTGTGCTTATTTGCACTTGTTTTAGTATGCTTGTAGAGGTTTAAACCTTGTCTGTGGTTTGAACCTCCTTTGTGAATTTGGGCCAAAGAGAAGTAGATAGAGAGAGAGAGATATGTGAGCAGCAGGCAGAAGGATGTAAAAGAGTTAGCTAAAGGCAGATAAAGCAAGAAAGGAATCTATTTAAAGATGGGGAGGGAGAAGGCTGACACTCAGACCTGAAGCCTAAACTGTATCAGATACATTTGTCGAGCTTGCAATTATGAGTGAAGATGGACATGGTTTTCATCAATCATCCAGAGTAACAGTGCCTCCAAGAGTGAAAAAGAGAAAGAGACAAAGAGAAAAAAGATCAACAGACATGTATAGAAAGTAATGGCACATGATATGATCATTGACTTGTAAGGCCAAGATGGAGATTCAGTGTGATACTTATCCTTAATCCTTTATGCGTTCTTCAGGAGGAAGAGCGACGCAGGAAGGAGCTCGAGGCAGAGGCAGCAGCTGCCGAACCAGAGATCCCTCCATTCCAGCAGCTCTTTGTCTCCTGCCCAGATGGGCTCCATGTATCATACATGCTTGAACCAACTGAAGGTAAAGAACCTCACACATATTCATATCATCTAGTTCACATCAGCTTCTTTGTCTCTCAGGATGGAACTTAATACTCATTTCTTGTTTCTTATATTGTTTGCTTTGGCTTGAATAGAAAAATTTAAAGACATGAAATGGTCTTTATAATTAATTTGTCGCAGCCCTGGGTTTACAGTTTTGAAGTTGCTTTAGAAAGATGCTAGAAGAATGAGCCTGTAACATTTGACTATGAATCCCCTGTACCAGGAGTTAAAGGGAAAGTCCACCCCAGAAGTTTCACTGTTTCAATAAAAGGATTTAAATTTGAATAGCATTTAAAAAAAGAAATGAGCAAAATCGGTCAAAGAATAAGAAAATAACACTCATTTACAATTTCTAGTAAATTACTCTCGGCTGAATTGCTTTTTACATAACATACTTTGACTATGGGGGTGAGAAAATGTGTAACTTCCAAGAAAATTGAGAAAATGTGAAATTTCATGCACAAAGTGAATGGAGAGCTGCTCGCATATGATGTCATCAGTGTTGCCAGTTTGCAGAGCCGAGAGTAATTTACTAGAAAATGTAAATGAGTGTTATTTTCTATTCTTTGACCGATTTTGCTCATTTCTTTTCTAAATGCTGTTCAAATTTAACTCCTTTTATTGAAACGGTGAAACTCCTGGGGTGGACTTTCCCTTTAAGAAATCCAGCCATCTACTTGAAGAGGAAGTGGAATCAAGAAGTGAGTACAGAAGCATAATATGTCTGCATTCAGAATATTTCCTAGGTGTTCCCTAGGTCATTGCCATATTAAGTGGCATTGTGACTTGGGTGATTAACCAAGCTTTATTCAATCCTTGGAGAATTTTCATTTCTCCCGTTGAGAGTTAGATTTATTTTCCAATATTTGATTTTTAACTTATTTGCATACACGTAATCATAAGTGCAAAATCCATGCAGGAGCATAATTCCCAGGCACCAGGATAGAACAGAACTGAATAGAGCCTCAAGACAATAGTTGTAATGAATCTAGAAGAAACAGAGTCAAAGATGCTGTTATTTAGAGTGGCGTACATTTCCTGTTGACCTTTCCCCTTTGATGTTTTAGATGATGAGGTCTGTGACCCCAATGTCCCAGGTCGTCTGCTTATTAGGCAACGTTACCTGACGAAGAAGAGCAGTCAGCAACCCTGTGAGGCTCCTAGAGAGAACCCTGCCTTTCAGGAGATCTCCAGGCTCGTAACAAGTGAGGGCAGTGTTATCAAGATGATGAAAGATGGCAGCACACAGGTAGTGCCTTTTGTTTACTATGTTGAATGCTAAACGAGAGATAACTCAGGCTGGGCATCTATGGAAAGTGTATGTTATACCAAGATGAAATCGTGCTCAACAGGTTAAAACTTTGACATCCATTGGAAGTGGTTATCAAAATCACCATTTTGTATGGATAAATCTGTTCTGTAACTAGCTGTGCTGACTTTGATGTTGCATAATAAGCTTCAAATAAGGTAATTCAGGCAGCAAAATGATGGAGTACAGGTTGAAGTGCTACAGTAAAACCTGTATATAAAGACCAACCAATGGAAACAAGAAAGGCAGCCTTTAAGAGCAGGTGATCTTTATGGACAGGTTCCTTATTGCATGTTTCAGTGAGAAGCACTTTTCAAGAGAAACAAAAATTGCGTTTTTTATAGGTAGGTGGTCTTTCCCTACAGGTGGTCACTAAAGCTGGTTCGACAATATGTTGTATTTATACCACTGTGATTCATTGTCAACACCACTTTCCTTCCCTGTAATCTCATTTATCTTTTATAGGTTTTGTTTGCTGATGGTACTGTAAGCTACAGCCCAGCTGTCCCATCCTCCACCGTTAACCCATCAAGCCCCACCCCTAGGGATCAGTCACCACAGAGAGGGGGTAGCTCCCTCAGTCAAAGGAGTGAGAGCCCCTCCAAGAGAAGTGAGTTTAGAAAGAATGCTGCTATGTTTTCTCACATAATGATTTTAGCCCTGTACAGTCTTCATCACATTTACGAGAAACTTGGAAGCTGATATGTTAACCTCATTTTTTGAAAAAGTGCATGTAGTAGTTTCAAGCACAACAGGAGCTCTTTCAGCTTAGCAAAATACACTTTTATATAGTTTATGCAGTCTTTAGGTTGATATGTTATATAGAGCATAAGAAGTGAACAACATAGTCACAAATTCAGTAACCATGATACCCATGACACCCTTTCATTAGAATATGAATTAAGAACAGTTAGCCATAGGTTTTGATTGGCATGAATTTGATATAACCAAGGTTTAAGCTTTTGTGCAGTGGAACCAAAATATACAGGTATTCAAATTTCTTTAGATTTTTTTTACAGTATATGTTTTGTTGCCTCTTTTTTTCTTCTTTTTATTTTGTTTTAGAATGTGCATGGTTACAAAAAATTGACCAGCAATGTTTTAGATAGTTCTTTATTGTTTTAGACAATTCACAAGACTTCTCTACTTTTTTGTAAGCACAGTGACTGAATTCACGAGAGAGGTTTATTTTTAAGCCATGGCCTAAATCATGCTTTAAACCTCTGCCATAGACTGAAATAAGCATAACTATTAAGTGCATTACTGTTTGCCCATTGGACTAGAGCACGTGGGGCATACTATGCTTATGGAGGTTTAAAATATAGTTTAAATACAAACCATTGTTTAGGTATAAACGTCTTTCAAGAATTCCGGCCTATATGTATAATTTATTGTGAAAGAGCAAACACATAACAATCCTCTCCATTGTTTTTGTTAGGTGCTAAGGGTAAGATGGCTGACCCCTTGGATCAAGACCAGCCCCTCTCAGAGCCATCCTCCTCCACTCAGGAGTGGATTACAACCACACCCACTGGTCAGAGGATAGGGACACGCCCAGATGGTACCACCTTTGAGCCTAAAGAGTGCCTCCTCTACAGTGCCACAGATCCAGTATCTGGAGAGGTATCAAAGGGGCATAGCCCAAGTATTATTTTGTTGAGTCATTACAATAGATGCCCCCTAAGGCCTGTTCAAAAAATGAAAAGGGAAACCGAGGGATTTTTAAGCACATTTTATAAAGCATGTGCAGTCCTTTGTTAGGTCATCGCCATTCAGTTTGTACGCAAGAAATGCACTTTAAAATCCCTGCGCTTACCCTCATGTGAAAACAAGTCTTTAATGTATTGTGTGCAGAAAGTCCTTAGCCGTATCTTATACATTTGAAAGCTCTTCTAATGAAAATCCAGTTGTGATAATTTCACTATTGTTCCTTCTAAATATAATAGTTTTGGAAGAAATCATGCAGCATTTTACAGCAAATTTTCTTCTTTCTTCGATTTACAAGAGAACACCTTTGTGCACAAGCAGGACGTGATGGCATTTCTGCACTGATGCGACGATTTATGTTACTGAACACCAAAAAAATTAGAAAGATACAGAATGAGATAAAGAATGGAAGGGTAGCTTAGGGTTCAAACTCTTCCCTGTTACCCGGAGATTAGTGAACTGTCTCATTTCATGACTGATTATACAATTGAGGATGTCCTGTCCATGATAGGAGCAATGTGAGAGCTAAATTGATTTTTTTTCCCTTTTTTTTAAATAGAGTCATTTCCCTTTTTGTGAAATTGCTGCATTTGCTAATGAATGGTTGTATATCTGAAAAGGGTACACTATTAAAAGTTGAAAATTTGTCAATTTGTTGGAAAACGACTGAATTAGAAGGTTTGATTTGATATGTATTTTTAGTCCCCTTATTTTGTTTTTGTTTTTTTTTCACTCCAGGTTTTGACAACCAGAGAGGATCGAGTAATCACAGTGGATCGTCCTAACAAGATGCGCATTGTTGATCACAATGAGGGGACACGTATTACCACATACTACAAGAAGGTCATCTTTAGACAACAGTGTGATGAAGCCAATGAAACTGGTACCTTTAATGATCCATAGTTTGTGGATTATTTTTTGTAAACTAGTTTTTTAAAATCTTGTTTCAATTCCTTCTTCCATGGATGAATTGTGCAGTGTAGTTGTAATGCTTTGAATAGTGGACAGCATGAAAAGTATATCAAAATGGTTATTTTTCAGGTCTCTGTACCATATTCTTTGTAAAAGTCATTTAAGTGATTGTGGTCCTTTAAATCACGTACAAGACTGGTGACTTAAGAGGCTAAGATTTTATATGATTATTATGATAGATTTTATATAACAGGGATCAGATTTACATTTCTTTTATAGAAGAAGAATGGTTGTTTAATCCTGTATTAACAGGATAAAGATTAGAATTATTTTAACCAGTTTGATTGGTCTATTTAGTCTAATGGTCTACTTACAGAGACTGTTGTCATGACCAGTTGCAAGATTTTACCTGTTGATACGTGAAATTGTTATTTTTCACAACTCCTTTTCTCTGCTTGTCTCACTTCAGGAGAAACACCTGTGTCAGGTGTCAGAGATGTCAGGCATGTCAAGGTTGAGTGTGTTGGATACGCTACAGTCATCTTCAACTGCGAAGACAGTGTTGCCACGACCATATTCGGCAATGGGTCTGAGATTGTTGCCATTCCTGATGGTTCCTTTGAGATCCTGCACTGTGAGGGCTCCAGACTGGCTGTGGGTGTTGATGGAGCGGCCAGGTATACGCCCAAGGAGGCTGAGAGTGGTGAGCCTAGTTTGATTGGATCATACACAATGCAGCATAATGATGTGGTTGCTGTAGAGACATGCGACATGGACGGAAACCATTTTGCGGTGAAGTGGGACGGTGACATCTACACCTCTCTTGTCCCGACTGAGGAGAATAAGGTTTCGCTTGATGGAGAAGGAGAAGACGAAGCAGAGAAGGTTCCTCCAAAGATGTCTCCTATCCCAAGGTTCTTTGTCATCCACCCAGATGGAAGCGGTACAGAGATGCTCCGTCAACAAAACATTGCACCGTATGTCCACCAGGCTGGGATGGATCCCAATGTGGCCGTCCTCAAAGACCCCATCCCTGACCACCCTGAGATCCATGGTATCACTATCATGCAGCCACACACCACAAACATCAGCCAGAAGTGGCTCAACCAGTTTTATGAATCCACCATTATCCCTAGGAACCTCCGCTCCAGAGAGTTTGACAAGCTCCCAGCCAAGGAGGCCAAGACTCCAGGTCCCAAGTTTGGGACCAAGGTCGGGAAGGGTGTGGCTGTCAACAGCGTGCCCCGGCCTCCTCAACGAGGTCCTGTCCCAAAGTGCCCCAAGCAGCTTCAGCTGAGGCAGTTTGTAGCCTACCACCCAATGGAACCAGAACTGAGAGGCAAGATGAAGGAAGGACTGGAAGCATATGCTAAGGAGATGAAGAAGAAGATGATGGAAGCAAAACAAAGGGCTATCAAGGATCCACGCTCTCAGCGGGAGAGAGTCAAGTCAGGCGATCTTCTGGCTCACATACTGGCACAGGTTGGTTTTGTTTTTTTTTTAATGTGTAAAACTGGAAACATTGGAGTGCAAGAACATTTGCAAATTGATGGGTTTACATGTAATGTCTTCATCAAACATGATTTCCAGCTCTTATAGAGCACAGTGACATTTAGAAAATATAGAAATATTTCATGTGACAAATTTGGTAATAATCTTTTTGCAAATCACATTTCAATAATTGTATTTATGCTTTCATGGATTCAACTACTTTCATGTTTAAGTAAAAAGTTGCGTATATATATCTTTATACACTTTGACAGCTTGAGGATGATAGCACTAAGGAGAGTGACGGTAACCAGCCCACCTCCACTGCAGCTCCTCCTACTCCCCATGGTTTCACCAGCACTGAGCCTGTAAGACCCATCAATGTACAGACAGAGGGCAATGCTGTGAGCCTCTATGAGACCTCCACTGCACCCCCTCCCTTACCCCCTCCACCAAGACCTAAACCAAAGTACACAGATGCTGACTGGGAGAGGGTCAAGTAAGTCCATCTCTTAGATGTCCCCTCTCCTTTTAATGTTTACTTTTTGTACATTATCATGATTATCTCTGTGGTAATGATATGGCAAGACCGCAATTCAATACAAACCAAAGAAAGATGGAAAAAGGGAAAATTTTTAAATTCATAATTGTGTGTGAAAATTTTACCTTGCTGGTTTTTACAAATGTCTTTTTTTTATCATTTGAAATTGATGGCACATGCCTGCAGCACTTGAGATAAACACACATACTCTCTCATGATATCACTTCTAGTCAGACTGTAATATTGTTCATGTGTTTTGTGAAGTTCACAAAACTCTTTGCTTAGAAACAAGCTTGATCACAGTGATTTGTTGATTACTGATGGATGACTACAATGAACCCCTGCCTTTTGTGTTTTACAAGAAAGTGAACCAAATGGAATTCTGCACAAAACTTTAAAGAATATGACGTTCAGTGATGCATGATCCTGGAAACCCAAACAATTACCAATGGAAAGCGTAGGAATTAATATTTCATATCATACAAATTAATTACCAGTAAATACAGTATCCATTCACAGGAATTTGTCAAAGTTGTGTTTCCTTTTTTTTTTAACACCAAGTATTTCACAGTGCATTTGTTGTACTCTTAATGCCAGGTGTATCGAAAGTATCAGAAATGACTCTAATATTGCTGAATTAAAACCTTCACCTTAATCCTTTTGGCATTTATTTTTTATGCTACCAGGAGAGAGCACGAGGAAGAGAAGGCATGCCGTCACGCCCTCCTCACCCGCACTGTTCCACCATACTTTGAGAGTGACTGGGGCAAGGCTTTCAAGAGAGCTGAGGAAGCCGTAGCTAATGGGGAACCTGCCCCTGACATGGAGGCCTTGACCAAGGACCTGCCTGCTGGTAATCGTCAGGGTGTCGGCACTGCTATGAGCCTGCCAAGTACCCCAACGGACTCCACTGCTGCACCCTCAGCTCAGCCAGGTGAGTCTGTCGAGATACCAAAGGTCTTGTAGCTTTACAAACACCATGGGAAAGATGTTCAAGAACTTCAGAGGCAATTTAGTCTAACCCGATAGCGTAATGCCAATGCATCACCTTGTGAAGTACATGATTCTTGCAATAACATCTTTCATATTCAACAATATTTTTGGAGAGGTAATACATTATTGCAATGAAATGGCCTTATAAATATAATTGATTTCTTTAAAGTATTGGTGACTAACTTCCAAATGTAATCTAGTGCATGAGGTATTACTAGCTGTGAGGTCTGTAATATTCAAGACTGTGTTAATCCAGAGTTGATATAATAATTATGTCAATAATGATTATATTTATTGCATATTATCCATCTTAGAGGATGCTTGAGCTTTAGCTAAGCTTCCATAAATCAATGAAAGCATTTAAAGAATTACTTTGCTTCCCACCTATGAGTATATTGTTTAGTCCTGATAGTTCGTTCCTCCATCATTTCACTGTGCATTTACAGGTGCCATCAGCTCCAGCCAACCAAGTGATACTTCCGAGAGCGTATCTCCCATGAAGGCTGCCACCTCAGGGTCAAACCAGACCAGGGACGGACAGCAGTCATCTACACCTTCAGCTCAGCAAGGTATTAACTTGAGGACCATTATAACAACCACCAATAACCACTACAATCAATGGATTTTTAAAGAATTAAAATAGGATTAGAGAAAGATATAGAACAGCTAGCAAGTGTTGCATCTTTGCTGCTCCTATGCTTATGGACAGGCTCCATTTTTCCTCATCTTAAATTATCATCGTCCGAAAAATACTTCAGATACATGTAGAGTTTGGAGACATGGTTCTTCTGAAGCTCTTAAGTACATGTTCATGGAGGTGGCATGGCAATGTCCGTTTAAACCTTGAAATACTGGCATCAAATTTGATGTAACAGGCAGCCTTTAACCCATTCGTGACAGAGGTCCACATTTTGTGGTTTGGCCTAATATCTTTTGATGCATAGCCCTAAAAATCATACCAAATACATGAGCAGAAAGAGCAAAAAATTCTACACAAACTGTGACTATTTTGGTTGCGTCAATATTCGTTGTTTGATGCTGAAAATTTTTTAAAGGAAAATAAGCACTAAATCCTTAAATTGGCAATGTGATAGAAGGTTTAAAATCACCGTTTTCCCCTGCAAATCGGCAACTTTTTAACTTATCATCATAATTTCTGTCAATTTATATTCATTTCTGATATATGACGTTTTATAAATAAAATGTAGCAATAAAATAAAAATGTTGGTGTTGCCAATTTGAAGAATAAAAGTCGATCAAATTAGGCTTTAAATAATTCCTGTCACGAATCTTTTCCTTACCCTACCCACTTAGGTCTAGTCCCAGCCAGCCCGTCAGACACCCGACCAACCAACCCCACCCCAGGGCATGCTACTGGTCAGGGTACCCCTACAGCTCTAAGACCAACCAACCCTACTCCAGCACATGCTTCACAACCTCAAGGGACTGGTAGACCAGGTAAAAACATTGATCTAACTTCATATCCTTTTTGCCTTCCTGAGTCTAATTCCATTTTACATTAACTGCCTGTTCTCATATTTTGATCTTGATACTTGTGTTTATATGGTAAAGGAGAGGGGGGGGGGGGGGGGGGGGGCAAAGACCAGAGTCAGATAATTCTCTGTTCTCTGTTCTTCTAGTTGTTTTGCTCACTTTCAAGTATTTAATTTTCATGTTTTATTTGATGCATGATTAACTATTTGAGGTGGCTCTTGAAAAAAAAAAAAAAAAGGAGTCAATTTCTGTTACTGTTTTAAATTAACATTCCACTCATGTATCAAAATTTGCTTGTTCTATTTGGTATAAATTCAGTTAACTTCAAGCATCATTTCTTGCATGGTTTTTGGCCTAGATGTCATTTTATTATTTGTTTTTCTTTAGAATTTTATAAGTTATTTGATTTAATTTGATTTTAATTTTCTTATATTCTCACATTAACAGAAATGTTAATTTTGTTATTGTTGTGTTTTGGATTGTTCCCTTTGGTTTTGCATTCATTTATCTAACTCCAGTCAACCCGACCCCTCAGAGTGCTAGTGAGATGCAGGGGGGTGCTCAGGCTAACCCCACCCTACCCAGTGAGACCCCTTCCAGCTATGCATCATTCCCTGCTCACCCCTCCACTATCCCTGAGATGGTGGAGGAAGGACCCCTTACCAATCGATCAGACATGACAGGTAAGTGGCGGCAAGGATAGAAAGGATATAATACTGTGATAATGATGGTGATAATGATAGTGGGTTCTTGTGTAGTGCTCTTGTCTGTCAGAATTAACTCTCCTGGTGCTCCGTTGATATAATGTTAAATGTCTGGGCCGGTATTCAATTCAATACTTCAGTCAGAAATATGAGTATTTTGCTTAGTTTTTTGCTTAGATAAAATACTTAGCAAAATTTGGTATTCAATTCAATATTTTGGCTAAGTGTTTTACCCTAAATCTAAGACACCTACCTAGGAGACTTAAACCAATTGTTTTGGAAGCCTTGATTGGCAGGTGTAGGTTTTTATACGCAGTCATCATGAGCTGCGCAGAATTATATCACAGCGTATTCGAGCGTATTTGATGCGTCGTGTTAATTGCGCCTTGAAAATATGACGTCATAATGCTTATCAGTAAGAATTTTGGCTTAAAGTTGACTTACTAAAGTAAAATTCAAAGTAAAAGTTTTTACTTAATCCAAGTATTGAATTGAATACCGGCCCTGGTGTTCTTGAAATATGAGCTGAGTTACAGGGTCAGCATTCTGCCCTACTTTGGCAAATGGACACAAGTGACATTTTCATGGAGCTTGAATTTTTAAAATTGATTTGGCATATTTGAGGCAAGCTTCATATAACCACAGTCACAGATTTGACCGATTTCTGAAATATTTTGATGAAAAAAGAACCAAGTGCACAGAATTGCCAGGAAATCTTTGGAAAAGGAAGCAAGCTACCTCTAACAGCATTTTTTCTGATCACAAACTTCTATCTTGTAGGGCTTGGTCAGGAACATATTTTCTTCATTTATGGCATTTGTACTCGTCACCTGCTTGCTTTTGCCAAAGTAGAGCAGAGTTTTGCCTGAAGGTTGACAATATAGTTATAGCCTTGAATCTTTTGACAATAAATCATCTGTAAAGTGCATCCCTCTTCTCTTTGTTGGAAATGCATGGGAATCTTGTAGGTCCCACCTGCATGATTCGTATCAAGTCTCCTTCAATAATTTTTAGTGTCTTCATGCAATTGCTTGGCAAGTAGTTTTCTTCAAGATGACCTTCACAATGATATTTGAAGTTGCTGAAACCATTCTAATGGGATTACTTTTTGAACCCTGGCCTATATGTATTGTGGAAGGCCAAATGTCAGTTTTTGTGTATTGTAGGTCCTTATAATCGTAGTAAACACATATCAATAAACCCTTATACAATGGAGCCAGTGAATAGGATTTTGACTACAAGTGCTAGTAAGAATTGTTTGTACAACTGATGAATGAAGACAAGGGTAAAAAAAGAATCACTCTATTGATTCAAGGAGCTATATTTTGCACTCGCTTTTATTTTTACAATGTATCAGAGAGCATCTCACCTGCTATGGTGAAAGCAGATGCCCAGCCCCGCATCTGTGACGTCCCTGTGGAGTCCCGTCCAAACGTCATCCCCTCAGCCGGCAGTGACATTGTCCTCACCCGCAGCCTCTTGGTGGATGTTAATGGTGAACCAAGACAGGAAGCTGTCAGGCTACCAGCAGCCATCTTGGGGCAGAAACCAGGAGCATTGCCTAACACCAGGGTAAGGACTCAATAGATCCTATGTCATCCTAGTTTTCTCAAGCAGGCTTTTACTGACAGTTTCAACTCAAAACAAGTTGATGAGAAGCATTCTGAGTTCTATAAAATGCATGCATGTAGCACATTTTGAAACTTTGGTCTTTTCAGTTTGGGGTTCCTCTCTCTTAATGTGATGGTTGTTTATCAGAAGAAAGTCTGATCAACAGACATTTAGACAGTCTAGAGCTTGTAATACATTCTGCACATCCAAATTACTGTTGAGTTTTCTGAATGATTCCACTTTGTTTTCTTGGTAGTGTATGCATTTGTAAACTATTAGTCGCCAAGTCATTGCTATTGTAAAGCAATGCAGAGAATGACTTTCAGCAAAAAAATGAATTACTTACTGCTCTCTCCACAAAGTTCCTTATCCGCTTCTAGTGTTTTGTAAGCAGATTAAGCACTTGCATCCAATTAAACAAAATACAAGTCTTGTTGTATACACTTAGAAATTTTGAGTCAGTAGAGTTTTTGTTTGGAATAGGGAATGCCTTTAATAAGAAGTGTCAGATATTAGAATGTTCAAGCAGTCTCTGCTCTCTCATGATCTCTTGCACAACAGTTTGATGAACTAGAGGATTCCGTACGTCGCAAGGTCTTTACGTCCTCCATCGCTGGGGCACAAGCCAATGGAACAGCTGACCTGTCACGAATGAGAGGTTTTGAGCTGGTGCCGGGAGAGGTCAACTTTGGTACCCTTCGAGAGGGATGTACCTATGCCTTCCAAGTGAATCTGAAGAATGTTGGAGTAGATAGCTGTCGGTATAAGGTCAGACAGCCTCCTCCTGGGACTGGGCTACAGGTGGTCTACTCACCAGGACCGGTAAGGATCATTGGGGGTTAGGGAAATCAGAATTGTTTGGTGCATAATGTGATCCTGTGTGTATAAAGGACACTGCCCTATATATTCCAAACTATAAAAATAACCAAAGCTGTTGGGGATGGGGGAGGGGGTGGTGGTAGGAAGGGGCAGATTTTACAATCGGCTTTCTTAAAGTTGTTGAGAGTACCAATAAAAGAGACCACCACACAGCTTCTGCAATTTCTACTTTTTTCCCTCGGAGATGCAATAAGGTTAGCACCATGGCCTGAAGAATTTGTCAATGTGTAGTGATTGGTCCAGAACTGAAGTTAAACACTGTCTACAGAAACCATGATGTATTATTACACCCTTGATGATAAAATATTTCAGTATTCAGGGGCTAAGACATCATCAAGATTAGGAATTTAGTCACACAGGAAGTGTTGCTGCAGCATGTGTTGTCCAACCCCCAAAATACAGTCTCATTTAGATATCCAGTGGCAGACTCCCATCGCCCGTGGAAAGCCCCTGCATTTTTTGTTTACCACACCACTTTAGATGCACATAACCCATTGATAATAGTTCACATTCAAGTAAAAGAAGAGTTTTCACACAAACTTGTGATGTCATATTTTGTATTAATTTCATAAGAATTTGATCGATCTACACATTTTGCCTCCAGGAGTAAAAAAAGTGCCTCTTGCCTCAGCATGTATTTTTTTTTTTTTTTTTTTTTTTTTTTTTGGGGGGGGGGCAGGAAGCCTCCTCATATACATATACATGTACCATTCATTTACACAAAAAGGGGGGATGTTTATTGTGGGGGTTTGCCACCTCATAATGAACAAGCCTTTAGATGATTCCCTCCAGAAGATTCTGCTGACCATGTGTCTGTGATTGTTTCCTTATGTAGGTGGCAGCAGGTATGAAGGCTAAGCTAGAGCTTGTCCTTTACGCCATAGCTGTAGGAGTAGAAGGAGAGAGTGGACGTGGTTCTATCGATCATCATCTGGAAATTATATCAGAAACAGAACTCTTGTATCTCCCTGTCTCAGCAGATATCCTTTTCAAAAGCATACTTTGTTTAACATATTCTGCTTTCACTAAGAATTGTTCAGAGCATAATAAGACCTGACCTGAGATTATGAAGCTACAAAATTCCTCACAGTAAGCAGTTTGCCTGTGGAATGATGGTTTTTTATGAAGCATTTGGTTTAAAGTTTCCACATGACTTGTTGTCTTGGTGATACGTGGATGTTCACAAGTTAACATTGTTCAGAACTGCTTTCCATCGATACTTCCAGTAGGTTTGGTGCAAATTTTTTTGTGGTCTTACATGTAAACATGCATAGATTTGCAACACCTTTTTGATATGCTGGTAAAGTTAAGTCCCAGTAAAGAGAAATCCTCCAAAATTTTTCATACAAAGAAACTTTCATACAGTGTAATGTATGGCATGTTGATGTGCACAGATGTATTGCTTAAATTGGAGGGAAAAAAGGTCAGCACATGCTGAAAGGGGAAGATGAAAATTTCATCTAAAAGAAAAAGAGAAAGGTAAAGCTACTATTACATTTATTTAGCACATTGCATATTTTCATTTTAATGTTATTTACATAAGGTACAATGAATAAATCAGATTAGTGCATACATACACATACATTCAACAACAAAAAATATGCTGGCAAACATTAAAGTGATGTTTTTAGCCTTGACTGCCCAGCACATATCTTGACAGCCTCAGAGTATGATGACAGGACCCATGCAGGCATGCAGCCCAAGACATCAGCGGGTGTACGACTGATTGCTACAAGACCGCCCTCTAGAGAGGGTATCATTAGACCCAGGAAAGACATACCACAACGTGAGTAGCACTTTTGTTCCACATATTTCTACATAATATTGTTTTGAAAATAAATTTTCCACAAGGAGAACTGTTTGTTAGTAATTTGTATTTTACTTCACATAGGAAAACAGATTTTGATACTTTTAAGGTTTATTTCATGTGTCACTCATTCACTGCCAGTGTGCCCACAGAGAATAATTTAATCTACAAAATTACTGCTGAATATAAAGAAAGCATGTCCACCTAATACAGACAAATACTTCCCACTAGCAGCATGTTCATGTTGTGTATTGAACTACTGCATAAAAATTTCTGTTAAAATTATTTTTTTTGTCTTGTAGATACACAATTACAAAGAATGATTTTTCCCCAAATCAGTCTAAATGTGCCACTTTCAGCAGGGTTCATTAAAATTAGTACAAGGTTCTACATATCTTAAATCAGTTTGTGCTTTGTGACACCTTGGTTAAAGCCTCATCTTTGTGGGCATTTCACACGAGATGGACATGTGTGCTTTCTAAATACAGCTATGGTCGAACTAATATCTCAAGTTATTTTGTTCTTGTTTTCTAAAATTTTCTATAGAATCACAAGAGAGTGTGGATGTCTAGCTTCCTATGTGATCATCGCATGCATTACAACGTGAAGAAGTTTTAGTGATCACCATCATCATCATCATCCTCCTGACCCTCATTCGAAATCCCAGAACATACATGTAGCATCAGTGGCACAGTTGAAATTTAGAGGATACTCCAACTACTTAACCGGTTTGATTATTTCATCCTTCACCCCCTGAAACTGTTAGCCTGTAATAGATGGATCTGTAGATTAATTATGATGAATTTTGAAGAAAAAGAGTTGGAATCACTTTCAAACCTATTCATGTTTGACTACTCTATGCAGATGTGCATGTTTCTGTGCTTTACATTACATGTACAATGGAATATGGAAAAAAGGAGTCCTGACAATTAATGATTAAAATTTGTATAGAAAGAGTGTCCAACGTACTTTGGACCTCTATTAAGAAGTGAAGTCACAAGTGAAAAAAAATCCTTGAGGGCTGAGGGTGATTTGCCCCCCAAATGTAAAAAAAAAAAAGGCCTTTGTAAAGTTCCAAAATAGCCCTCATCATTTGCCATTGGGTTGAATACAAAATGTCATTTGGAATGAACAAAAGTATGAAAAATAGCCCCTGTACAAAAAAAAATCTGTGTGAGATTTCGAAAATTAATATAGAAGAAATTACTGGTATTGATCTGGTATTGATCTGAATGTGTAAGTGGTATATCTTTGAAAACTTCTAGCATTTACAAATGTTTTGTTAACCGAATTAGGAATAAATAACATGATTCTGGATGCTTTTGTATCATCAGAAGGCGCAGCTCTGAAACGTGAAGTATCAGCAAATTTCTTATGTGGGGAAACATGTGTACATAAGTTATCTTAATGAATCTGAATATCTCATTTTCCGTCCATCTTGCAATAATTCCCCCTGATATCCTCTTACACAGTGTATTTTTTTTAAAAAAAGGGAAACGCAACTTTACCCAGCACTATCTCATCAAATATACTTTTCTAAAGATATAAGCACATCATAAAGAGCAATTTCTTCCTCTTTTATTCAACATTGCATTTGTGAGGATGGAGTGAGGGACAACTGAAGCATTCCTTATTTTTATGAAATACATTGTAGTTGAACACTTTTACCTTTATAAATAAGGGACATTGATCCCATGCCTTTGTTAATCAAATAAATTATTTCATTCTGAATCTGTATACTAGAACTTACAGTGTATAATATTATTCTTATATTTTGAATGTGCTCATTTTGTAAGATAGATTTAATGAACTTTTGAACCTTGAGTTTCTGTATGGAATGACTATATTAAATAAAGTATATTGGTATTATGCTTTATATGAAAATGGTCTTGCTTCAGTGCTGTATTGCAGTGTATAGCTTTGGAGTGAAATGTGTTTCAGAGATGAACAATGAAAATAAGTTGTAAATGAACAATTGTTCAAATGAGATTGAGAATATCCAATTAATAAAAACATATCTTGAACAGAATAAAGAAAACAGTGGAACCTCGTTATAACAAACTCCTCCGGACCATGATGGAATTTACCTCTTTATATTGAAACCTTCTTATATCAGGGCTAAAAAACAACAACAATGAAATACAAAGAACGGATCGGCAAAATTACCTTGTTATAACGAGAGTTTGTTACAACAGTGTTCTTTATAACGAGATTCCACTGTATTAGTTTTTAGTGAGGTGTTAAAAACAAGATCAAAGAATAGTGAGAGAGGATACAAAAAACATGAGTTTTAATACTATGAGAAGAAGAATATATTTTGTAATTTGAGTGATAGTGAATAATGAATATGCGATGGATGGATTTTTAAAATGATAGGTAAAGAATAGATGGTAAATAGGTGAAATGGTGGCTGAAGTACTAAGGATGTTCTTGAAAGAAAGAATTATTATCATTACGCTCGTTATTATGTTTGTGTGTGATTTATGGAAATTAGAAGATACACAAAAGAAATAACACTGAAGTTTACACCAGTGACATTTTATTGCTATACACAATATATTTTAACAGCAACAATTATACTCCAGTATACAATTTCAATGATCCAAAAATAATTCCATCCAAAAATACAATATTCATAAGACAATTTTCAAGCACAATAAAAGGTGGTTCAGTTACAAATATTTGACATAAAATCAGTTTATAGGAGGTCACTTGCATTCACGACTTCAAAGATAGATGATAATACAATTCTTCCTTCCACTGATAAACAATCATTAAAGTTGTATGTCTTTCATGCCTCATAAAAATTCCAATGCATGCATACTGAATTCACTTGTAAAAATGGCAGGGGATCTTATACAATATTTTTCACGTTTTCATTAAATGTTGACCTGATTGTCACAATAAAATTGGTCAAACTGTGACCAGAAAAACATGCAAATGGCAAGGAAAACATAATACATGCATTATTTGTTATTATTATTTGGAAACTCCCAAACCATATTTCTGTACTGACCTTATTCATGAAAGGAGGTAACTAACATGCACATAATGTACACATAGCTATTCAAACTTATCCTCTCCGACTTTGGCTACCAATGTTTCACTAATACCAAGTCATGTTTATAAGTTCCACCTGTCCTAAATATCACTGAAGGACATTAATCTAGCTTCTGGCACATCTTTAAGATATGCTGACATAAAATTTCTAACATACCAAAAATTATTAATAAAAAAAAAAAAGTGTTGGTTTAAATGATTTGGGAATGTTGAAAATTTCTTTGGTTTATATTTAATCTTTGATGCTATGTAAGCAAGGGAAAGCTTCATGATAAACTAGGGGACCTATGGCTTGCAATCCTACTCTAGAAACAGTAAGTAGGTAGGTTATTAAGGACCAATGCCTGACCCAAATGCTCGGTAATGCCTTTTTCTCAGACCACAATACTCTAGACAATGTACAGTCCATTAGAAGGTTTTCAAATTATACCTTTATAAAAGCTAATTGGCAGTTCATTTTAGGGTATCTTAACAAAAACAAATATGTCCAAAGCACTGGCTGTTTAAAAATGTCAGAAAACTTGACAGTGGAATATACACTTGTACTTTTGGAGTACATATAAGGGATATGAACATATCTCATTACATTCACTCTGGGAATATCTACCAGTAAATATATCTGTTCTTAAGTAAACCCAAACCGTTGATACAGCTGTACACATACTACAACAGCACCAGTTTCCCATTGTTTTGATATTCATTCACATGTATAAAGGGAAAATACGGCCATATCTGATGAGGGGTGAATATATGTACGAAGAATTGTTCTTCTTCAAATTCCAACATACTTTGCTTCCTACCACATACACTGTTGCCCAACAATGATGACAAAACTGTACAATTGAAATACAAAGACAAAGTCCATATCATAATCATACAGGTATATTGCATGTTATGGCAGTATTTCATCTTGAAGCAGTATCTGATTGTGGACATATTACAAAAAATGACAAATCGTATATCCAAAACTCTGCAACCTACATGTATTCAATCAATCAGCAAAACATGAACTGATAATCCCCAATGAAAAAAATCAAAACAAATGTCTGATTTCAGACTTTAAAATGGCCACTTCATCCTTAAAAGTCCTTATACATGTAACAAATATAATATTGTAAAACTAAAAAATAAGTAACATGCATGAACTATCATATCACTGCATATCTGAAATTGAACCTACAAGCCATACTCTACCAAAAGTGTCCAAGATGGTATTTTCCATACCCATATCCTATCAATGTTATTACATAAGAAAATATGAAATGGTGAGATTAGATCTCTTTGCTCCTAATGACCAAAAATACATATGGATTGTTAGATCAGCCTAACATATAATTCACATCATCATCATTTAGCTTTCTTGCTTACCAAAGGAACATCACTTATTTCATTCCATAAAGTTACAACTAAAAGACATGCAAAGATACAGAGGTAAGCCTGTGATAATAGTCACATCCATAACTCTTAAACTTTTGACTGGCAATGGTTAAACATTTACATGTAGACACGGAAGGGAATAGTTAAAATTAGGAGAATATGCCAAAAAAGAGATACTTGAACTTGAACAATTTGCTTTCAAAAATCTGACTTCATAGCAAAGCATTCTCATCTAAACAGGCAATGATACAAGGTGTATCAGTATGCTCACAAATGTTCAAGAAAATTATTTTTTTAAAAAGAAAAACCAAAAAGAGAGAGAACACTTTAATTACATAAACATACATAGCTAAAACTGATAGAGAAAAAAAATTACACTGAACAATTTAATATAATTCATAATACTGTCTTATCATCACAAACAGAACTTGATAATTGCTGATCATGCACATATTAAGCTCTGTCAAAAAGTACATGTATCTCCATGTACATAAGCACATTCAACAATTCTGAATGACTTGCAAGGTAGGACAAATTTCTCATATCCTTGCCTACTTTGGTTGACTAATGGAACAAACACTGGATTGCCAATTTCTACCATGATCACTTTTTATTTCACAAAAAATGAAATATAAGCTCCAAACAATTTGGCAGATTTGGGGTTCATTTTGCAGCAAATCAACAGCTAAAAATGTAAAGTCCACACACAAATTACTCTGAAGAAGTCCACATGCAGCACAATCATAAAATACGTCAAAACGGGTAAAATGTTTGATTGCCCATAATATACAAATTCAAAGGCCTTAAAACAATTGACAATCAATTAAAACATCTCATGATGACTTAAAGGTAATAAGCAGTAGTGGGAAAGGTGGCGCTTTGAATATTTAACTACTTTGTTAGGTGGAATGAAAATTACTACATGAACTGATGTAGAATGACTAATTTCCAACATAGCTGACGTTTTTAAAAAAATATTTGTTTAGAAATGGCTAAAATATCAACGGAAGATACGTCGAGTTCTAAGCTGGGCCCACGTCGAAAATTCACACATGTGTAAACAGTGTGTGCGAACTGTTATGCGCCGTTGAGCCGAGAGCGTCGGGGTAGGTGGTCCGTAGTGAGGGTATAAGGTAACGGATATACGATCATTTGAATTGTTTTAATGAAAGAATGATGCAAAGACATGTATCAAATATTTTACATGTATCAAATATTTTCATTTTCCTTTTCTTGATTCTAAACAATCAAACTTACTTCATTAGCAGTAACTACATACATCATATATTGCTCATCATGCACATATTAAGCTCTGTCAAAAAGTACATGTAACTTGCAAGGTAGGACAAATTTCTCATATCCCTGCCTACTTTGGTTGACTAACGGAACAAACATTGGATTGCCAATTTCTGCCAAGATCATTTTATTTCACCAAGAAGTGGAACATAAGCTCCAAACAATTTGGCAAATTTGGGATTCATTTTGCAGCAAATCAACAGCTAAAAATGTAAAGTCCACACACAAATTACTCTGAAGAAGTCCACATGCAGCACAATCATAAAATATGGCAAAACAGGTCAAATGCTTGATTGCCCATAATATACAAATTCAAAGGCCTTAAAACAATTGACAATCAATTAAAACATCTCATGATGACTTAAAGGTAATAAGCAGTAGTGGGAAAGGTGGCGCTTTGAATATTTAACTACTTTGTTAGGTGGAATGAAAATTACTTCATGAACTGATGTAGAATGACTAATTTCGAACATAGCTGACGTTTTTTTGAAAAATATTTGTTTAGAAATGGCTAAAATATCACCGGAAGATACGTCGAGGTTCTCAACTGGGCCCGCATCGAAAATTCACACGTGTAAACAGTGTGTGCGAACCGTTATGCGCCGTTGAGCCGAGAGCGTCGGGGTAGGTGGTCCATAGTGAGGGTATAAGGCAACTGATATACGATCATTTGAATTGTTTTAATGAAAGAATGATGCAAAGACATGTATCAAATATTTTCATTTTCCTTTTCTTGATTCTAAACAATCAAACTAACTTCATTAGCAGTGACTAAATACATCATATATTGCTGATCATGCACATATTAAGCTCTGTCAAAAAGTATATGTAACTTGCAAGGTAGGACAAATTTCTCATATCCTTGCCTACTTTGGTTGACTAACGGAACAAACATTGGATTGCCAATTTCTGCCAAGATCATTTTATTTCACCTAGAAATGGAACATAAGCTCCAAACAATTTGGCAAATTTGGGATTCATTTTGCAGCAAATCAACAGCTAAAAATGTAAAGTCCACACACAAATTACTCTGAAGAAGTCCACATGCAGCACAATCATAAAATACGTCAAAACGGGTAAAATGTTTGATTGCCCATAATATACAAATTCAAAAGCCTTAAAACAATTGACAATCAATTAAAACATCTGATGATGACTTAATGTCATTTCTAGAATCTGTCAGGTATCACTGATTCACTAATCACTACTGACAACAATTGTCATTAGAAGACAAAATACTTTTTAAAACTGTGTATACAAGTACAGTAGTTGATGATAAACATGCTAGAGTGATTAAAAAACCTCTTTTTCGATGAATCACACTAAAACACATACACAAGAGGTTTATGTAAATATAATAAGCGTAAATAAGAGTAAATAAGCATAGATACGTGTAAATGAGTATATAATAGCATATTTGCTACCTGCCCAATGGACAAGAGGACATGCGCATTTTACACTTTTGAAGATTTACACCATGGTTTAAATTTAAATCTCTTGTGAATTCAGGCCATAGTGTTTTTAAAAGGATTCAAGGTAAAAGCAAGAAAATTTCAGATAATAGGCTTTTCTAGACAGTTCAAATTCATACAAGCACCATCACATTTCACTTTCTAAATGTGATTTTAATCACTTTTTACAGTAGCTCAATGAAAGAATATACATGTATCAAATATTTTCATTTTCCTTTTCTTGATACTAAACAATCAAACTTACTTCATTAGCAGTGACTAAATACATCATAATGACACCACATGTACATGTAAGTCCACATGACATTTTAGTATTGCTGTTTCTGTACAAAAGATGGTCAGGAACTTGATTTAGCATATGTATAAGTATTTAATGTGATAATGCAAGATGTCCTATACTAATGATGAGAATAAAAATCATTATGTCCAATTGTCAATTATTGCAAAATGAAAGTGAAAAAAAAAAGGAATGAATGGAGCTTAAACCAATATAAAACCAAAAATTAATGCTTTTACTGCCTCTCACATCGAAAACATAAGTAACAAAAACAAAAATGAAATGATTACCAGCACACTTACAGGTAATATATATTTGTAATTTTGATCAAAATCATATTTTGAACCTCAAACAATATTTTTTCCATCTAGCTAATTTACTGTGAAGAGAAAATTTGTCCAAGTTATGCGGTTGACCCACCAAAAATTACATTTGGCATGATGACAAAGAAAATCTAAGGAATGGTGGGATAAAAGAAAATAAATAGGTCGAGTCAATTTTTAGATTTTTACACATCACAGGTAAAACAAAAACATTAGGTGGTATTAAAGTGACTGTTATATATATATACAGGTACAATAATACTTCCACACACCATTGTAATGGATCAATGACGTAAGGAAAATATTGCTGTTTTACTCTTTGTGACTGTCACATGAAGGTTTAGGCAATTTGACTGAAATACACTTCAGTATCATCAATTGAGTGAATGACAATTTTGTGCTAAGCTGGGAATATCACACACAAACAAACATGTTACTCATTTCACAGGTGATTACCGGTACTTGTAAAGTTCCATGTCTATGATTGAAATTTAAATACAGTTGGCACTGTTAATCCGTTGAACACTAAGCCAGAGATAATTTGGGCTGAGGTCTATGGAAAATGTGTGTTATACTGAAAACATACTTGTATTCAGCAGGTTAACCCATTTGTGACAGAGGGTCCACATTATGTGGTTTGGTCTAATAACTTTTGATGCAGAGCCTTAAAAATCATACCAAATACATGAGCAGAAAGAGCAAAAAATTCTACACTTACTGTGCCCATTTTTATTGCATCAATATTTGTTGTTTGATGCTGAATTTTTTTTTAAAGGAAAATAAACATTAAAATCCTTAAATTGGCAATGCGATGAAAAACGTTTAAATGACTGTTTTTCCCTGCAAATTGGCAACTTTATGACTTCTCATCATACATTCTGTCAATTTATATTTATTTCAGATACATGATGTTTTATAAGAAAAATCTAGCAATAAAAGAAAAATGTTGGTGTCGCCAATTTGAAGAATAAAAGCTGATCAAATTAGGCTTTAAATAATTCCTGTCACGAATGGGTTAAAAACTACCACTGGCATTCAATCCACTCTTCTGATCTGGTATGATATTGGCCATATCCTTCATCTCAGTACAATGATTAATATTCATTTTGTTAGCACCTGCAGAAAGAGCATCCCTCTACTGAAATAGATCAGTCCAGATACATGGCTTTAATGCATGTACAATTTAGCTGGCAGGGTTTGCGGTTACTGGTGGTGAACTTAGCACCTTGGAGTAAATAAGGAAGACCAAATCCCTCTTTCCTAAATGGATCAGTCCACGGCCAAACACCTTTTATCAGCTTACTGTTCCCATGAAGTTCCTTAGGCCATAACTTCAATGATAGGCTGGTAGAGCTTGTCCTTGCAGTTTGGAACCTTGTTTCCTGAGGTAAAGACCACTCCTCCTGGTCCAGCTAGACTAGTAGATCCCATCAAATCTAGGTCTATCTGTCTAGCTGCTTGACGACCTTCATTGATTGCATGCACGACCAGGGACTGGCCTCGTCGACAATCTGTGGCAAGGTCACAAAAAGTAAGATATAGTTACTAATTATTGTTCCTGGTTGCATTCAATACATATTTTGTGTCCAAGAGAGAAAATTTGAATAAATCAGAGTTTGTAATGTATCAGTTTTTGGATAGTCCCACTGGGGGATATGCTGGGATAAGCACTGCTATGATTTGGAATCACATGGATGCTCAATTCAGCTAATGATTAACTGACAAAATACATGCATCAGGCATTTGCTCACATGGCATCCCCCTTTGATCCAGTAAAAAGCTAAGCAATATCTGTGCAAGCAACTTCTGCATACTTTTCAAAAAGCCAGTACTCACTGCACTGAAGCACTAATTTTCAGTACTGGTAGCAACATCCTGAGGATCTTCATCCATCATTACGTAAACAAAAATATATTTTTCCTTCTGAATGAATTTTGAAAGAGTGCTATTTGTCATCATGAATGAACCCTCTGTATGGTGATAATGTATAAGTGATGCAAATAAACTCATACAAGAGCCGTTTATGGCACGCCATAAGGGAATCAAATTAAAATATATTTCACTTGAACAAATATATGTTTCTTTTTCACTAAACCATTTCACTCCAGCATATTTATATTTCACTTCTTTAAAAAAAGCATTCCACTTTTCACAAAAATTCGTTTCACATTTTCCACAAAAATATTATTTCACTATTCACAAAAATATATTCCACTTTCTTCCAAAATACATTCCACTTTTTCACAGAAATATATTTTACTCTTCACAAAAATATATTTCACTTTTTTCCAAAATTCGTTCCACTTTTCACAGGAATACATTTCACTTTTAAGAAAAAAAATCATTCCTCTTTCTCTCATACTAAAACCTTTCACTTTCTGCCAAAAATATGTTCCTCTTTTATCTCGGCCTAAAGCGATCTTATCGACCTGGGTGAGCTTAACGGCCTTGGCGAGCTTATCTCTGGCTTAGCTAGCTAGCTCATATACGCGCGTTCTATCGACGGTGTACCTAAAATCCATTCCTCTTCTCTCACCGAAACCATTTCACTTTCTCTCAATAATTTATTTCACTCTGCCAAAAAAATACGTTCCTCTTTTTTCTCGGCCTAAAGGAGGCGCTATTGGCGAGTTTTGCTAGCTTGTTAGCTTGGCGCGGGCTATATCTTTTGTCATTTGCTTGTTTAGCATCGGTATTAATGTTTTGTTATTCTATTTGGTCTGATGGGGCTGAAGGGGGGCGGCTTTGAGGCTTCTGCACTTGATTTTGAAGTTCATTAATACATCCAATTTATGCAGGGATATATGCAGGGTGAACAAGGGATGCTACCTCCACAGGCGAACTTTGGTTTTGCTTGTTTTGCCTCTTGGGGCTTGGTGGGGGTTTGGAGTCTTCTGCACATGATTTTGAAGTATGCAAATTTATCAAGGTTTATGCAGGGTGAATGATGGATGCTGCTTCTCCCGTTGGTCTGGCGAGGCTATATAGCTGAGGGAGGGGGGTAAGTTTCTGCACATGATTTTGAATATTCTGCATTAATGTAGCGCCTAAGCTTTCTCTCTGAAATGTGTCTAAGCGCTTTACAGAAATATCATTACCCCGGTCATCGGATTCATGCAAGCTTGCCCGCACACAATGTATGCACTTTCTGCACAGCATTAATTCCGGCCAGTCGCACTCACAATGCTAAACAAATCACTATGGCCGTCGCATCTTACCGGGTATACCACTTAATGGGTGAAAAGTGGCAAATGTACGTAAATTCATATCTTGCAGAAGGACACCCCGGACATTGTGGCTCAAGTAAGGATACTTATCCACTGGACCACAGCATCTCTTCTATGCATTTTTTTTTTTTTTTTTTGGGGGGGGGGGGGGCTTGAATTCTCATAAAGTAAAACCCTATGCAAGCCAATTGGAGGAAGAGGCAGGGAGGGGGTGTCACGGCATATTATTGTTACCAAAATGTGCAGGGTATTGTAATTCCTCGCAAAACTTGCCGCCCGATTCATTAAATGCAATAATATCACTACCATAATTATGATTATATTCATGAATAGAATTGGTTTAACATCAGATGGAGACGCAAGATGCAAACCAATTATTTTGTTTTGTTAAAATGTGTAGGCCTATAATAGATGGCATATACAATAAGGCCAACAATGCGAGCGAGCGCTTCCATTTTGTCCTTTCTTACATCTTTCCTTTTCTTTCTCTGTCTTTTCTTTTCTTTCCCATTTTTCCTTTTTTTTCCTGCCAAATATTGGGGGGCCGGGCCCCCGGCCCCGGTTCCCCCGACCATGAGTGTTGCAACTTGAACTTGTCGATTGCTTCCAGTTCTACTCCAGTTCAAATGTCTATTTTATTGTGGCAGTGGCCCAGACGCGGTTCTGTGATATTTTCTAAATTGGGGTGGGGGAGTACACTGGCAGCTTCAGGGATCGCAATGAATTTAAATTCAAAATTTAAATTTAAAATTAAAATTAACTGATTTAAATCCAACCCTTCAGGAACATTCCCAATCTAAAAACATAACAGAACATAATAACAAAAAACGGACATAAAACATAAACACTGAACAAAAAAGAATAGCACGATTGAGAGAGAGAGAGAGAGAGAGAGAGAGAGAGAAACACCCACGACCTGCACGAGCCGATTTAGAATATAATAAAACAAACTGTCTTCGGACTCTTTACACATACATGTATTTATAATGAAGATATGACACAGATCATACAGATTGTGATGCATAACAAAACATAATGAATATCTGAGAAATGCATGTACATAACAACCTGTACGAAAATAAAACGCAGAAATTAGGCTAGAATAACTACTGAAAGTTATCTACTTATATTTCCCCTTACGACTTGCATTCCATGTTGCACACAACCACCCCCTTCTTCCAACTGTATACAAACCAACAAGATAACTTCGATCATGCAAAGAGAATTTGTTTATCATACCTCCTATTCAAACAAAAACATATGGCGAACGTTCATTTGCTCATGCTGCATCAGTTTTATGGAATAACCTCCCAAACTCTCTAAGAAACATCAACACGATAGAGAAGTTTAAATCTGCACTTAACATTCAAAACATATCTTAGCCTAACAAAGTAACCTTAGTGACCTATCTTTTAATCATGTCTTTCCCTTTTCTCTCTCTTAGAGCGCATAGGGACATACATACGCGCTATATAAAATCTGTACATTATTATTATCATTATAGCTTGCATAAAGTTTTACTTCATGAGAATTCAGCCAACAAAATTTGCATAGTAGAGGTGCTGTGACCCAGTGAATAAGTCTCCTGACTTTGAACAAGGTCGGGGGTTCGAATCCCTGCTGAGGCACTTGTGTCCTTTGGTTGGTTGGTTTTATTTTCCATATGAAAAGCAATACAAAATACATGCAGATCAATATATCAAATTATTATAAATTTTAATTAATTAAAATTAGTATTGATGGCAGGAAACTCTATTCAGAGCCATTATTCAAATGGCTCTGTTCTTCCTAGAGGTCCAGAGAAAGAAAGAAAAAGTAATGAACAAACAAACATGACATTACCACAAACTGAACTGAAAGTAACATAAACAGAATAAAAGAAATCGTGTAAACGAAACCCAGTGACCTTACGATAATGCGGCCCTATTCCTAACCTTCATACTACATGTATGTCCAACGTACCCACCCCCCCCCCTCCATTCCTGAGATGCACCAAAATTTGCCACTCTCCATGGTGATGATTTGTTTAGCATTGTGAGTGCGACTGGCTGGAATTAATGCTTCCTTGGGAGTGCAGAAAGTGCATACATTGTGTGCGGGCAAGCTTGCATGAATCCGATGACCGGGGTAATGATATTTCTGTAAAGCGCTTAGACACATTTCAGAGAGAAAGCTTAGGCGCTACATTAATGCAGAATATTCAAAATCATGTGCAGAAACTTACCCCCCTCCCTCAGCTATATAGCCTCGCCAGACCAACGGGAGAAGCAGCATCCATCATTCACCCTGCATAAACCTTGATAAATTTGCATACTTCAAAATCATGTGCAGAAGACTCCAAACCCCCACCAAGCCCCAAGAGGCAAAACAAGCAAAACCAAAGTTCGCCTGTGGAGGTAGCATCCCTTGTTCACCCTGCATATATCCCTGCATAAATTGGATGTATTAATGAACTTCAAAATCAAGTGCAGAAGCCTCAAAGCCGCCCCCCTTCAGCCCCATCAGACCAAATAGAATAACAAAACATTAATACCGATGCTAAACAAGCAAATGACAAAAGATATAGCCCGCGCCAAGCTAACAAGCTAGCAAAACTCGCCAATAGCGCCTCCTTTAGGCCGAGAAAAAAGAGGAACGTATTTTTTTGGCAGAGTGAAATAAATTATTGAGAGAAAGTGAAATGGTTTCGGTGAGAGAAGAGGAATGGATTTTAGGTACACCGTCGATAGAACGCGCGTATATGAGCTAGCTAGCTAAGCCAGAGATAAGCTCGCTAAGGCCGTTAAGCTCACCCAGGTCGATAAGATCGCTTTAGGCCGAGATAAAAGAGGAACATATTTTTGGCAGAAAGTGAAAAGGTTTTAGTATGAGAGAAAGAGGAATGATTTTTTTTTCTTAAAAGTGAAATGTATTCCTGTGAAAAGTGGAACGAATTTTGGAAAAAAGTGAAATATATTTTTGTGAAGAGTAAAATATATTTCTGTGAAAAAGTGGAATGTATTTTGGAAGAAAGTGGAATATATTTTTGTGAATAGTGAAATAATATTTTTGTGGAAAATGTGAAACGAATTTTTGTGAAAAGTGGAATGCTTTTTTTAAAGAAGTGAAATATAAATATGCTGGAGTGAAATGGTTAGTGAAAAAGAAACATATATTTGCTCAAGTGAAATATATTTTAATTTGATTCCCTTATGGCGTGCCATAGCCGTTAGTCCATGACACTGTCATCTTATGCATTCTAGTTTAAGTAGACAACCAAAGCAGCCTAATTTTATTGAATTTCATCTCTTTCACTGCTTCTCTTCACAATAAAACATAAAAAAGTTCAACAAATTTCATTACTTATTTGTTTACACACCTCCAAACTGTTAAATTAGTCAAATTTCCGTCCCTGACAAACCGATCAGTCCTACAATCCCACACTCACCTCCAGCAGCATACACCTTGTCCAGACTGGTATGGTACTTCCCATTTGGAGTCTGGATATTAGACCTTGGATCCTGGTCTACTCCTAGCTCCTCTATCAGGTTCTGTTCTGGTCCAAGGAACCCCATAGCAAGCAGGACCAGGTCTGCCTTGAAGATCTTCTCGGTGCCGGGGATCTTCTCCATGTTATAACGCCCCGTCGCGTCCTTGGTCCACTTGATCTGGATGGTGCTGATCCCGGAGACGTTGCCTTGGCCATCGTTGAGGAACTCCTGCAACAACATAAAAATAGATAAAATGCATATACATGGCATGTGCAAAACAACCTGGCAAGAAAATATGAATATAATCTATGCAGAGGGTGCAAGGCCAGGTTAGCCATGAGTTGATTCGAGGAGGGGTGTGGGGTGCTCTGCTATAGGAACAATGGTCTGACCACTAATAAACAACAATTTCCTTCAGAGAGTATCTCAAAGCAGCCTGGGTCCTGCCCATGTTGACTGCTTGACCTCTGAATGACCGTAGTCTACTCTGAGTATATCAGGCCATGGGCTGTTGGCTAGGGGCTCTGCTAAGAGACCAATGGTCAGAACTTACCTCACTAAGTATCTCAAAGTGACGTGGGTCCTGTCCATGTTTAAGCTTGACCTCTGAGTGACCGTAGTCTACCCTGAGTATACGAGGCCACGTCGGCCAGGGGTTGTTGGGAGCTCGGCTGGGAGGGGGCTCTGTCAAAATCTCAAAAGTAGTGATGGACTTGGCATCCTGGTGAGAACAAAATAGATCAAAAAATAAGAATGTTGTTAATAATATAGTTCAAGGCACTTGCATATAGAAATGTGGGTAAAGAAGTCTCATAAACAGAGCTCTGATTGAAAAAGATGGTATGTCAAAATATCAGTTACAAGTTTTATAGGACGCATCAAGATAGGGAAGGAATTCAAAATTTCTTAGTGGTAGATTCACATTGAAGGTATTTATTTATATATTTTCGGGGAGTTGTAATTCAAGGCAATGAAATATCATTAGCATGTCACTGGCATTATCAAAATTGTTGCCACTGAGATCATCATAATCACCTTCCCTATCATCATCACCATCACGACAATAACCAACAACACTATCAGCATCACATCTATCACCATTACCATCACCATCACCACAACTGTCATTGTCATCTCATCATCAACTTACCATCCTGAGTGAGGTACCAATGCAATCCACACCAGTATCACCTCCACCAATGATGATAACATCCTTATCTTTGGCATCGATGTAATCAGACTGGTTACCCATCTGTCTCTTCTGCCAAGGCTCTAGGAACTGCATGGCAAACCTGATTCCATTCAGGTCCCGTCCTGCATGATGGAAAGGTTTCAAGAAAATCATTATTATCAATTTCACTAAAATCCCACTAAAAATTTTTAGTGTTACATACTTTCCGCATAAATGCTATATTCATCAAGATCTGCTCCTCATCTTTTAAGTGAATGTCATCACCATTATATCAAACACCATCATTATGAGCATCATCATCATCATCATCATCATCATCATCATCATCATCATCATCATCATCATCATCATCACCATACCACCACCAACACCACCACCATCATCATCATCATCATCATCTTCTTTATCATCATCACAAACATTATCATCACAATCATCTTCTCTTCAAAATCATAATTATCTTCATTGTCATCATGTCTGTAACCTTCATCTCATCATCACTACCACTGTCATCACCATCATCTCCATCATCATTTTACCTGGTATTGGGAGATCCCTTGGTCTAGTAGACCCCATACAGAGTAAGATGGCATCGTTCTCTTTCATCAGGTCCCAGCAGTTGACATTCTTTCCTATCTCAGCATTTGTCACAAACTTCACCCCTTCATCTTCCATTAACTTTAGTCTGCGGTCCACAGCCTGCAATGGGGAAATAGTAATGTGATAATAAACTTTTTCCTTGTCATTTTCAGTCTCTTTTTTAAAATTTCACTCAAACTGATTACATTGTTTGTTTCAAACTTTGTTTGCAACTTTTATCTCCCTCATTTGTATCTACAGTTTTTATTTTTATGAGCATTCCAAAATGACACAGATCACTGGAAATTACACTGATCACCTAAAATGAACCTTCTCCAGTGCTAGCTTTGAATACCACTACCACAACAAAGCATACTTTCTTGGAGCAATACTTCAACCCAAGCTACACACACACACACACACGGGTTTCAGATGAATTTAGAATGAGTTCAATAATGATAATACTACTATCCTTAGAGGCCCTAAATGGACTGAAATAAAACTTTGTTTTCTTACATTTTTGTCCATCTTCATTGAAGGGATACCATACATCAGTAGTCCTCCACACCGATCATTCCTTTCATACACTGTCACGAGATGACCAGCCTTGTTGAGCTGGGCAGCTCCAGCCAGTCCCGACGGTCCACTCCCGATGACCGCTACTCTCTTGCCGGTCCGGTGGAGTGGGGGCTCGGGGCGTATCCAGCCCTGCTCAAAGGCATGGTCTATGATGGCACACTCGATGTTCTTGATAGTGACGGGAAGGGCGTTGATGCCTAGCACACATGCTCCCTGGAAGCATGAAAGAGATAATGAACATAAGTATACCAATGACATTATCCCGCTGACGACAGAAAAGGGGTGATTCCTGTGTTAAGTGAATGGGAGTTTGAGAATTAAGTAGTCAACGAGTTAAGAGATCAAATTACCAACACATCACTCTCAAACTAAGTTACATGGTATTTATCAGATAATTTATCTGAACAATACTTTGACATTGGTACATAAGCTGATATTCTCACAAACACTGTTCAGCATGTTGATGACACTTCAGCTCAGCAACTGCTTTCAATTTTAGACACCCAACTTTTTAACCTTGAAATATAAACAACTAATAACCAAAATACTTTTATAGAAATAGGAAATATTGCACATCATAGCAGTGCCAGATTCAAACCAATGAACCTAGTATAACCAATTAAGAGTTTAATATTCATCCACAAAATGTTTCAGTGTCTTTACCAATTCTAAATACACTTGATAAAGAATTCACAATTTAATGCATTTTTATTTTGCTGCACAACAAATATCATCTCATACATTATAAGCATCATGCTGATAGCAACAGTGCATCTTTAAGTAGCCCTGACATCAAAATCATTTGTGAACGATTGCTTACCTCACATGGAGCAGGACAGCATCTCCCGGTAAACTCTGGGAAATTGTTGGTTACGAGCAGCCTCTCGAGGGCCTCCTTCCACTGGTCCCTGAAGACGAGATCATTCCAGGATGGGATGATGTTACCCAAGGGGCATCCTGTGTGTGCCTGGCAGAATGGAGTACCACAGTCCATACACCTACAGGAGAGGACATAAAGTAAGTCCAGTTAACCCATTCGTGACAGGAATTATTTAAAGCCTAATTTGATCAGCTTTTATTCTTCAAATTGGCAACACCAACATTTTTATTTTATTGCTACATTTTTCTTATAAAACATCATGTATCTGAAATGAATATAAATTGACAGAAATTATGATGAGAAGTAAAAAAGTTGCCAATTTGCAGGGAAAACGGTGATTTTAATCTTTCTATCACATTGCTAATTTAAAGATTTCAATGCTTATTTTCCTTTAAAAAATTTTCAGCATCAAACAACGAATATTGACGCAACCAAAATGGGCACAGTTTGTGAAGAATTTTTTGCTCTTTCTGCTCATGTATTTGGTATGATTTTTAGGGCTTTGCATCAAAAGACATTAGGCCAAACCACATAATGTGGACCCTCTGTCACGAATGGGTTAACAAGACAGAAATATAAGACTAAACTTTCTCTTCTGAATAGTATCCAGACCAAGAGGAAACTCGAGGGCTATCTTTATAGTGTTGTGGTCTAGTGGTTAAGTCACTGGACTGCAGAACACCCTTTGACAAGACATTGATCTACATTGGCCACACTCGACCAAGATATGGTAAGTGGGTACCTGGTAGGATCTATTCCTTGAAATCACTGAGCTGTACTTTTGCTCCAACTAAAGCCATGGTTGCAATATACAAGGCCCTTTGCAAAGGTGCTAACATTTTATCAATATTGGCAGTATTTTTATGTGTGAAAAGAAGTATTATAAGTGCAAAAAGGGTATATCCACTTTACAACCATTCAACTATAGGGTAACTTAAGTTTAGGAAAAGTAGAATTTTCCTTAAAAATCAGTACAAATACTGCAAAAAAAAAGAACAGTTAGCATCTGGAAGCATATAGATATGTAGAATCATCATTTGAAAAGTGCAATGGATTATCATAATTTTCCCTTTTTTTTTCTCACCTTGCTGCTTGAACTTTAAGTTGTTTCTTCACTCCTTTGTGATTGTAGATCTCGCCCCAATCTTTCATCCGGACTTCTACACTGCGGTACTGATCGTTGTTCCTTCCATACTTCACAAAGCCCCTATAAGATTAACAAGTAAAATGAGGGGTTGTCCTTTATGATATAGAAAAAAATGTCATAATATTCAGTGTACAACAATTTATTTCATGCTTTAAGCAAGTTAGAGAGTTGCATCCAGCTTACATAGTCAAATCTAACCTTAAATCATACATCCTGAGATCAGGGTCTCAGTATGGTGTGACCTGGGGAGCGTTTCATGAAGAGTTTTGTCGGTGAAAATCACCGACAAATTTTACAAGCTACTGAAAATCCTCGCATCTGATTGGCTGACAGCAAATTAGTCAGTGAAAATCACTGACAAAACTCTTCATGAAATGCTCCCCAGGAATGAAAGTTTCAACTTCGGTAAGAGATGGATATTGACTGCAGAGAAACTGTTGTCAGAGCAGTGGTTACAAATCCGCTTTTTAGCATGGACCGAACTTTCCTGAGAAGGTACTTATGCACAAGGGGTAAACAGACATATGCTCCTGCTAGTGGCAACAGAGTAGTCAGCTTAAAGCCCTTTCTCCAGCTTGTTTTTCTTCACTTGCTCATCTCTATTTGTGTGTGAACCTCCATCCTTATTTATGATTCATTTTACTATCTTTCATCATTTATGCCTAGGCTTGGCCCTGTTCTTGAGGTTTTCTGCCTTGACCTTAACCTTGGCCTTGACAGGGTTCCAAGCCTAGGTCTTGGCCTTGAGGATTCAGGCTTTGGTCTTGGCTTTGTGGGTTTATGCATTGACTACAACAGTGCCTGCTACAATATTTCATCAAATATGTAGGGTAAGGGTCAGGGTTGCAACAGGGTTACATATAATTGAAAGGGTTCGGGAAAGTTTTATGTATAGTGTTGGGACAAGAACATAATATACAATTTAATTAGCACTGAGACATGAAATGGAACAATCCAATAACCTAGTATGATACAATCTTACAAGGTTCCTGATAAACTTACCTGGTCTTATCCAAGAGCCTCTCAACAGTCTTCTTCTCCTGTTCCAAGTCTGGGATAGTGGACTCAATATCTATCACCTTAGGCTCTGCCTTCACATGGCTGCCATCCCCTGAACCATTCATCCCATTGGTTGCTTCTCCATTCAGGGTGTGGCCGTTGCTGCCATTGGTGCCATTCACCAGGCCATTCTGCAGAATCTCCGCCTCCTTCTTGGCTTTCTCTTCTGCCAAGGTTTTGGCACGCTTCTCGCGCAGAGCACGGCGGTATTCATTGGGGAAAACCTTGATGATGTGAGGAGAAGAAACAGAATTTTTTTTTGGTGGAAATAAAACATATACACCAACTTCCATCACCATGATTTATACACACTAAGCTGTTTTGTTTTCAGTCCTTTGTTATTTTAGGGGTAGAGGGCTCAGATTCCATAGGTACTGCTGGGAGGGCACTGATTATCACAGAACAGTGCATAACACCAAAATAACAGCATAAAAACAAACTAAATCTATTTCTTTTTTTACCTTGACAAATCGTTTGCTTTCTGTTTCCCAGTTGTCGAGGATCTGCTTTGCAACCCTTGACCCTGTGTATGAGATGAATTCTGCCAAGCTTTCCTTCAGGAAGGTTACATCGATGTCCTTGACCAGTGGCTCAAGGACAACAGATTCTGTATTGCACTTCTGATAGAAGTCATTCCACCTGTTTGAATGACATAGTAATCAATAAATTTAAAAAAAAATGTATTAAGAAAAAATATGCTGGCATAAAGATATTTCATCATCATGAATGACAGAAAAGCTATTTCAAGAGATGAAAGATGCAGGTTTTCTTTGAGGAAGGGTACATCGATGTCTTTGACCAGGGGCTCAAGGAAAACAGATTCTGTATTGCACTTCTGATAGAAATCATTCCACCTGTATACATAAAATGGTAAATATATTGAAAAAAATGTAACCAGAAATTTCATGACTCCTTGAAATCATATAAGAAGAGATATTTTACATTCAAATTTTCCTTCTTTTCATGCTGAGAAGAAAGTTTGATTGTACAAATATCTACTCTTGCCCCACACAGTGGGGTAATTTTGAAACCGTGGAGCAGCCATGTAACACACAGACAGAACAGTCTGGAGAATCAACAGGAAACAATCTGTAATATGCTATGTGCAGGAGTCCTCATATTGCCATTAATAATCCAACATTTGATACTTACACATTGTAGACATAGGCGATACCGCCAGACATTCCAGCAGCAAAGTTACGTCCAGTAGCCCCTAGGATGATGGCCCGACCTCCTGTCATGTACTCACAGCCATGGTCTCCTACACCCTATCAAACAAATCACAACCGAAGAAGAAAATATTTGTATCAAACAGAGTTACAAAAATTTGGTAGTGACAAATATAATGAAATTAATAAACAATTACATTGATGAAAATAAGGAAATCAAAAACAGTAAAGGAAGACCTACTTCTGACTGAAAGAAGCACAGGTACGTAAGTGAAAAGTTATATGTAAATACAAAAAAAAAACCATTATGTCATTGAATCTAGTGACAGAGTTTAGAATATCTGTATAACAGTCTGAGACGCTAAGCTGGTCAGACTTCATTCACAACTAATGACAAGATTGTCATTAGTGCCACCAGACAAGATTGTCATTAGGTACACTGTATTAACAGACACAAGCATGCTCCAAGGCAGCGTACACACAATATCGATACAGTAAAGGGTACGTGTCAATGAAAATCTTCAGAAAGGTCTGACCGGCCCTTTCAATTCCATGTAATCCAGATTAGCATTGTTTATCATTCAATATGAGTGATACATCATAACCGGTAAATAGATGATATTCTACCTCACAGATGGCAATGGCGCCCGAGTTCCTGACGCAGAAGCGTTCAGCCGTCCAACCCCTAAAGAAAGCCTTGCCACTGGTGGCACCATACAGGCACACGTTGCCCACAATGATGTTCAGTTCAGACACAAAGCCTTCAGGAACGTCGCGGGGAGGGTAGACAATCACAGTGCCACCAGACAGACCCTGGAGAAGATAATAGGTGGAATGACCTCTTGAATGCTAATCCCAAGAATAGAGGTATAGCCTTCTTGTGTTACCAGCTATTTGTGCAATGAGGTTGACCTTGCATTTCATTACAAACAAGTACTGGCTATGAAAAATTCAAGTTTACATCAGTTAGACTGCTGAAGAATAAAAACACAACATGTATGAGTAAGAAATCACGTACAGACAATTCAAAAGTTGGGCTGATAATTTTCATTTGTGAATAGAACTTTAAGTTCTGACTAAAGATTTATGGTTGTACATGGACAGGCATTTTTTTTTTTCATTATCCCTATTTTTTGGCATAACCTTGCTGGTAAAGATCACAATCTGTATATTATACACTGTACTTCTTTTCTTCTCAAATGAATGTAAATATTTGATATGTACTTGAATAATTTGTGGATTATCAACTATGTAACCATCACACATTATATCATAATCATCAATGTCATATGATTTCATTTAACATGATACTATTTATCAATGTAACTGTCAGGTATTCTGCTAGGATTCAATTACTATTTCACAAATGCAGATGTTCTTCTTACCTTGCCGACATAGTCATTGCTATCTCCTTCTAGCTCAACATGAACGCCCTTTGCCAAGAATGCACAGAAGCTTTGACCAGCAGAACCTTTTAACTTGATCTCAATAGACTTGTCTGGAAGACCACTCTCACGATACTTCCTGCAAAACAATACCAAAAAGAAGATATTTTCTGTGTATCATAAACTTTTCCGTCTTTCTTTAAATCATTGTCAAAATTAGCAGCTTTGTTGGCTTAGTATAGGCAGGCCTGTAAACTGTCAAATGTCCATGTAAGTTGCATTGCAAATATGCTGGCAATAGCTAGCAGCTCTTCTGATCCTCAAGATCTCTAAGAAAGTGTTGTGCTGTTAAAGTCTACTGAGTGCAGGCAAATTTTGCTGCATTATTCCTCCTCATATCATCATTATCATCTTCAGTATCACTATTAGGATCACTTTCATCCTCACTGTCACCATCAAAGGTATCATTACTATATTCAGTCTTGGGTCAGATCTTGCAGAAAATCCCCCTATAGTCCCCCTATACATGTAAACTCGAACCTGCTTTAGTGACTACTTGTATAGAAAGACCACTTGTCTAGAAAGACCACCATTTTTGTTTTTCTTGAATAGTTTTTCCCATTGAAATGTGTATTAAAGGAACTTGTCCATAGAGACCACCTGCTCACAAAAATTGCTTTTCTTGTCTCCCTTTGGGTGGTCTTTATATACAGGTTTCATTGTGTTACTTATTACCTTGAGATGTGGAAGCTTAGTGTAGTTCCAAAGGCTCGACACTCATTGGTGATGTTCATATTGATTTCAACATGCTTACTGGTTCCATTAAGAACATCACTGGCTTGTTCTATCAACATGTTGTCCTGAAGAATAGCCAGAATGGAGAGAACACAATATGTTTATGGCTAATCTCTGCTACTGGAAATGAATTGCAAAATTAGATGTGAAGTGTTCAATAACTCCTTCTCTGTCGTGGGTGAAAAATCCTGTCAAGAATGGGTAAATGCATTTTACCAAGGAAATTGGCCTCATTTTTCTCCATGAAACAGGAAAGTTTTTCTTTTGATGTGAACTTTTTCCCACGTGATATGATTTCTGCCTAACTGACAATGAAGACATCCTTTATGAGTCAAACTTTGAATCATGTAAGATCATTTACATATCTGTTCAAAATCTGGTGCCACAAAGAGAGGAAAAATGTGATTGGTTATTCTCCTTTCTATAGCAATGGAAGAGCATGAACAAGTATAAAAATGAAACACCAGTCACATCAACGAAAACAACAAACACTAGCAACGGACCAAGCATAAGATTTCATAACATTGAATAACTGATAATTGGGCAGGTGAGATTCAGCTTAGATTTGGTTTTGAGTTGGTCTAGTAATGTGAATGAGGTACAACCAACCATATCTTACCAATCTTTTCTCTAAGGCAAAGTTCTGCTGGGTAGAGCCTCCGACGTGATTGGCATCAGGTCGAAGGTCAGACGCCTTGGTAAGGACCTGGTCAAAGTTCAGGAGCTTGCTCTTGCCGTTGGTCTTCTCCTGAACAGGTTGGAGCATGTCACATCGACCAATCATCTCCTAAAATATAAGGAAATAATCAAATGTTATACAATCAGTAATGATAATAATAATGTAATCATAAGATTATTCTCTCAGGGTATTATTTTCATTATCCAAACTACTCTTCTGGACAGTGGCGGCACCAAGGGGGGGCATGGGGGGGGGGCATTTGCCCCCCCACTCAGAAGCTTTGCCCCCCCAGTTGCCCCCCCAGAAATTTTGAGGACTGAAAAGAAAAATTCTACAGTAATTTGTAAATAAGTAGATGTTGTCATAAGCATCATACTCAAGCTGTGAAGTGCTCTAAAATACCATTTTCCGCTCTTCAAAACTTTGATTGAAAACCAAAAAAGTGGTTATTTTGGCTCGCTCGCTTCGCTCGCTCGTCATATTTTTGAATTTCTTTTCTAAAATGCGATTAAAAACAAGAAAAGTAGCCATTTTTGGCTCGCTCGCTTCGCTCGCTCGTCATATTTTTGAAATTCTTTTCTAAAATGCGATTACAAACAAGAAAAGTAGCCATTTTTGACTCGCTCGCTTTGCTCGCTCGTCATATATTTCAGAATATTTATTCGAAATGCGATTAAAAACAAAAAAAGCGGTTATTTTTTGTTCGCTCGCTCACAAAATTGATATTAAAATGTGTGTAAGCGACTCAAACTTGCCCTTCACGCTCAATTTTCCCATACATGCAAAAAAAAAAATTGACTGCCTCTGCCCCCCCAACATTTTCTTTTGCCCTCCATTTGCCCCCCCACTTTAACATTCCTGGTGCCGCCACTGCTTCTGGAAGGTCCTGCAAATAGCAAGAAGCAGCTCAGCAATCACTATTACCTCAGCATTGCAAGATACTCAATTACTAACAGGTGCAAAATTGATACACCTGGGATGAGAGGGGCAAATATGGAAAAACACCTTGTCAATGGATCCACCTAGGGACTGAGTGAGGGTGGACCACAGAACCTTTTGTATTAACCCATTTGTGACAGAGGGTCCACATTTTGTGGTTTGGCCTAATATCTTTTGATGCAAAGCCCTAAAAATCATACCAAATACATGAGCAGAAAGAGCAAAAAAATCTGTGCCCATTTTGGTTGTGTCAATATTTGTTGTTTGATGCTGAAAATTTTTTAAAGGAAAATAAGCATTAAAATCCTTAAATTGGCAATGTGAAAGAAAATTTAAAATCACCGTTTTCCCCTGCAAATTGGCAACTTTTTGACTTCTCATCATAATTTCTGTCAATTTATATTAATTTCAGATGCATGACGTTTTATAAGAAAAATGTAGCAATATGATAAAAATGTTGGTGTTGCCAATTTGAAGAATAAAAGCTGATCAAATTAGGCTTTAAATAATTCCTGTCACAAATGGGTTTAAAAGAGCCGTCTCTAAAATACTGAAGTGCTCTCACCCACAAAAAAAAAAAGAAGGAAAAAGAAAAATGTCCCACATGGAGTGCTCAGTAAAAATGATATTTATCTGTTACATCTTGTTTTGAAGTCTGAAGACAATTAATCTTCACTGTAATAGATAAGCTTCATTTCTTCATGATTTTGATCAGCATTATTATTAATATTTTTAAATTTTGATTTCTTTTTTTCATTTACTTTTTTTTTTTTTTTTTTGGGGGGGGGGGGGGGGATCACGTCTAAACAATGCAGAAAACCTGAATGCTAACAAACGTACCTGGAAAGTCCTGAATCCCATCTTTGCCATGTGAGAACGGATCTCCTCAGCCAGCATGAAGAAATAATTGACAACATGCTCGGGTTGACCATCAAACTTCTTTCTCAATTCAGGATCCTAATAAGATTAGAAAAGGGAAAAGTAGTCTCATTTTAAGATGACATCCGATAAGAATTATGGACGCAAGTGAAACTTAGCAACATTGGGTTGAACTGCATGTAAAAAAAATCACATGTAAATGTAAATATAAGTAGCATTATATGCGCACAGACAGGTAGACATCCTACAAGTACAGTCAAACCTGCTTTAGTGACCACCTGTATAGAAAGACCACCTGTTTATAAAGACCACAAATTTTGTTTCCCTTGAATTGTTTTTCCCATTGAAACGTGTATTAAAGGAACCTGTCCATAAAGACCATCTGCTCATAGAGACCACTTTTCTCATCTTCCTTGGGTGGTCTTTATATGCAGGTTTCACTGTATTAATTTCAATCCATGTCATCATCAGATTCATCAAGGTCACTCTAATTTCCATCATTATCATCATCAGCAGCAGCATCTTCATCACCATTTTCTCCAAGATCATCACCATCATCATTATCTCCAAGACCATCGCCATCACCATCACTATCACCATCATCATCATCATCATCATCATCATCATCATCACCATCATCATCATCATCATTCCAAAATACGAACCTGAGTAGCAACTCCCACTGGGCAGGTATTAAGATGACACTTTCTCATCATGGTACATCCCATTACAATAAGAGGAGTAGTAGAGAAGGCAAACTCATCTGCTCCAAGGAGAGCTGCGACCACCACGTCATGACCTAGGAATGAAAGAGATAGTGAAAATTTGTAATAGTGTATAACCTACAATGAAATCTGTACATACACATTGCTCTCGAGGTCCCTCTTTGGATAAGAAGTTATGCATGATCTGGTACTTATACACAATTTTTAAGTCAAACTGAAATGTCTGTGAAACATTCTCTGGGTTCCTCAACTTCCTTTACCACAGTTTTCAATGAAAAGTACTGATAAGAGGTTACAAAGTGTAGTTAACAATAGCTCAGAGAAGTGACACACAAAGCCAAAACATTTGTAAACATTTGGAAGATGAAGAAGACTGAAAAAAAAGCATGGTGAGATCTTCATACATACAAATAATCAAGAAATTCCTAAAGGGGGTGGTATGATGGACTCACAGACTGTAAACAGATAAGAGGCAGGCCCTATACAACAATTTCCAACTCTCTTTCACATGCACACTAACCTGTCCTCAGCTGCCCATCAGTCTGCAGGACGACCCTTGACCTCAGATTGTTAAGGACCAACGTCTGATGAGTCTCTGCTAATCCGAGTTCCCATGGCAACCCAGCATGTTTGATTCCTGTCCACGTGCTGGCTCCGGTGCCGCCGTCATGGCCTGAGATAGTGATGTGCTCGGCTTTACCCTGTAATAGAGAGGGAGAGAGAGGAATATGCTAATCAGACATGCAACAAGCAAAGCGTTAACCATCAAAATGGATACCTTTTTATCACAGCAACAGTGCTAGGAAGGGGCATTCAGCTTCTACCAAGCTGCCTCACCCATATAATTTTAGGGATGGGAAGATGAAGGTTCTCTACCGTTTTTTTCCTTACTGAACACTGAAATTTCAAGGGATGTGTTTCTAACATGTCGTTCTATATTCTGAGTCAAAATCTAAAAATGTTCCCTCTTAAATGATTATACACGTTGAAATGTTTAAAGGGGGTACCCAATGCTGAAACAATGTTAGTTCATTTGAAAGAGCATGATTTTATTAGCAGAAAATCATCCGCCTTAATTTTTTTTTAAAGTCATGTTGCCAAGGAAACCTCCAAATGTGGTAAGATTTCAGGATATTTTTGACCCCTCAGCTGTGACCCAGTTTCAACGTTGACGTCAAAATGACGGCAAAGTGGTACCTTGTCGCGCACTTCTAGCAAAATATGCGCAAGGTATAATACATATTATACAGTCTAGGGTGCAGCACAACTGCAATGCGCGAAGCTGGGTACCCACTTTGACATCATACCTCATACTCAATTTTTTTGGTCAGCTCTTGACTTTTTATGAGAAAATTATCCAAAATGCATTGATTTCGAGTGAAAATCATCATAATTTATGTTATTCTTCTTATAATTCTATTCTCGATCATATATAAAAAAAAAAAAATTACCATTGTGTAATCACTTTAATACATGTAGTACATTCAATTTACAGCGTCTGTATCTGTATCTGTCCAAAAGATAAGTTCACGGTTTCCAAAAGTTAAATCAAATTAATTTCACACTCAACTCACCTTGGCTACTCCAGCAGCGACGACCCCTACGCCGACCTCCGACACGAGCTTGACACTGATCCTGGCCTCTGGGTTGGAGCACTTGAGATTGTAGATGAGCTCAGCCAGATCTTCGATGGAGTAGATGTCATGATGGGGAGGTGGAGACACCAGCCCCACCCCAGGGATGGAGTAACGGGTGGAGGCGATGTCCTCTGTAACCTGCGAGATGAAAATATGAAAATTTTGTATGGAACTTAATGGTTATCTCTAGATTGATGGGTCATACAGGTATTGAAAAACAGTTTATATTAAGCAGATAACTTGTTTTAATGATAAAATTGGATGATCAATTTAACAACTTACTGTATCGGGGATTCAAAATATTCTATTTGTATATAATTTGGGCTGGAACCTCGACCTCATACCCTAATATTTCACTCCCTTCACCTGGTATAACCTCCCAGAGGCCACCTGCTTGATGGCTACACAGGTATGAGCTGGTCTTTATCTTATGAAGGGAGAAGGGAAAGCTGGGTTAATCTGTTCTACTCAAATAGGGCTGAAATCCTTACTTTACACCCTGGCAGCTCACCCCCTCACCTGGTTAAGCCTCTTGAGCTCGAATGATCAGGAGATCATCAATGAGTGCTAAGAAGGAGCTGGCCTCTACCATTTGAAGGGAGAGCTGTGTTAATCTGTTCTACTCAGATAGGCCTTACCTTATCACTCCTTTAGCTGGTCTAGCCTCTGAGCAGGCCTATGATCTGGAGATGATCACTGAGTGCCAGAGTGCCAGGTAGGAGCTGCTCTTTACCCTACAGCTGGGTTAATCTGTTCCACTCAGATAGGGCTGATATAGTGTATGGGGGATTCAAAACATTCTATTTGTATATGATTTGGGCTGAAATCCTTACCTTATACCCTGGCAGCTCACCGCCTTCTCCCGGCTTGGCTCCCTGGGCCATTTTGATCTGCAGATCATCCGAGTGTGCAAGGTAGGAGCTGGTCACCCCAAACCTCCCTGAGGCTACCTGCTTGATGGCTGAACGGGTGTTATCCAGGGGATCGTCAGTGTGTAGATACCGGTCCTCTGTCTCTCCACCCTCACCGGTGTTACTCTTGGCACCTATCCTGCATGGGATATGAGCAGATGGAGACCTCTTTCAAGTAAAACAAAACCTCTTGCTTACTTTTAACCCACAGAAGTACAGAGCTTTATAGAGGTCTAAATTAATCATCTTCAATTCTCAAATTGGCAACAACTATTATTTTTCTTCCACTCTTACATAGTTTGAAAAAAATAAAATAGATATAACATGAACCAAAATGAATTGTGATTGTAAAATTTAAGCGGAAACTGCCAATTTGAATGTGGAAATAGGGATTATATAATATTCACTGCGTTGCCAATTTAAAGACTTTAATGATTAGTTACATTTAAATTACTCTAATTCGAAAATGCAACATCATACTGCATTGAAAATGGACTCAAAATTTTCAGCGAATTTTTCTCTTTTTACTCATGTATAATGTGTCTTGCCCAGCATTCTGGCCCAACAGATACTGCCAAAGCTTCTCCTAAAGGAGACACTGTACGTCTATGGGTTAAACCTCACTGACAGTCAATCTTAGAGATAAAGTAGTGAGGAATACAAAAACTGATTCAATGACTCTACCTTGCAAAGTGTAATGCTCTTGTAACTTAACAATATTGAGAGGCAAAGTGTTTGATTTGGTGAAAACATATTGTTATTGGTGCATTTATACCAACTAAAACCAAAACACTTTGAAATGTCACCAACTATGATTCATTTGTCCTCAGTAAGATAATTAGGATCAGGGTTAGGTTGTATTCAGTATTGTATGCAGGATAAGTTCATAAATTCTGTTAGTATTCCAAGCTGTCCATATCACATAAGAAGCACCCATATTAGAACAACTTAGGAGCATCTTAAAATACCTTTTTCAAAATTAAACTATGCTTTTTGCAAACCATTTCTATTTTTTCTTTCTCCTTATGTCTTCTTTTCTTTAAAGTTTGTACAGATATATTGATTTATGATATGTGCTAAACAAGAAATGCATATTATTTTTTTCGATAGATAAATCAAAATCATTGTGTCATCAATTCCTGAATAATATCAGAGATAAGGAGCTATAGAGATAGAGATGGCCCACCTGTTCATAGCCTTAGCCAGAGTAGTATGTGCCTCAATAGAGAGACTACCAAAGCTCATGGCACCTGTGTTGAACCTCTTAACGATGGAGGCAGCATCCTCTACCAAGGAGAGGTCAAGGGGTTCCTTGCTCTTCACAATCTCTAGTTGACCTCTCAAGGTACACATACGCACCTGAGCAAATAAGAAGTAGGGTGGTCCTAGTTATTACTCTTTTAAAATGGTTCTTGCAGTTTATTAGTCAACTACACATATGCACCTGTGCAAATAAGAAGTGGGTGACACAAGTTGTTACCCTTTTAAATTGGATCTTGCAGTTTATTGGTATTTAACTAAACATACCCTGAGAAGGCTATCCTTCCTTAGAATGTGAGCACTCTTCACACTCTTTATCATCTCTTGTTGACCTCAAAGGGTACACATATGCAGCTGTTCAGATAAGAAGTGGGATAGGAATTGCTATACCCTCCCCAAACTTATACCACTTGCTCTGCATACCACATGCTCTTCATAATTGCTCTTCATAAAGTCCACGTGACCTTTCAAGAGTTAACTTCGAAGAAGGATGGTAAAGGTTACAAGCTTTCAATTTCAGAACACCTGCAACATCTTAGGAATACTATGAACCCTGATCTTCTGAAAACTATCCACCTGGGACAATCAACCCCTGGAAGAAAAATACCCCTCCCCCCATGTACATGTTCAAGTATATGGATAAAGAATTATTTCTTTTGCATCCTAATTTCCCCAAAGCAAACATCAAATAGCCTGCAATCAAAAGTAGTTTCCAACCAGCTAAGGACTAAAAAGTTTCATACTGATATTACAATGAACCCAGCAAAATTCAGGTACTGATAGGTTATTATTAGAACACTTACTGATTCCTTCTGTGACTCTACAAACTTCTGATAGGCATTCTGATTCTTGTTACGAGCAGCATCCTGCAAGTTTGCAATGCTTACGGGATCGTTGACATGCTTCTCACCCCCATCACGCCAATGGTATGATCCACCCTCAAGGTTGCTGGATATATCTCCTTGAGACTCTGCATAGGCCATGCTGTGCCTTTGGAATGCCTATGTCAAAGAAACAAGAATGATCAAGTCTTGCCCAGTGTAACGCTAAATGCTATATTGCAATTCTTTTGTTGATTCTAACTCTTGGGGAAGATTCTAATAATAGTGCGTACAAAACTTGGTAACATTTCTATTTTCCCATTTATTAATTACTTGAAGAAAGATCTTTTATCAATTTTGACATGACATTACCTCTTCTGCTAGGATTTCAAACGTAGCTCCACCCAGCCGAGATGCCGTTCCTACAAAGCACTTGTCAATCACCTCCTGGGCAAGACCAACTGCCTCAAAGATTTGAGCTCCCTGAAATGAGACAATGAGAGAAAGGAATAAAAGACATTTCTAAAAACAGACTTGTGAGATCAAAATGTAATCTAAATATTCATTAACATGGGACGTACCTGTACTTATAGGTATAATCAATCAATTGGCTGTCTCTTCCCCATCCAATCTTAGTGTATTGCTTGTTAAAGTATGTTTTCCCAAACTCTTTTTCCTCCCGGTCTAAAATTTCTCTGCAAAAGACTCTATCTTGGAAATTACCTTCTCAGTGCCTGCTATCTCTCACTATAGCAATAATAACAATACCGGTTTCTGGGATTCGAACCGTCAACCCTTTGACTGAGAGTAGAATGAAAGAACCACTACAACACAACATATACAGATCCTCTTTGGATCTTACCCCTACATGAGATCTGTAACACTATCTCAATGTAAATATGTCTTCCAGATGCTCCTACTTTTCAAGTCTTACCTTGTAACTCTGTAGGAGTGAGATACCCATCTTGGCCATCACTTTAGAGATACCCTTCTCTGTTGCAGCTATGACCCTCTGCTGGATCTCCTTGGGGCCGAAGTCCACTCCAAGTAAGCTCTGCTCATGAAGACTAATCAAACACTCGTACAATAGGTATGGGCAGATAGCATCAGCACCGTATCCTAGCAAGAGGCAGAGATGATGCATCTCTCGAGCCTCCCCTGTCTCCACGATGAGACCGACGTGAAGACGCTGCCGGGTCTTGATCAGGTGATGGTGGGCTGCTCCCAGGGCTAGCAGAGAGCTTTGTGATAAAGGAACATTGATCATTATACAATTAAAGATAACTACAATTATAATGGCCAGGGTGCCTACAGAGTTCATTGTAACATGTCTACTAAATCATTTTATATCCCTGTGTGTAATTTTTTATTTTTTTTGGGGGGGGGGGTCAAAAATGGACAAGTGCAGTTGGCTACATGTTCCCGAGGATTATGAACAGGCAGTAAAATTTTTTGGAGGAAAGAAAGGGATACATTCCCTATATATAATGTACATGTACATAAATACATCATGCTCCTTCAACAAAAATTATTTGTCAGCTTTCCTCATTACCAGTAAGATGCAAGATCTTTAAAAAGAAATCCATAAACAGATATACCTGACAGGGACTCTGTCTGGTCCTGCTGCTCTGTCAGACAAGACTAACAGTGTATAGCCCTGTTCTGTAGCCTTGGAACACTCTGCACACATCCGGTCTATGGCTGGGACAAGACCTCCGCATCCATCTTCTACTGGGAAGGTGATATCAATGGTCTTCGTCTACAAAAAAGAAATACAAAAAATGTATCATCGCAAGAGAACTGAAATATGAGATGCTCGAAAACCTCTACTGCCTCTAGGTTTACAATAATAAACACAACTGACCCTCGAGGAAGATATTAATGATAAAATTCCTTGCCTGAGGGCATATACAAGCAGGGATTTCAACCCTAGAGCTAACTGTAATGAATAGTACAAAATGGCTTAACTAAATTACTGAGTGGTGTTTTTTATAATCACTAGATCACGTAAAATTAAAATAGGGCCATAACAGAGTGGATTAGAATAGTTAACATCCTGATGAAGACTACAAACTACTAAATTCCTATACTTACCTTCCATGTGCGAAGACTGGTGTCCTTGATAATCTCAAGGTCATGTAGAGTCAGGACAGGGGCATCCAAAAAGAGACGGTTGCACTGCTTCTCACTCGGCTCCAAGATGTTGTCTTCTGGACCGATGGGACATGCCTAGTGACACAGAGAAAAATGGTTTTATTCTTTATAGCTATTGAAAGTAAAAATGCAAAGTAACTACATGTAATGAATAGCAAAGGGAGACAAAAGAGTGGCCTTTATAAGTATGGGGCCTCGAAGTACTGATTCTGTTCTTGCAGAGTGCATATCATTAAATGATGTAATGTCAGCATGCACTTCCAAAGGGCTTGGGAAGAGGTTACCCTGATTTCAGCTTTATGAAAAACATTGTCTTCAAAGCATAGGTGCTCACTAAATGGAATTTGTGTTGGATAGGCATTTGAATGAAACAAGTCTTTAATATCCTTAAGGATGTGAGGACAGTTCAACCATCGTTTTGAAAACTTATGAAAATTCAGCCTTATTTGCATGTGCAGTTCTCACCAGTGACATAACGATGCTCTCTCTGATGGGGTCGATAGGCGGGTTGGTCACCTGAGCAAAGAGTTGCTTGAAGTACTCAAAGACCAACGGGTTACGCTGGGACAAGCAGGCCAATGGGGCATCATTACCCATAGATCCAAGAGGTTCTTTCCTGGTTAAAAGAAAAAAGATGAAGAAATAAAGAGTTTTCTTTAAAAAAAAAAAAAGCAATGCAGGAGAAGAAGGGTTATGATCTTCTGAGGTCATGTTCCACAGAATCCACAAGTCCACTTACCTCTTTCATTCTAGTTTTTGTCTGGAGGCTCTTTGATCAGTATCTTTCAATCTTGCTTACAAAATACCTGTTGTAAAGCGAAATACTACAGTACTATGTAGAGAGAAAGAATTCATTTCTTAAGAATCGCAAAGTCTTCTTCCTGCAAAAATACATGCAATGGGGCAAGAAGAATGATAACAGATTAGGGCAGCAAAAAACAAGGCTCATTTTATCTCCTGCAACCTCATACTTTCTTATACAAACCTTGCTTCTTTGTCACTCTTGCATTACTTCAAGCATCTCATAACACTCCAGGTAGCACCCCTCGTATTGCACATACATGACATGGCACTATGAAACCAAGGCAAAGTCACACTCGATAATCATTTTTCTTTTTTTTTTAGTATTTTCACAATCCTTAATCTACAAAGTTGAAATGGACATGTTTATAACGTGCTTGTGGAACTGGACAGACAGGAAAAGTGCTGAGAAAAGATATGGAGGAATTAGAGAAGTCAAGTATAAAGGCCAGCATGTGTAAATTGAAAGATACAGTAAGAGTTTGCAATCAGTAAACAACAACATTGCATGCTCCCTTTATTGAAGAGCAAAAACCAAGATGTGATATTCATTCCATGCAAAAATGATGCTTCTATAAAATGAACGATTCCAGGTAGATCTCACTATCTCAAACAAATTTGGGTGTAGAAATCAGTCCAAGTGTAAATCAGATGTCACAGATTCAAATTTTATGAAAACATTATAATTCGCATTCATCGTAAATCCATTCCTGACATTTTTATCTATGCTGTGAACTGCAACTTTGTCCTGATTTCGTGCCAACACATCAGACACAGAAATTAAATCAACACACAAACACACACAGAGGCAAGAATAAGGTGGGGAAAAAACAATTGTCTGTCTCCTTGTATTCCTGTAGATCTACCCTAACCCAGACTTCAGGCTCCTGAGATCAGACCTACGAAGGCGCAAGGACGACAGCCACAGGAATGGAAGGAGAGGGTGTGTGCGAGCGAAGGCTTACTTGTTCTTCACCATCGGTACAAGAAGCAAGCTGATATGCTCTATGCTATAGCCAAACATGGAGAGACGGTGATCGGATTGGACGGGAACAAGAGGACCAATTTCGGGTTCCTCGCCTCTCGTTTCCATGTGAGCCTTGTAGAAATCCTCAAGTGTGACAGCCTGTGGACAAAACGGGGAGGCAAACCAAAAATTTTCTGATTAATGTCTGAACAAAAGTTAACTGCATGATTCATTTCATGTTTTTCATATTTGAAAAGAATTACCAGAGCTGTATGGATGGATTCCCGGTCACATCGACAAGACAGACACAACGGTTGGAATTCACAAAAGAGGTTGAAATCATGTGTTGGTTTAAACCTTCATAAGTGTACTAAAATAAGTGTAACTAGGCACATTTTGGCCATGCACATGCGTAAAAAAATAAAGAAAACAGGTAGCTGGGCTGACTTCAGTGCGTACATACGCTTAAAAAAACCATGAGGAGGTTTAAACCACCTCATGGTTTAAGTCTCTTTTGTGAATTCCGGCCAATGGGCCAGTTGAAAAATCACGTTGCCTCAACGACCCACTGACTAAAGGCTTGTTCATATATGCAAGGGTAAAGCGCCTCAAAATCGCAGCACCTTTTTGTATACATAATGAATGTCGAGTGGGGATGACGGACACAACAGAAGACCTTCACCTTTTCCTTACCTGTGTGTGTTGTAAGACAGACAAATGTGAAATGCTCCATTTTTTCTCTCTTCTTTTTTTTTGGGGGGGGGGGAGGAGGGAAGGGCTAGGCTGTTTGCTTCTTTATATGTGAACAAGCCTTTAGGATTGGTTTGTTAGCATGACTGGGATATGGAAGCATCATAATTGGATCTTTTCATCTCAGTGGAATAAATTTACCAACATTTAACATAGTAAGTTTTTATGTTAAGGGTCAAAAAGTCTGGAGGGCCAAACACAGATATATGTTCCTACCTGCTTGTCCATCCATTCCTTGACTGGCCTGAGGGTAGCAATCTGGTGCTTGATGTCCACATCATTGATGACTTCTCCTAGCTCTGTGTCGACCAGTAGCATCCTACCAGGCTTGAGACGGCTTTTAGACTGGGTGTCCTCAGGGGAGAGGTTCCATACCCCAACCTCACTGGCCATGACCATGAAGCCTGACTTGGTGATGTAGTAACGCGAAGGGCGAAGGCCGTTCCGATCCAGGATGGCTCCCACGTAGCGTCCGTCAGCAAACGTGAACAGGGCTAGTGAGAATGGTTAAAACCAATATGCCATCAGTCAAAATGATAATGGCATTAATTCTGTGTTAGAAGATATGGCATAATGGCCTTCTGGGTTTATCTTAACCCAATGAACACTAAGCCCAAGATATCTTTGGATAGGGCTTATGGAAAATGTGTGTTACACTGAAATCAAATCGTGCTCAACGGGTTAATGGTCAATTAGAATCTAAAATTGTTAACTTGATGCATGTATACTGATATTAAATGACATATAAGTGAAATCGCTCAGATAAGTTGTTTTTTGCTTCAGAAATGATGTAAAGTCCATAGATATTCTCATGATTACTTAGAAGAAACTTGTTTTATGCAGAAATATACAGCAATGATTCCAAGTTGAATGCATCCTTTCTTTCATTCCATTTCCTTGGAAACTGCAACAAATCTTCTCCTGACATTACTTAAATCATTCAGAATCATCGATGGCATGAAATACATTATTAGAAAACATTCCTTTTAGTACCTGGTCCATCCCATGCTTCCATAGCAAATGAAGCCCATCGGTAGAAGTTCTTCTTTTCCTCACTCATCATAGTGTCTTTATGCCAGGCTTCCGGTACCATAGTCATAACAGCCTACAGGTCAGAGCAAAAAGGAGTTAAGTTCATTAAGCAAGAAATGACTCTTCAACAGTGATCTAAAATTTAATCATGCAATCCCAACAACAATTCGTCACATGAGCACAGAAACGCCCTTACACACTGCGAAAAGCGTTCTCTCATAAATCAAAGAAGAAAATTCGCCATGAAATGCTTCACTACTTCTTCAAAATCTATCCAGAAGGAAGGTGACGTTAACTCCAAAACAATAGTCAAAGTGTCACAACTAAATTTTCATTAGAAAAAATGTAAAATGTATGATATTTGTTAAGGGCTTTTCTCCCCACAATAAATTTAGGAGAGTTTTGCACTGATGCAAGAAATTGATCTAAAAAAATTTGGTTAGGAGTGTCAAAGCGTCATAGGTTTGGTTTAGTGTAAGATTCAGGGCAAAATAGAGCATTGCGTCTAGGGTTGAGGTTAGGAATGCGGATATGAAATTTAAGGCAGAGCAATTGTTGCTGGAGCACGTGTCTTATAACCCATTGAATATGTCAGGCTTACCTCAGGCAGAGAGCGACCTCCAGCCATGATGAGGAACTCCAGGACATTGTCCACCCGGCCTGAGTCAGGTAGCCCTTCCTCTACCACCGGATAAAGCTGCTTGAGCTCGTCACCGTACTTTGAGCTGCTCATGACGCCCTCTCTTGCCCGCATCAGGTTCTCATTGCCACGGATGGTGTTGATCTCTCCATTGTGGGCCAGGTACCTTTATTGTGGATTTCAAGGAGAAAATAGCAAACACACATGAACAGTTGCACTTTATCTATGACTTTGATGGAGAAACTTTTCTTGTTGATTTATATTTCTTCCAATTTTTACAGTGTATATTGCTCACTGGAAATTGTTCAACATCACCATCAGGGAAAAAATTAATTTTTTTTTTTCTGGGGCTACTTTTTGAGCCCACCCACCCAAATTTTCTACATTGTATTACAATTTACATTGGACCCTATGAGAATTTCAGGGGCTCTTTTTTAATTTTCCAGGGCTCTTTTTGGTGTTTCGGGGGCGAATTCGCCCCGAGCCCTCATGTATTTTTTTCCTGGTCACCATAATGCTTACTAATAATTTATATGAACAAACTTCAGTAGTAAGACGCAGTGTTAATTTTTTTTTGTTTTTTGTTTTTTGTTAACAATAAGGCATGGTTTTCTGCATTATTGTAATGATGCAAATCTCTGTTACTGTTTCAGAGAGAAAGAATTTGGTATTACATATCCAAAATTTGCATGTTGCTAACATCCAAGTTCTTCAAAGGTAGAAATCATAGCTTGGGAGTTAAAGTTATAAAACATATCATAAAATTCACTGACAATTTTGAGTCCATTTTTATGCAGTTCACTGCTTCATTAACTATGTATCATATGATATCTATTGGTTCTACATGTAGGTTGTCATGCCTTGAATATATCTTAAAGTGATTACACAATGGTAAATTTTTTTTTTGATATATGATTGAGAATAGAATTCTAAGAATAACATTGAAAATTTGATGATTTTCAATCAAAATCAGTGCAGTTTGGCTAATTTTCTCATAAAAAGTCAAGAGTTGACCAAAAAATTTGAGTATGAGGTATGACGTAAAAGTGGGTAACCAGCTTTACGCACTGCAGTTGTCCTGTACAATATGTATTATACCTTGAGCGCATTTTGCAAGAATTGCGCGACAAGGTACCCACTTTGACGTCATTATGACGTGGGTACCAAGTTGAAACTGGGTCACAGCTGAGGAGTCAAAAGTATCCTGAAATCTTACCACATTTGGGGATTTCCTTGGCAACACGACTTATTAAAAAACTTTAGGCAGATGATTTTCTGCTAATAAAATCGTGCTTTTTTAAATGAACTAACATTGTTTCAGCATTGGGTACCCCCTTTAAATGAACTAACATTGTTTCAGCATTGGGTACCCCCTTTAAATGAAGGGTGATATATACCTGTGGGGATGAGCCCTCTCCCAGCTGGGAAAGGTGTTGGTAGAGAATCTGCTGTGGACCACCGCAAAGTGGGTCTCGTAGTCTGGGTCTGAAAAGTCTCCAAAGTAATCCCATAGTTGCAGGGGAGTCAACAAACCCTACATACATACAAGGAGAAGAGAAATATTAAAATTTATAAGTTAAATAACTACAGAAATTGCAAATTTCGACAAGTTTGACAAGAACTCCTTGTGCTAAACATACATGTAAACATGCATATTCATATAGCTGGCAGGCAGACATTAGTTCGAGTGCAGAATAAAGCCCAACTCATACATGTATGTATTAACCTATTGAATACTGAATTCCCTCCTTCCCACAGACTTAAAGCCACAGTGAACTGGAGGGGGCATATCTCTGAAAAGATGTGTTTACAACAGCGCCAACTCACGGCTGCTCACAACCAGAGACTTAGAAACATTACACCTTTCTTGGCTTCTAGCGAACTGCCTTATGTGTCTTTAAAGAAAAGTTCGTATTGACCAGAAAAGTGCATGCTTGGAGGAAAAACGGGACAGAATCAGTAGCTCAGAACTGAGATGGCGCTATTTCGATACCTCATACAAGGGTGCCAATTTGCTTTAGCTTTAATAAAGGGGTCACCAAGTTCCAGCAGCCAATTGTTAAAAGTAATACACTACATGTATAGTATGTGCCTTCAAAATGTACATGCATGTTCGGTATCGAACATTTTATCTACGAGTGAGCTCTTTTTACCTATATATTCAACAATTGCCATTCTAACTGGCATTAGAATGGCACTACTAAATGTATAGGTAAGTAAGCAAAATGAAGTAGATTTTGCATTAATGATTCAAGATTCAAGATATGTTTTATTCAATTCTCGCAGCCTGGAAGGCTTAATTGCAATTGAATTTACAGTGGATTTTAAAGACATATTATAATCAGGGATGCCAGTGGCAAATGGCTCCAGGGCCTGAACTTTTTTTTGAAGGTAAATTATGTGCGCGAAGCGCACATCACGAGCGCGAAGCACGACATCCTTTCGGCCGGGGTCCAGGGCCCGCTTAAGGGCCCTGGAAGCTCTGGGGTTCTAGATGGTCTCTAATTCAATCTGAGCCTATTTCACGGATCATTTTCCCAAAAATATGGCTCAAGTTTTGGGGTTTTTTTAATATGTTGAACAGCCTCATCTTACACATAATTTATAATTTGATGTATTCATGAAATTTATAAGAACAGAATTTACTGTACTATGTAGTCTGCAGACTCTATTGCAGTGAAATGGTGCCAAAAATATAAACAAAGAGTTTGAAGCACACTCTTATTCAATATTCAGAGTTTTTTGTTATTTTAAAATTTATCTAAGTGACTGTTATTAAGGATTGAGTAAAAATAAATCAGCTCCAAATTTTCAACTGCATCAAACTTTGTAATTATACAATTACTTATGCATAAGATGAGGCTTACACTTGGGAATCTGGGCATCTGAATTTCCATGTTTCATCAAGGCTTTCATTCCACTGCTTCCGTACGCGATAGTTTGATTGCACACAATACATCGTGCTTTACCAGCGACATTGATTTTTCGGAAGTAGTCCGAAAGAAACGTTCCACTGTCGTCTTTGTTTTCCAACCACTTCCACTGGAATTTGTTTTTTATTCCACTGTCAATTTGCTTGATGTTGGATCCTCTTTCGACATCCATATTTGTAGAAAATGATCAATAATCCCGTAAAATCCACATACATGTACTGTGAAACGATACCGCTAAAGAAACTTAAACTTTGCATGTACACACAAAGTGAACGAACGTTAACGCAGCGCTGTACTATACTGAGCTGTGTATGTACGGCACTGTGTACACATCAATCGCGCAAGCGAACACATGGAAAGCCGACCCATGGAAGTTTCCATGAGCCGACCACGCTAGACTAAAATACAGTCGTTTTGTCAAAATTGAAAGTTACGTTCAGAATCCATACATTTTATGTACGGTTATCAGTCATCACAAATCACATAAGTACACTGAGGACTGGCATGATAAGACCACACACGCACACGCGCGCACAAAAGCTTGGTTAAAATAAGCATTTAACTGACGGCTTGTACGAGTCTAACTCAACTATAGACGGGATTTTTTTCTTATTTACCGATCACACAGAGCAAAGACAGCTCTCTGAACGGTTGTGCGCGGCCGGTGATTGTTCTCTCCAGCCTGAGAAAACGCGACTAGCCGGAACTTATGGTAAAAAAAAATGAAATAGCCGGAACTCTGGCATCCCTGTATAATTTACACATAAAAACAGTAAGAGATTTATTTATATACAATACAAAGAAATAGAATTCAACAAAATGTCCAATCACATATTCCGATGCAGTGTTGGTGGTAAATATTAAAAGCAAATGAGAAAAGTATCATCAGGTCTATCCATTCAAAGTTTGTACATAATAAAACAAGGCAAACGCCAAGCGTTGTCTCGCCTGCATATTGCAGTCATGAAGAGACTGCATGTCAAAACTATGCTATATGACTTCTGAGGCTGTCAGCAGTTTAGGGGGTGAATTGTGGTTCTGACAGTTTACATATGCAATAATGGTATAGGCCTACTTTATCCCTAGGAAATCAGATAACACTAAGAATGCTGTTAATACTATGAAGCTATAATTATTTCCATGCAAGTAAGGAAATGAATGTTAGTGAAAAAGAATGTAACTGATAATAATGTGAGTAAAATTGTAAAATTAAATTAATTATTAAGGTGTTATGGCAAACTTATTGTTTGAAAAATGGTATGAATTTGGTGATTCCACGTCAAAGCTATAGAAAATTATTAGGTGTACAACATAGCACAGTGCCAGTTATGAAAAGTTCATTGACCTTTGACCTTTGACCTTAATCAAATTCAACTCACATTCGAAACTTGACCTGCACCTTCAAGAGATGGACCTCTCATATGAATTTGGCAATCCTACCTCGAAGGTATAGAAAGTTATTGTGTGTACAACATAGCACAGTGCCAGTCATGGAAAGTTCATTGACCTTTGACCTCTGACCTTATTCAAATTCAACTCATACTCAAACTTGACCTGTGCCTTCAAGAGATGTACCTCTGGTATAAATTTGGTGATCCCACCTCGAAGCTATAGAAAGTTATTGTGTGTACAACACAGCACAGTGCCAGTCATGGAAAGTTCATTGACCTTTGACCTTTGACCTTAATCAAATTCAACTCACATTCGAACTTGACCTGCACCTTCAAGAGATGGACCTCTTGTATGAATTTGGCAATCCTACCTCGAAGGTATAAAAAGTTATTGTGTGTACAATATAGCACAGTGCCAGTCATGGAAAGTTCATTGACCTTTGACCTTTGACCTTATTCAAATTCGACTCATATTCGAACTTGACCTGCGCCTTCAAGAGATGGACCTCTGGTATGAATTTGGTGATTCCACGTCAAAGCTATAGAAAGTTATTAGGTGTACAACATAGCACAGTGCCAGTTATGAAAAGTTCATTGACCTTTGACCTTTGACCTTAATCAAATTCAACTCACATTCGAACTTGACCTGCACCTTCAAGAGATGGACCTCTTGTATGAATTTGGCAATCCTACCTCGAAGGTATAGAAAGTTATTGTGTGTACAACATAGCACAGTGCCAGTCATGGAAAGTTCATTGACCTTTGACCTCTGACCTTATTCAAATTCAACTCATACTCAAACTTGACCTGTGCCTTCAAGAGATGTACCTCTGGTATAAATTTGGTGATCCCACCTCGAAGCTATAGAAAGTTATTGTGTGTACAACACAGCACAGTGCCAGTCATGGAAAGTTCATTGACCTTTGACCTTTGACCTCAATCAAATTCAACTCACATTCGAACTTGACCTGCACCTTCAAGAGATGGACCTCTTGTATGAATTTGGAAATCCTACCTCGAAGATATAAAAAGTTATTGTGTGTACAATATAGCACAGTGCCAGTCATGGAAAGTTCATTGACCTTTGACCTTTGACCTTATTCAAATTCGACTCATATTCGAACTTGACCTGCGCCTTCAAGAGATGGACCTCTGGTATGAATTTGGTGATTCCACGTCAAAGCTATAGAAAGTTATTAGGTATACAACATAGCACAGTGCCAGTTATGAAAAGTTCATTGACCTTTGACCTTTGACCTTAATCAAATTCAACTCACATTCGAACTTGACCTGCACCTTCAAGAGATGGACCTCTTGTATGAATTTGGCAATCCTACCTCGAAGGTATAGAAAGTTATTGTGTGTACAACATAGCACAGTGCCAGTCATGGAAAGTTCATTGACCTTTGACCTCTGACCTTATTCAAATTCAACTCATACTCAAACTTGACCTGTGCCTTCAAGAGATGTACCTCTGGTATAAATTTGGTGATCCCACCTCGAAGCTATAGAAAGTTATTGTGTGTACAACACAGCACAGTGCCAGTCATGGAAAGTTCATTGACCTTTGACCTTTGACCTTAATCAAATTCAACTCACATTCGAACTTGACCTGCACCTTCAAGAGATGGACCTCTTGTATGAATTTGGCAATCCTACCTCGAAGGTATAAAAAGTTATTGTGTGTACAATATAGCACAGTGCCAGTCATGGAAAGTTCATTGACCTTTGACCTTTGACCTTATTCAAATTCGACTCATATTCGAACTTGACCTGCGCCTTCAAGAGATGGACCTCTGGTATGAATTTGGTGATCCCACCTTAAAGCTATAGAAAGTTATTGGGTGTACAACACAATTGTTGACGACGACGCCGCCGACGACGCTGACGACGCCTACGCCGACACCGGAAATAGTGATACCTATGTCTCGCTCCGCTACGCAGGCGAGACAAAAATTAAAAATCACACCAATTTTATTTGCTATTAAACAACCTGATACGAAAGGGCATGGCACTTAAAGGCATTGGCTAACTTTGTGAGCAGCTGATTTAAACTATTCTCAAACTAAGATGAAACATGTGTATGAGTACTTGTATTTATACTCAAAAACCCTGAAACCAACCATAATTTGGGGAGGAAAAGCTGTAAGTTAGACGTAAACCATGATTTTATTAGCTTTCATCTCGAGAGACACTGAACTAAGAGGACCGTTTGCGCGAATTAAAAAATACCGTTACTTGCCTTCTGCCGCGTGATACGTCAATACACACAGTGCGGTCCGTTGAGTCATGTGCGCATGCGCACTCCTTACATTGGGTCTATGCAACCGACCCTCGTATATTTTTCAAACATTGGTTCACATTTCTAATATTTAAAAATACTTCCCGACGATATTATGCTCTGAAACTTTCACACTGGTATTTTTACACTATAACCCTAAGTAATGTTTATCCCATTTTTAAGTCACAAAATGAGATTTTTTTAAAATCATAACAATGTTAGCCAATGCCTTTAATACTATGATGGTCCTACATAGAGTATGTAGCAAAAAAGGTAGGATTCTAACCAAGTAAATAACGAAATTCCCCTTTTTGGGTCAAATTTTCCATATCTTTACAAGCATTTCATGAGAGTACACATACCGTAGTTTAGAGCACTTCATCAAATGAACACACAATGTAAAATATTATTTATTAGCAGAGAGCCAAAGGCATCTTTATATTTACTGCCTTCTAGCTTTCAGATAACAATTAATGTAACCAAAACACGTAAGAAACCAAACAATTGCAAGTGAGCAAACAAGTACATCATTCAGGTATGACTATTTTTCTGTTGCCTTTTTAAAGCCCATACATGATTAGTTTAACCCATTCATGACAAGAATTATTTAAAGCCTAATTTGATCAGCATTTATTCTTCAAATTGGCAACACCAACATTTTTATTTTATTGCTACATTTTTCTTATAAAATGTCATGTGTCTGAAATGAATACAAATTGACAGAAATCATGATGAGAAGTCAAAAAGTTGCCAATTTGCAGGGGAAAACGGTGATTTTAAACTTTCTATCACATTGCCAATTTAAGGATTTTAATGCTTATTTTCCTTTAAAAAAATTCAGCATCAAATAATGAATATTGACGCAACCAAAATGGGCACGGTTTGTGTAGAATTTTTTGCTCTTTCTGCTCATGTATTTGGTATGATTTTTAGGGCTTTGCATCAAAAGATATAAGGCCAAACCACAAAATGTGGACCTATGTCACGAATGGGTTAATAGTGGCCAGGTTTCCAATGTAAGCCTTTCTTGGAAGAAGCTTTGTACAGTACTTGTGCACCATTCAAAGCTTCTATAAAGAGCCTGTAACACCTCACTAATAACTATAGTGATACTTAAAATGTCTGCAGCTGTTTAACTATACACATATCATACTTAATCATACTGTACAAACTAAAGACAGCAGAATAACCGTAACTGAAAAATCCTCATTATTGTTATTAGTGATGTCTGACACACCTTCAGAGTGTACTCTATCCTAGTGATCCATTGTTCAAAGCAAATTATCTTACTAATCCGCCTACTGAACTTGAATTTCCAGACCAGCAATGGATTACAAAAGACTGATGGTCAAAAGCTATATATTGTAATCTGATAAGCTTGCTTCCTTTATATTTACAAGGGTAATCAGTCATTTGTTTTCCTTGTCTGATACAAAAGGAGGATTATCAAGTGCAGGGGTGGCTTTTTCATGCCTAGGAATCCAAGCCTCTTTTCTCTGAATACATGTTGCACTCATAGTATGTACAGTCTGTGTGCATCAGATGATTCTATTCCCTGGACACCTACATGCAATTACTTGTACAGGAGTTGTGTTACAGAATCTCTAATTTTATGCAATACATGTACATTTAACAAAACTTGAACTCCAAATGTGGTTTAGTGCTTGCAGGTTTCAATCAGAGTGTTGAATAATAATTAACATGTAAATGATGGATGATGCAATAGAAATTTTAGTTCGATTCAAATAAACCAATGCACGGGGTTAACCGAGTCAAAGCAGATCATATACATATACCTTGGAATCAAGATACAAAATGACCTGTGCTGGAATGGTCAAACTCATCATGCAACAAATAGAGTAGCAGGTTTCTTGAATTTCTTCAGACAGAATTTTCACCACTGCCCCATTCCTGTGAAAGAAAATTAAGCTCTACCCAGCCATTGGAAGACCCCACTTAATTAGAGTATGCTGTAGCGGCATGGGATCCCTACACAAAGAAAAACATCTCTACAATTAACCAAGTCCATAGACAGGCAGCTCGCTTTGTCAGCAGTACTTATGACAGAGATATAAGTGTATCCTGGCTAAGGAATAATTTAAAATGATTACACAATGGTAATTTTTTATTTTTTTTATGATTGAGAATAGAATTCTAAGAAGAATAACATCAAAAATATGATTTTCAATCGAAATCAATGCATTTTGGCTAATCTTCTCATAAAAAGTCACTGTGACTCGGCATGGAATCGGAAGATTCTTAAGCCGGTATACCATAGATCCTCACAAAATATCAAGTGCTGACATGTTAATAGTGAGGACTGTTCAGTAAAATATAAGAATCAAAATGAATCAAATTAAGAAAAAAAAAAGAGGACCATTCCATGATCCATGAAATATGGATATTGGATACTTATACTGAATTCACTCTTTTTGACTAACAAATCATTCTGCTAAAACCTCAAGCCGCATGTTTACAAATGCATGGCCTGTACCCTTATATGTTTGTATTTCTATGTAGAACCACCACAACACTGCACTGTAGCACCTTCCAGGCCCGAAGCAACATCACTGAATCAAAACATCCGCTTGGCCCATGCAATTCTGACGTCATCACTCCTTCAGACAACCTTCATCTCAATTTAGCATCTCATTTAACCTGCATCCTCTTAGTTACCTTCTCCCTCAATCTCTCCCACGCAAACACACTGAAACCATGCAATCAATTTCAGATTTGCGCATGTTTGGCCAGCCACCTCACAGCAGTCCCAACCCCTAGAGGGTTTCTTTCATTGTTAATGAAGCAGTATCTGACGTCAAACAGTGCTTCCGACTAACCAACCCTCACGATCCGAGATATTAACCTAGGATAACAATAAGGGAAATTGTAATCACACATCACTCTGTGATATTCAGTTGTAATTCATTCACTGATTGTACACATTGCACATATTTAAGTATTCCATTTGAACATACTTCTCACACAACATCATAAATGCATTAAATCTTGATGAATGATTATGAATTTATGAGTAAATAACAGTGTACACTAAGTTTGCATCAGATCCACTTTGTAAAAACAACTCTTCTGGACCAAGGAAATGATCTCATATATTGAAATTTAGTTAATGAAAGGTAATCATCAGTTAAAAGGAATAAACAAACAAACAAATAAAATAACGAAAATACAGAATACAACAAATGGATATTGTCTGTATTTGAGCTTCTTTTGAGAAAAATAAGGTCGAGGTGATTGTATACAAGCACTGATTTCTACAAAATGTAGATCTAAACTCCGAAAGGGTTGTTCAACATCTACATTAGATTGATGTACATGTACACTACATACAACCTTGGTAAAATGTTCAAAATAAACATTGTAGATACATGTATATACTGCACAAGATTCATGAAGGGGATTGGGTATTATGAGCTGTTAGAATGTGTAAAATTCAATTCTCAAGGACTTTATTCAAAATCATGGCTTGCAAAATTATCTGGGAAAGCAATCAAATCTGCATGAGTGATTGGTCTTTTATGGTTCCGTTGACTACAAGCCTGTGAGCAGGATATAATTCACCGGTCCTTTGAATTAAACATTCCATGCATGAAATTGCCTTTAGATATGTTCCAAAAAAACATTAAGATATTTTATGAGCTTGCATAGTGCATCTGTCTGGGTCGTGGGGGCCAACATATTTCAGTTTGTTGAGAGGAAGTGGGACTGGAAAAAAGAAAAGCACTTTAAATGTACATGTACATGAATAATAATGGGGGGAAATAATAATGAAGGGAAAACAGTAGCAATGCAGTCCCTGGGCCCCCATAACTACCTATTTATGTTATAACAGGGCTCGACACTATAAGGCCCCTGAGAGATAGGCACTCAAAATTTTGGTTTGGACCCAAAATTTAACATTTTCAACATAGGGCTCTATGCATACAATACAGACCCTAAAATTTCAATCTGGACCTTAAAAGAAAAATAGTGAAGGGGGGGGGGGGTGGTTATATGAACAGAAAAGTGAATTGCAAACTGTTCTACGCTTTAATGTCTTTTTAATTTTCCACAATGTTAACTTCACTGTGCAGGTGGCGTAATGCAAAGTGAATGCGACTTAAAAATAGATGCGCAGGTACATGTACATGTGAATGTACAAATTTTCCCTCATGATCAACTGCAGCTGATCATCTGCCCCACCGATGCAATGTAAGCATACCAGTATTGTCAGTTAAGTGCCAGATGGGCACTAGCTCTACATCAAGTAGAAAGTGTCAACGGCCTTCTGGCTCTCAACAGATATGGTCTTTCCTTTCACAATCCAATCAGATGGCATGAGATTATGTTTCATTCATCAGTCGCTGAGCATTTGATTTGATTGCAGCGTCAACAATAAGGAAGATGGCTACCGTATTACAAAAATGGCATTTCATCTCCTCTTCTCATCTCCAGTGATAAGTACAGCTATGATCCGACCGTCAATTTATAGAGGAGTAAGATTTCAACAATTCATTGTCAGCTGATGTGTTTTATCCATCTGTTTTACACCACAGACAGGTGCAAATCAGGCAGTTGATTATTTAAGTGATCATGGCAAAAATTATGGTTGTAATACAAGAACAGTAAGTCCAGATGCATACCTGTACATATCAAATTTTACCATCAGATTTTAGATTAAACTTGTAATGAATAAAACTACATGTACATGGACACGAGAAATATTTTCACTTTTTCAAAACAGGACAGTGTAATAATGGCTTGATTTATACATGTACAATAAAAAGCTGGAAGCTGACATTTACATGTACATGTACAATAAAATTCCTCCATTAAATTCCCTACCTACATGTACTCTATGTTTGTACATGTATATCTTGCTTCTTCTACATCCTAAAATCTTTATTTACCCCCCCCCCCCCACCCTATCCTAATCGGTGGGACTTTGTGTCACCACATATGCTAATGAACGCGCATTAACGCGTCAACTCTCAATAAGAGAGCATATTGTCAAAACTTGCGCACGCTTGCGCAAGCAATCTCATGGCAACAATTTTTGCGCTAACTTTTCAGAAATTTGATTGGTGCGCATTTTTTGTGTATCTAGGCAGCAAAAAAAAGTGTGTCCTGCCTTGGCCACATTTTTTTGGTCGCCCTATACCCCATAGGCTTGTACACAAAAAAGTGTGGTGACACGCTGTGGTACCACCTGTCACACCATGTGTGAAAGCACCTTTAGGGTAATCCTTTCAATAAATAATTCAAGGCAATAGATATGGGTGCAATTGTCTTGTGCAGTAATGAATCTGATGAATTATGCAAGAGTCTGGTCTCTACTGTAGGCATATCATTCCTTAATAATAAATCCCTCCCCCTGCCCTACCGTAACTGTATGGAGAGTTTATGGATGTACATGTATCACTTCCTCAGGATGACACAGTATGCATGCATTAGCTTCTATCACCTCCTCCTCCACCTTTTTTTCATACTTTCTCCCTTTCTTCACCTCCTCCTCCTCAATTTTCTTTTCTTCTTATTCTTCATCTTATTCTTTTCCTTTCACTTCTCTTCCTTCATCTTTTCTTCTTCTTCTTCTTCCTCCTCCTCCTCCTCCTCCTCCTCCTCCTCCTCCTCCTTCCGATCCTCTTCTTCTTCTTCTTCTTCCTCCTCCCCCTCCTCTTCATCCTTCTCACTCTCTTATCATTCTATTTTTCTTTTTCTTCTTCTTTATCTTGTAATATTGTGCTCTTCTTTTGCACCCTTCTCTTCATCTCTATCTTCCTCCTGCTCTTCTTCAGCTGCCCCTCTCCTTCCCTCTCTTCCTTTTACTCCTAGATACTCCTCTTCATGAACTGACATCATTAAAGCCGATTAATTAGTGGACATCATACGTTTTCAATCAAACACAAATCCCTTCCTGTTACCATCTCCCCCATACCTCTTGACGTCATTACGGTGAGGATTTGGGGATGCATTACAATCTCGTAGAATATTGATCGCCTTTTTAATGTTGACACAGTATGCATGCATGCATCTATTCATCCACCAACCTTCATCTGAACCAGCTTAAACTGGGTTAAAGAATACACCATCGTCTTGTGATGGCATGCCATACAACAGCCAGTGGTAGAGAATTAAAGGCATTGATTAACATTGTCATAATTTTAAAAATAAATAAACTCATTTTGCTACTTGAAAACAGGATATACATAAGGGTTATAGTATAAAAAATACCACTCTGAAAGTTTCCAAGTGTAATATCCACAGGAAGTATTTTTAAATATTACAAATGTGAACCAATGTATGAAAAATATATCGGGTAGGTTGCACAGACTAGACTTAAAGGAGTGCGCATGCGCACATGGCTCACCATGACGTACTGCATCTGCGTGTATTGGCGTATCACGCGGAGGGAGGCAGATAGCGGTATTTGTTAACTCGAGCAAAATGGTCCACTTATTTGTTGTCTCTGAGACCAAAAATAATAAAATTGTGGTTTGCATCTTACTAACAGGTATTCATTCCAAATTCTGGTTGGTTTCAGGGTTTTTGAGTACAAATACAAGTACTCATACACATGTTTCATCTTAGTCTGAGAATTCTCTATATCGGCTGCTCACAAAGTTAGCCAATGCCTTTAAATAAAATTTTCTCACCAAATGCACACCACATAAACATACGGTATCACCAGACTTGTTTGCAAAGTTTACACATTGTATGTACACAGAGCAGAAAGAAGAACAGGCCATGTTTATTTCTGCTCTCATTTTCAGATTCACATATTTCTGCATGTACTCTATAATGGATAAGAAAAAATAATTTCTTAATTCCTTGTTTTTATTTTTCTACTACTTTCCCTCAAGGAATGGAGTTTTTCTATTATGTTTTAATAAGTTATATTGAATCTTGAATCTTACCTTATAAACAACAGTCTTTGATGACAAGGAGCAGATGTAGAAGCGCAGGTCTTTCTTTGGAATGGTATGCGTAGCTCTCTTCCTCAAGGCAAAAACCTGCAAAAATTAATCAAAACTCTTATCATTTCCATTTTTTGGTTAAATTTCTATAAATTAAGTAACATATTACTAGTATTATGCCCCCTTCCTCTTTTTCCTTTATACAATACTTCCCTACAGTCATTTGCATTGTCATTTTCTCACTCTGTTACTTTGTTTCTCATCCCATGCTCTTTCCTTTTACATTTCCTTCAAATTTCTCCAAATCACGTAAAAGTTTATGTGCAGCAATCATTAATTATTTCATTACTATCAAACTACATGTATGTACTGAGATTTCATTGTTGACCTCCTGACACAAAACAACCAATAAGTTGGAAATTAAACATTGTTACATTTAACATACATGTAGTTTGAAAGCTTTGACTCTAAGCTTTTGAATGATGTATAATTTGCCTTGTCAAGACCATGCAAACCTTTTGAAATTACAATGAGAATGGAAACTTGTCAGACAGGTTAATCCCCTGAATAAGGAAAACAGGATGTACATGTACAGTACGTGTACTCGTTTGTAAAGAGGAGTGACATAGAGGAGTGACATTCAGGAGTACCACACTGGTGTCCTGTTGTTTGGGTTTTTTTTCTCTAAAATGTTGAATGAAAATTCCCAGTATTGACTATGATGGTATTACCAGATTAGGCTCGAACTTGCAATAGTTTCAAGGGAAATCCTTCTCTCCTTGATTAGATTCTCAAAGCCACAAAGTAAATGGATTAAACGCAAGTTAATGTGAAGGTTTTAAAATCCCCCGAAATGTTAATATAAAGTCAGAGAAAAAAAACATTTCTACATTGCAGATGGCTCCTAAGTTTGGTCAGATGGCAGATCAATAAATGAATTATCAGAACATATTTATAAAAAAACAAGCACTAAAATCAACTTTTCAACCCCAAGTCTTAGATATTTTAGCTGTTTACTCTAAACCTCCCATTGTGACTTATTGCAATGGCCATTTTGTGGTGGAGGGTCACATATTGTCCTTTTCTCAATTTTTATTTGCGAGTTCCTTCTCCTTCTCTTTCTTCCTCTTGCTCACATGTCCGAGTATATGTGCAAGAATCATTAAACACTTTTATTAATGCTGAACTGTTTACTCTTTCATCACCTATTGATACCGGAACCTTGGACTTTGTTCTGACTCTGTCCTATGATTTCTTATCGATGGCTACTGACCTCATCAAAGTCTTCTTCATGTTTCATAAGTGAATTCTGGCACGTGCTAAAATCATGATTTTTTTTTCCTTTTCATGAGATATATGTAAGTGCAATGATGTATCCCAGATTTTCTCTTAAAATCAAATGAAAATTGCCAGACAAGCAAAACAAAAAGGCTTTTTAGTCTGTTTGGTGCTAATTCTTTTTGAAATTTAATCTCTAAAAGGCAATAAGATGAACAGCAAAAATAGCAAAAAATAAATAGCAAAATCTTTTTTTTAAATGCTTTTATAAATCAAAAGCTTTTATAAATTCATGTAATCATGTATGCTCGCATCATTTCATTTGTCATGTGTTTTCCTACAGAGAAATCTTTTACAAACAGCAAGGACAGCATTCTCTAGGATATAATGTACACATAAAGTGAAATTTTCTAAAGTGGCTTGAAAATGTATGAAGAATTCAACACATTGGTACTGTGTAACCATAGAATTTACATATCTGACTATCAAATGTGTATGTACAGCGCAAAAATGTCTTGATTACAGATGGTAAACAAGCCACAGATCATGGCATATTTGCCAAATATTTTACTAACCATGTAGGTACTACTCCCATCATAAAAGTATTAATGTTTAAATATCATCAAGTAAAATTATGCCTTTACAGTTCTTAAATTATATCTAATAGTGCTCTCCCATTGTGTTGTCAGAATTTGAAATGATGGGTAAGGAGCAATCACGAACTTGTAAACACAACTCATTTCCATCCTATTATGTCATAAACAGTACACACCATGGCTTTCACAGTGAATGATGGTGAAATAAGCCTTCCACAAGAAGGACTGTCAAATATTTAATCAACCAAATGCATTGACCTTAAACCTGACACCATGAAAGAATTATAGCCTCTACTAGAGTTGTTAGATATTGTAAAATGCAATAAAGGCAATTCATCATCTTGTCACTTTTGATCATCCTGCAATTCTGAGGCTCTGTGCATAATTTACAGTATGGTATACGTACATGTACCGTACCTACACCAATGCACTAAAGTGCATGGGTAAATCTGCAAAAGAGGTACATACAGGCGTACTAACAGTCTGCCCCCCCCCCCCCCCCATAGTGACACCACTGGATGATGATATAATCCTGCAATTCTGAAGGTACAGTATGTAAATTTATACATGATGCCTCCACCAATGCACTTGAAGTGGGTAAATCTGCAGAAAAGGTACATACGGGTGTAACAGTCTGTGAAGCAGGTTTATCAGAAATCTTTTTCAAGTATAATCATAGATGATCTTTTGAAATAAAAGACAGGTAAAGCCATAAATGTACTTTACACTGTCTCACAATAATCAATTGGAAATAATTGCTCTGAACCCCTTCCTGTACCCCCTTTCTGTACAAGTCTTTCTATTTTATCTTACAAAGGTCAAGAACTAGAAGTTCTTTAGAGAACTACCTTCACCTTTTCAAGGCCACTTATCCTTAAAAGTGGTAACATATACTAAAGAGATTCTTATAAAAGAAAAAATGTTAATCTACCTGAAAAAAAAAAAAAAAACATTGGGAAAATCACGACAGTCTTTTCTCATTTGTTGTCTTTCATAAACAAGGTACAGGGTCATACATGTATATTTTTCAGAACTTCATTTATTATTCATTTATCTAACTTTTGAATCCAAGTGATATTTATTATTATACATACACTGATAAAGTAACTTCATTTGTTACTGGGTATAAATCAGCATGTATAATGTACATACATTTGCAATGCAGGGAAAAAAATACACGGGGGCTCGGGGCAAATTTGCCCCCGAAACACCAAAAAGAGCCCTGGAAAACTAAAAAAAGAGCCCCTGAAATTCTCATAGGGTCCAATATAAACTGTAATACAATGTAGAAAATTTAGGTGCCGGGTGGGCTCAAAGAGTAACCTCGGAAAAAAATAATTAATTTTTTCCCTGTTACAATGTATATACAGGGTTTTTTGCTAACTAGTACAAAATTGCCATAGTGCTGGTATAAGGTGTGGTGGTCTTGTGAAAGGGTAAGGAAAATGGAAAAGGGGAAAAACTGATTAAATTGGCCCTTAAAGAAAGCTATGACTGCTATTGGCAGGGAGAAAAATACACGAGGGCTCGGGGCGAATTCGCCCCTGAAATGCCAAAAAGAGCCCTGGAAAACTAAAAAAGAGCCCCTGAAATTATCATAGGGTCCAATGTAAACTGTAATACAATGTAGAAAATTTGGGCAGATGGGCTCAAAAAGTAGCCCTGGAAGAAAATTAATTAATTTTTTCCCTGGCTATTGGGTTAATCCGAACACAAATTAATCTCACTTCTTTTGTTTTCTTACATTTACGTGATTTGAAAGCAACAACATAGCAGAGAGCCTGAACCTATGTACTCATACAGCCATGTGTTACCATCATCACTCTCTGTTTATGTTTTTGTACATTATTGACCCAAATCAAGCGGAACTGTCCTCAGTTTCCACATTAATGGTCAAACCATGCACGAATCTTTTCCTCCAACCCTTGTGAAACATGGCATCCTCATATCCTGTATTTCAAGTGCATGGACAATAAACATAAACGTCCTTTCGGAGGTTGGTGACTTTTCTGTTTCTCCAAAATATCTCTGGGCAGCTGGCCCCATTTCGTAAAACTTGTTATCAGTAACAACTGCCACACTTCTATGACAAATTTGCTCTCAGCCAATCAGATAGAAGGATTTCAGTAGCTTATTACTAATTACATCAAACATATAATGGAGCAGTAGTTGGTCTAGCGGTAACATCGGCAGTCAGCTCTGTCTTCACCTACAAACTGATTGTGATCGCATTTAAGTTCGAGTCTGAGTCAAGTCTTTATGATGGTGGCATTAAAGTTCGATCCCAGACTGATACACGTCTGCAAAAATCAAATTCTACACGCAGACGCACATTTACTGGCCAGACCACACCAACATGACTTACCCGTTGGTCAAAGAGCTCCTTCTCTTGATCACCCGTGACAAAGACCTGCCGCAGCAAGGGCTCCCTTGCTCTGGCAGTATGACCCAGTACACTCTTGTCATGTGGTACGTTATGCCATGCTAGCACCTAATTAAAAATGAAGAAAAAGACATTTAAAGTTGCATTAAGTTCATGTGACTGCACATGTATTTCTCTTTTCTCTCTCTCTCTCTCTCTCTCTCTTTTTCCTTTTTCTTTTCCCCAACATCATTCCACAAGCTTATTGACAATACCAGCATTCACCAGAATACACCTCTTCTATTTTGATAGACATAAAGTACGACTGTTTTGCTTTATCCCACTTCTCATCCCTTGTGAATTTATACATGTACTTGCATGGAAACAAAACAAATTTTTCATTGATATGGACAGGAAAGATATTGCATTGAATTGGAAACAGATTTTGCCATTCATAGAATGTTTTCTGCCTACATGTATTCAGTTTGTGATATTTCTGTCGAATCCACAAAATATGTTCCAGTGACAATCGCTGTGAATCAGTTTGGTACTTACTGAATACTGAGCTTTAACCCTGGACAAATGGCTATGCAAAACCCTAACCCTAACCCAAAGCCTGACCAAAACACCCTACTGCAACCCTGACCCTAATCGTGTCCCTTTGAAGAAATAAAGCCTGGAGAAAGTGTCGCCGGAGCATATGTTGGGCCACTGGTACATTTCTGTCAACTGCCTGCAGTGCATGAAATCACTTAATGTGATTGACAATAATGTGTGGTTAAACTAGTTAACCCTTCAAAAAAATCATATTAAAATAGAAAAAAGACCTTAAAAGTGTCCAACAATGCTAATTCTCCCACTCCACACTTTGATATCACTATTGCGAGTATTATGTCTCAGTCTCACCCGGTCTCACTTTACCGCCTGTCAATGATGGGTGTATCCCACCAAAACGTAGTGGGAAACAACCAACAGTAAGTTTCGGTTTTGGATTTATAATGTTGACTCATTGAACTAAGACCGAATGAATTATAACTTTCACGCATTTATAATGTCTCACCTTTAGATTACACTCAATGGCAAGTTCTTCAAACTTTTTCTCACAGTGGCTGGCTGTATTGGAGTCCAGAAAGAAGATGCCAGTAGCATAATGTCCTGGCTCTGGAAGCTCTATCAGCTGATCTTCTCTGAAAATATTTGAAAAATATGGTACAAAAAGTGAAAAAGTGAAAGAAGCAAAATGGAGATGATCAGGACATCTAATCAGAAGAAAAGATGATAGATGATCAAAGGGGGCTACAGAATGGATACTAAGATATGGAAATAGATCTAGAGGGAGACAGAAACCTCGATGGCGGGACGATATTACAGCATGTGGGTAGCAAGTGGACAAGACTGGCCAAGTACAGGAAGATGTGGAGGAATCATGAAGAGGGCTACATCCAGCAGTGGATGAACTTAGCCAGGTGAGGTGAGGTGAGGTATAAAATATTAAAATTTGTTTTGAATATGTCCATGTCCTTACTTAAACAGAAATAATCACTAAAATTATTAACAGGGGTCCAGTACTCATGGTCATGGGCCCTGCCCCCATATTCAGGCAATTAATTGTCTCCCAAAATGTAAAATAAAGGGCCAAAAATACAGTCCCCCCCCCCCCCCACTGATGTGGATGCCCAAATGAAAAGAAGTCTAAATTAGTGAGGAATTCTGAATGACAGTCAATATAAATTCCATACCTCGATAAGTAATTATACTTTTGTTATCCCCCCCCCCACTTTACGACGTATATATATATATATATATATATATATACATGTATATGTTAATTTTGTACACTTTTATTTTAATGAATTTGGTGGAAATTTAATAAATTCATTAATGAAAAAAAAAAAACCAATTCTAGTATATTTTCATAAGAAGGCTGAGTTATGGGAGGAAGCAACAGACAGACTATTGGTGAGCTTTCTCAGTCTTGATATCATTTTGGAAGAATGTCCTTCAAGTAGAAATGCCCCTTGAAAAGGACTACTCTTCAATTACCTTCATGTAGCCAGAGAATTCAGCCTGAACATACACATTTTTGTGTGCAGTGCATGTGCTATTATCACATGAGCTGATGTCTTATCATATTTGAAGATTTCAAATCCACAGGGTATACACCAGTTTTCAATTACTATTTAATTTAACCCATTCGTGACAGAGGGTCCACATTTTGTGGTTTGGTCTAATAACTTTTGATGCAGAGCCTAAAAATCATACCAAATACATGAGCAGAAAGAGCAGAAAATTCTAATTTTTTAAAGAAAAAAGCATAAAATTGGCAATGCAATGAAAATGTTAAAATTACCGTTTTTCCCTGCAAATTGGCAACTTTATGACTTCTCATCATACATTCTGTCAATTTATATTTATTTCAGATACATGATGTTTTATGAGAAAAATGTAGCAATAAAAGAAAAATGTTGGTGTTGCCAACTTGAAGAATAAAAGCTGATCAAATAAGGCTTTAAATAATTCCTGTCACGAATGGGTTAAAGGTAGGGGATCCCATTTGCAATTTTTGGACACATCATGAAACTTATGAAGGTTGAGCAGTATGCCATACTGTATTACTGATCATTTGTATGAAATATAGGCTTTGCAACTTAAAAGAAATGAAAAACTATCCCCAATACCTTTGCATTGTTACAACAGTTTGAATTCAAATGTTGAATAGATGAGTGTCCGCACAAGGAAATGTGTCCGGATTAGTGCATATGGGTTTGGGTGCATACGTGGTGTGCGTTGCCTATAACGCTGTATTTGTGTTCGCTGGGATAAATTCCTAGACATGTACTAAATATCCATGAATTCGAAAATATGTCCCTTCATGTAGGTGCATCATTAATTCAATTTGAAATTTATTTTTCATTTTTCCCCATTAACAAGAAGTTTACAATTTTGTTATTTTGAGGGTAGATCTGAATCATCTACTTCTACAAATAATATGACAAGCTATGAATGTAAGTTGATTTTTGGAGCTGCATAAGGGACCTCCTAGGCCTGTCTATAACACAACCTTTTCCCCATTGCTCTGAAACAGTTTAATCGTATGACTATTACAACATAAAACAATAGAGCAGAATTACATATCCAGATTTCCTTTTGTTTCAGTGTGATCTACCCGAAGCACAAAGTACTCCAGTAAAATTCTCTTTCAATTGGAATTCTACCCTCACTTAACCTTCATTTGTCATTCAGGATTGACCCATTCGCACGGGGACAGGCAGGGAGAGAGAAGGAAAACGAGAAATACAACAAAGAGAGGAAGAAAGAGAGAGGAGAGGCAAGGAGAATGGAGTAGGGAGAGGGAAGACACAAGACAGGGGGAGAAGGTAGGAAGAGGCCCAGAGACAGAGGGAGGGCAGAGCGAGAGAGGGAGGGAGGGGGGGGGGGGGGGGGAGGGAGAGTTGGAGGCAGAGAGGGAGGCAGAGAAAAGGAAAGAGGAGATAGGGATTAAAACAAAGGGAAAAGAGAAATAAAGAGAGGGAGGGAGGGGGAGAGAGAGAAATCAAGGGAGAATACCAGTAATGTGCCGATAATAAGAGAGGAATGGGAGGAAAAGGGGGAGAGGGGAGGGGTGAAGGGTGAAAGGGGAGGGGTGAAGGGTGAAAGGGGAGGGCAGTGACAGGGGGTGGTTATCCGTATATGGAAGTAAAGAGAGAGATCTGGTAGAAGATGAGAGAAAGAGACAGAAGCTGAGGTAGATGGCCTGAAGTGCTACATGTGTATATGTATGTCACCTTCAGACAACAGGATACATGGGAATAGATAAGTGAATGACGTGGCACAGCTATTCCAGGGTAACTTGGGGGCAGGCTGAGGATGGATTGCATCTCCCCTCTCTGGAGACAGTACTGCCTCCAGTGTCTAGCGATGAGGATAAGCCGATGTATTGTTTACAGGTAAGGGATGTGAAATACTAGCATTGGGGTACGTATTTCAAATGAAGTGGGGTACTACATCCATTCGTTTCAAAGGGAAATCGCTATTCAGACTGAGCTTATTGCATTCAGGTCCATAAAATGCCTACAATAAGCTTTATAAACTTTATAAACAACAAATTATCGAAATTTCTCACATGTATATGAGGTACATTAAAAATATGATAAAAATTTTTAATTTCAAATTATTAGGCTAGCTATAGCCACAATGTGGATTGTGGAGTCACTCTCAGACATTAGGTGATGTTTCCTCGCTCCCCTTCCCATCCTTTCTTCATCTCTCTCCATCCCTCCCCCCCCCCCCACCCTCCCCTCTCTTTCTTTCTCTCTCTCTTTCTCAAACATCCAAACATTCCTCTGTGAACTGTCAGTGTAGATCCTGCCTCCATCTCCTTTTCTCATGATCAAAGAATCCCCACAATATAATTTATAAGACTTCCACATATTTTTGCACTATCCTCGCTTGTGCAAAGGAAACTTGGAAATGGTTGGTAATTTCTCATTTTAAAACTAGTAAATCTAAAAGACCATTCATACACACATTCTCTCTTTTTTTTCTCTATCTCTCTCTCAACCGAGTTCGCTGACCTACCTGAGTATGCGTGCATAGAGTTTGTGAGGTATGCCTGTCATAACACCAGCCCCATCTCCTGTGTCATTATCCCCTCCGGTAGCCCCACGATGCTTCATACGACATAGGATGGTCTGTGCATCCTTTATGATCTGAAAAAAGAACAACAAGAAAAAGCATGTGCAGCATGTCAAAGAAAATTGGACAATTTGTCTGCTTAGAGCAATGAGGTTTCTAGCTGATGGAGTGTGTATTTCCTTTCTTTCTTTCTTTTTTATAATGATACTAGCAGGTTATAATCACTTAATTTTCATATTGTTTAATTCTACAAATAATCCATAAGCTTACAGTTCAGCATATCTCCTGCAGTGAAAGTGTAATCAGTTGAAATCTTTCTCACTTTCTCTATTCGATTTTGTTGTTGATCCTTTTTTTATTGTTGTTGTTATTGTTACTGTTATTGTTGTTGTCCTTCCTTAACCCAGAGAGGTACAGTGTCACCTTTAAGAGATGTTTTTGCAGTATCTGTTGGTCCAGAATATTGGGCAGTACATATCATACATGAGCAGAAAGAGAAAAATGCACTGACAAATTTGAGCCCATTCCCATCGCTGTATGGTGTGGCATTCTCGAATTAGAGCAGTTTAAGTGTAACGAATCATTAAACTCTTTAAATTGGCAATGCAGTGAATAATATATAATCACTATTTCTGTGTTCAAATTGGCAATTTCTGATTCAATTTTACAATTATATTTCATTATGGTTTATGTTATATCCATATTTATTTTCTTCAAGCTATGTAAGCATGAAAGAAAATAATTTGAATTGCCAATTTGAAGATTGAAGATGATTAATTTAAACCTCAAGAAAGCTCTGTACTGTTATGGGTTAACCTGTCTTAGACATCCCAACACAACCTTAAATAGTAAATACGCTAGAATAAAAGTAAGACAAGGATCAATTACTGCCCCCCCCCCCCCCCCTTGACCTGATAATACTATAAAAGACTGCCCAGGTATTCCAAAAAAAAAAAAAAAAAAAGCAAATTGATAGTGGGCACAAAAACTGCACAATAGATTCCCACAATAGACTTGACAATGGTGCACTGCAATTAATCTTGATAGCTTCCCTCCAATTACTACAGGGATGGAATGCATTTGGACTGACCTCTGGGGGCAAACATGTACTTGACCTCAATACCCACTAGCCATGCATACATACACGTAGGCCTAGATATCTACTCTCAGAAACGTTATCTGGAGTCCTACATGCAGTAACCTCCACAATCAAATATAAGCCCATTGTCACTTCTGAGGACCCATAATGAAAACAAGTATTACTTTCACATCAAAGGCCACCATCTCATGAGCAAACCCTTAAATATTCAAACAGTGCAAGGTGCACTGTACTGGATATCATACATCTGGAGTGGCAGTCACATAGTAATCTCTAGTAACTGGATCGAAGGCCATTTCCAACCAGGAGAGTACGTTACACCAGTCAATGTTATTCTGAGAATCATTTCATGTTTTTTCTCCCCTTGATTTAAATTTTCTTTTTCTTGCCTCTCCTATTGCTGATCTTAATATAAATCCTTATTTTGTTTGGAATGGCTTTAAATGCAGTCTACACACATCGTTCTCATTTCTGAGGGCTATACAGTCCCTGGGGTGTAGATGCCGCTCCCCCCCCCCCCCCCACACGTCATATTCTTTCTTACCTTGTTTGACTGTTCACCCTTGATTTTGACAATGAACCCCACCCCACAGGCATCCCTTTCATACTCTGGGTTATACAACCCCTGGACTAGTGGTAGGCCAGTCTAAAAGTCCCCCCCCCCCCTCCATCCCTCCCTCCCCCCCCCCCCCCTTCCCTCCCTCCACAATGCCCTTCATATTCTCTTACCTTGTTTGTCTGTTCTCCCTTGATGTTGACAATAAACCCCACCCCACAGGCATCCCTTTCATACTCTGGGTTATACAGTCCCTGGGCTGGGGGTAGGCCAGTCTGAATGTCCAACTTTGGTAACGCCATCCTGATCAGCGGATGACTGACCTGTTAGAAAGAACCATTTGAGAAAAATCATTTTGTTGTCCTAATGCAATAGCGAAGTAACAAAATAAGACATTTGTAACAAGTACATGAAAAAAAAAATAACAAAAAAAAAAATTCCAGTACTTTTACAGCGGGAAGAGATTTAATTAAATGAAAGTTACTATTAGAAATATGTGGAAGAAGGTAATTTAGATCATTGCAATTGACCGTCCACCACAAAATGACCAATAAGTTGGAAATTTTCACATTTTAACATACTTTGAAAGCTTGGACTCTAAGCTTTTGAATGATGTACATGTATGGCAGTTATTGTAAATAATTATTTACAAGCATCTTATAAGGATATTTAGAGGACTGCCCTAAGTATACATGTACATGATTCTATCCAATGTAGTTAATGACATCGGACAAAACTCAATGGCCTTGATCAACAGTACAGGAACGATGGCCCTTGAACTTGGAAGGCGGAAGGTCATTTTCAGGTCACTGATAAGTAAGGAGGCCAGTCTAATTGAAAAAAGAAATAATTGTGGCAAAGTACAAATGGGAATAGTCTGCTATCAACTTATCACAGACTCTATTTTGACAATTCAACAGAATTCCACTACTGGATCCAGCTTACCTAATATCATTGGTCTCTGACCATTCAAATTAGCAGAACTGTTTTACTCTATGATGTATTTATGGATACAGCACTGAAGTCCTTTAGCAAGACATTTATCTACATTTGCCACACTCGACCCAGGTGTAGTAAATGGGTACCTGGTAGGATTTATTCCTTGAATGCATGAAGCGCTATGGTTGCTCGAGCTAAAGCCAGGGTAATAATATTCTTGCAGGGCCCTCTGGGAGAACAGTACATAGTACTGAAGGGGCTACCCTGTGTAAACAAGACATACATATATTTTTTTTATTATAATTATTATTATTATCATTATTATCATTAATATCATTATTATCATTATCATTATTATTATTATCATTATTATCATTATTATTATTATTATTATTATTATTATTATTATTATTAATTATCATTATTATCATCATTATTATTATTATTAATATTATTACAGTCAGACAGTTCATACACTACATGTGATGTCTGTATTGTGTTTTGTGAATTTTCATCATTCCAAGCAGGGGGGGGGGGGGGGGGGGAGGGGGTTGTACCCGCTGATTTTTTTTTTTTTTTTCCGGTAGCCTTTAATCACAGAGGCCTGAACAGGTCTGTGTAGGAGTTAGGACTAAGTCTCAAATCCCTGGTCTGTGATTGCGAGACTGCTGTAGTTGACACAGCTGCTAACAATGACTAGTCTCGCAACCACAGACATATTTTGTGCATTTCAAGGGAGTTCTCAGAGGTACAGAGCTAGAATAGAATTATAGCAAAGAAGAGAGCTTGCTAGCCACTGTGAAAAAATAATGGAATGGTTGTAGTGGCATCTCCACATATCATCATATGCTTGCTTTGCTAGTGAAATTAGACAGAGGTTCCCAAACAAGTAAGGTTTGGACTTAAAGGCATTGGCTAACATTGTTATGATTTTTTAAAAATCTCGTTTTGTTACTTGAAAATGGGATAAACATAAGGGTTATAGTGTAAAAATACCAGTCTGAAAGTTTCAAAGTATAATATCCACAGGAAGTATGTTTAAATATAAAAAATGTGAACCAATGTTTGGAAAATATACGAGGGTCGATTGCACAGAATAGACATAAGGAGTGCGCATGCGCGTATGACTCACCTTACCGTACCGTTTGTATTGGCGTATCACGCGGCGGGAGGCACATAACGGCATTTTCAAATTCAAGCAAAGCGGTCCTCTTAGTGAGTGTCTCGTGAGACGAAGGATATTAAAATTGCCGTTTGCGTCTAACTTACACTTTTTCATTCCAAATTATGGTTGATTTCAGGGTTTTTGAGTACAAATACATGTACAAGTACTCATACACATCTTTCATCTTAATTTGCGAATTTTTTAAATCAGCTGCTCACAAAGTTAGCCAATGCCTTTAAGTCAAATTCTGGGTCACCTCAGGTCACTGTCTGATCATATGATTTTAAGTGGAGCAAAATAACAAGGTGCTAAAGTCATAAAAGACCCCTCCACTTCCCTAAACACAATAATTACATTTAAGCCTATGTTGACAAAGCACGTGACATTCGAAATATGAACAATAAGGTCAGTCATGCTGCAATACTTTTAAAAAAGACTGGTCAATCCATGAACAAGAACAAAATTTTTTTCTCAGTGATCATCATTAATTACAAATATACACAATCTATAGAGGCCTAAAAAATAATGATAACAACAAAACAGCAGTCACACTTCAATGAATTTGGCAACTATAAAACCGATAAAGTTGTGTTATTCTGGGCCCATATTTATAAAATATTCATAGGACTAGTTGTCACCTAATTATTATTATATCATAAACTTTTTAACTATGAGATTCCAGTGAAACAGTAAAATCAATGAGAGAGGCTAATAAATCATTATGCTCTGCATAAAAATTATCATTTAATGAGGTCAGGTAAACGACTAAGATCATTCCCCTGCAGAACCTCACGCTTTATGAATTCTTTTGTTCCGAAATCAATCAGAGTATTTAATAGCCATATCTACATGTAAACACTAATTTATTCAAATCTTCTTTTTCGGGGGGGGGGGGGGGGTTCCTCTTCCTGAAGGTACACAATTTTCTTTTTATTGCTTTCTAATGTATGTATTTATGTATGTCAATTTTTCATATTCATTGTAGGCCTGTTGTCATTTTTGTGAAATTCATCAAATTTCTGTTATTTGTGTGAACAAAATGAATTTCCATTGTGTTACATGTATATTGCATTATGGACAATAAATACAAAATCTGAAAAAAAAATCTGATAAGACTTCAGATATACAATGCTTCTTTCCCATGCATTCAAATGGTGAGTACCTGTAATATCTATTTTAATCATAGCTATAGAAGGAAATAAAAAACTGGTAATTTGCATGGTGATCTTTTACAATTTACATTAATACAAAAAAGGGATTTTTTCCTGCATATCACTGATTTTTTTTTTTTTTTTTTTTTTTGGGGGGGGGGGGGAAGTACAACTACAAACTAACTATGCATAGAATACAGGCAGGTTAATCTTCCTAAAGGTAATCACCTCTGCATAGACAGGAAATAAGTTTTGGTTGGTTTTTGTTGCTGTTGTTCAATGTTGTTTACTTTCTCTTGTTTTTTATTTCATTTTTTCATTTTGTTTTGTATCATATCATAGACTATAGAGCCCGTTTACACCGAGCAATAGGTCGGCCCAAATTTAGATGTAAATGCACGTGGCCCCAAATGTGGTGCCAAATGCGGGTCGGATGCAGACTCGCATTTGGACCAGCTCAGGAGGTAGTCTCAGGCCTGCCCGAGGCCGGCCTAGTTTTGGTGTAAACACATGTGGACCGAAATGCGGGTCCGCTTTGCGCGCCCCTCAATTAAAATCATTTTTTACATGCAGATCACCGCTTCTGGTGAAATATTTACATTAATAGGCTGGCCCAGAATAGGCAGTGCAAACGTACAAAATCGCAGTCCCGAGTACCGCAATTTAGGCCGGCCTCAGGCTGGCCCGAGATTGGGTCTGCAGTGTAAACAGGTTCTATGACTATGGCAAGGGGAAGGGAGGGGAGTACTCAATTAGTGTAGACAGGTCCTCATACTGGGGGGGGGGGGGGGGGGGTGTGATTGACCAATTCGTACATATTAATGTACACACATATAAACTTAAATTCAAATTCATATCATATGAGTTCACCTCAAAATGTGGGGGGATCGATGCATCCCCGATCTACACCCATGAGAGCACTACACAAGGTAAATAAATAGACCTCCATTATTGAAAGTTTCATCATCATCATCATCATCATTAATTATCAAAATCATCACAATCCCAACAAAGACAACAAACACAATAATTAAGACTAGACCTAACACTAACAACAGTTAATATCAGCGGTTTATGCTCACTCTTCAAGTCATTCTTTTTTTTTTTAAACAATCCACACGCACACGTTGGTATCCATGGTATCAAATATGCATATAGCACAGTGATAGACGAAAACAGCAATGTAGATAAAATGCCTTGCTCAGTCAAGGGCATGCCATGCCGGGTACTGTGAACCCCGGACCTTCGCATCTCCAGTCAAGCACCTTAAACCACTCGACTACTGCACCTCTACTGAATCATGGAATGATTTAGTTTGGGGAAATGCTTTAATCCCCCCCCCCTCCTTTCTCTATTTAACGTTACATCATCGTCTTCTTTTATCATACTAGGCCTAGATCTAGAGTCTAGATCTAGATCTATATCTAGACCAGCGCTTCTCAACCGGTGGTCCGCGGCCCACTGGTGGGCCGCGAAGCTTTCTCAGGTGGGCCGCGAGGTCAGTCCAAAATATTTTGGAAAAATTCTTGAATTCAGCTTTAATTGAATTGATCTATTAAACATATTAGAATAACACAAAAGATTGTGGCTAATCGTCAGTGCAATGCGCTAAAATGTTCGAAGATTTCTGTATATTTGGATGGGGTGGGGTAATATATTAATTTTCTTTTACTGCAACCATACTTGTAGGTTGGATTTTGTAATGTTATGTAGGTAGTAATCCAGATAATTACCACACATTTCGCCGTTTTCTTTTGTCATGTTTTATCGATTTTTTTATTTAAAGTTCTGGCAGATGGACCTCAAAATATTGCTAAGAATAAAGGTGGGCCGCGAAAAAAATTGAATAGCCAAAGTGGGCCTCGAGGTAAAAAAGGTTGAGAAGCACTGATCTAGACTATAGACCCCTACAATACGGCTCAACATGTTGCTGGCAAAATTAAAACATGTGCGAGTGCATTACGTCACAAAAACACATCCATTCGGACATTCACACTGTTCATTCTCAACTCGATTCTGCAATTTCTTTTACAGCATCAGATACATTCACACAACAGCAGGGATTTTACAGATTTCTGATAAAAATTATACACACAGGCTTGACATGAAGTGATATTTTTGGCTGACCTGACAATTCTTGAACTTTCATGAACACTCAAAGAAAGGCAATCTGCTACACCAGTTTGACAAGGCGATGCTTTGCTGATAGTGATACGATAGCTGCAGATTAGTAGCTGATGCTGTATCTCGTCTAATATTTTGTATTCGACAAGCGAACAGCTTGATGCAAAAAATACTAACGGCCGTTGCAGAAATGTCGTTCCCGATAGGAGTTTCAGTGTAAAAGTCTCACACAGAAAGAAGCTTATGAATCAAAAGATTTGAAAATAGATAGAATAGATAAAATAGACAAAATATAGCGAATTTGGAGAGAGCGCAGACTAGACTTCGCTGAGACCTGAGTCGGCGCTTGTGAATAATTTGCAGCAAATTTATGCATGCATATTTGCAGCCAACACATTTTGAAAGCGCGCTAGCGCTGGATTCGAGGGTACTGCATGCACTGATACCACGTGCAGATTAAGTCCAGTCTAGTCTAGCTATGAAGACACCGTTAGCTACTGACACTCGAAGAGAATTAGCCTTATACAGCGGCCTTCCAGGTCTTTGAATTTCAAAATATGTCTGAAACTTTCCCTTAAAATTTCATCATTCTGCTTTCATATGAATTGTAAAGTATATCTAAATAAATTAGATTCGTTTGAGGATAGGCCTGAAGACACGGCCTAAAGTCTTTGTAAAGAAATCTCAGGGCATATGTTGCGGAGATCATATCGGAAAAACTGAATCATTGAATTTTCAATCAATACATATTTTTCCTGGGAAATTAGTCAATTTTAACAAATTTCTAAAATAAATTATCAAATGCGCAAAAGTATTCAACTTTAATCTCAAGGAATTCCCCCTTTTCACGAATATAAATTAAATAATTTGTCTTGCGTAACGACTAGAACGTGGGAACATAAAAAAGAATCAAAACATTGCAGGTTCATTCAAAGTTACCACGCGGTCACAAGATGGCTCACCTCAATCAACCAACCAGCGGCGAATATTATAATCAAGCTTCCATATTTGGAAACACAACTTCCATATTGAGCTAAAGACTGCTCGATTCTATCCAATCACAGAGTGGAATCAGCCAGACTCTTCCATAAGACCATGCAGCCAGCAAGAGAAACGTGATGCTGTGCACATGTCTTGGAAAACACAACAGAAAGGTCGTACATGTACCAGTTTTTCCATTTCACAAGATCCATGCGAGACCCGAAAAGTTTGTCGACCTTGAATAATCATGTTTTGTTTTGATTACAACATGTTATTTCGTTTTGTTTTTGTTCATTACTCTTTACAACATGCTTGTGTTAGCTCGTATTAGAAACACACACTGACAATTAACAAGATAAATGCTCCGATCCATGCATTGAGCATAATTTTACATGTTTAGGTTTTAGATTTTGGTTTGGAGGCCTATCTGATTTGGGGTTGCTATTATATAATGCCAGATGGGCGCGAGAGAGGGAAGGTTTGAAGGTGTGTGTGTGATTAAAGGGGCAAGAGGGAAGGGCAGGGGCACTGTGCACGGGGAAATGGTCCTTTCAAAAAATCCACCACAATTAAAACGTGCTTGAAAAAAGTGCTTCATTATCACAAAGAAATTTACACAGGAAGAGGCCGGGAAGAGGTCAAAAAATTAAAGAAGAGAGATGGATCAGAGTGTATTAGAGCCTAGGGACATAGGGGAAAGACAGAAATAATTTGCTGGTAAATAAGAAAACAAATCCAGGCCTCCCGGCCAGGCCTATGCTAGACCCTGAATTTCACTAAAGTGAAAAAATATATATGGTCTAACGAAAAGCAAAGATGAACTTTCAGTGTTCTATCATTTTCCTTCTAGATATTATTTTGTTTTTGTGTTTTGTGTGTGTGTGTGTGTGTGTGGGGGGGGGGGGGTAATTTGTTTTGCTTTTTATTTGGATGACTAGGAAGGGTAATTGGGTTTATCAGGTAGGATGCCTTTATAGGGAGGGTGGTTTCTGAATGCCGTGTAAAATATTAATGAAAAATGAGCAAGTCAAATATGATAAACACTCTGTAGGCCTATCTGTATCTGTATTGGTTGCGTCGGTATACTCAGGATTCCTGTAGGCTATTCCACCTACGTCTTTAGTCGTATGGTCATAAATTATGTGCTATGGCAAGACGTGTTTCACATTTGAAGTCTGTTCTTGAAGACTGCAGTGGAGGTAGCTGTCACCAATTCCTCCTTGAAGTTGAGACGGTTCCATTCAGTTGCTGTCCTATGGAAAAACGAGTACTTGTGCACATCTTTCCATGTTTCTTTATTAGTACCCTCCGCGAAATTCAGTATTTTGTAAGTTTTCACATTTTAAAGGTCGGGTTTCTCATAGTATACCAACGACCAGCTAAAACAAAACTTATTAAGGAGAAATGGCTTGCCAGTCTATACATGAGATTGGCCATTGTAATACTAATAGTGACCAAAATCAATTGACAGTCTGAGTCGGTTCGGGGAGATTGTAAAACAAAGCATTGTGCACACAACATACAAGAGTTCGGAACTTGTCGCTTTGCTCTAGAGTTTTCCCCCATGGCTATGCTGTGCATCTGGAATGAGAGTCTGAATCAGAGACTTTACAGATAGAGCTGCAGTGGAGCGTATGCAGCAACCTAGTTTTTATATTCAAACAAGTTTCTTTCCATCTTAATTGAAAGAACATATTATGTGACTTTAAAAAGTAATCTTTGCATTTCATTACTCAGATGAAATATACTTTATTTTGTTAATGATCTTTTAGTGTATTGATTGTCATTTTTCATACCAATAGCCGGAAATGGAAAATTTTGAAGAAACGGGTTTATGACTAAGCCTAAGTAAACATCTCCACGTGCAATTTTTACTACGAATTTGTGAAGGTGACTTTGTCTTCCACGCGGTACGGATGCAGCAGCATCCAAGCTATCTGAGCGAGGCGGCTCGGCGGGAATTCTTATAAAACCAGCTAACGTATTTATATTTGCATCTCGATCATCGACGTTTAGCTAGAGTGCAGTTGCGCAACTACTAGTACAAGATTACCTAGGTTTTCTCTATCGGTTCTTGTCACTCAGATAAGAAGGTCTACACTTTGTTACACGTGATTCACTTAGGAATAGATTTCCTCTACTAATTTGTTTCTGATGGCAGATTCTATCATGTTTGAAGCCTCCTTAATCGACTTTCTTCAAACTCCCGGCGACAGCGAGGTTCTGGAAGAATTGCCATCGCTTTTCCACACTGCTGGTGTAGAACGTGAGAGATTTCCTGGCTTCAGTGTCGCCCGGAACAACAACGAAAATTTAGATGTGCTTGACAAATGCTCTCACCTTTCCAAAAGTCCTAGTTCTGGGAAATCTTATTCAGCATCTGGATGTTTGTGGGCAAAGTATGGAGTTGAAAATGAAGTTCAACATGAAGGAGGAGAAACACTGCGACCATACGAGATGGCCGTTAATGCCTAATGGTAAGTGGAAAATTATCAGTCACGACTCGGAAGCTGCAATGCATGCAGTGCAGGAATGAGAGCGAAGCAACCCCGTCCCGGTCTGTTCAGAAGTTCAGAGATTGGTGTCATTTCCCATGTTTCCTGATCATGATGATGGCAATTGTAACGTGTTGGAAATGGATTGGATGATGGAATTGCTAGATTTGGATTTTGGGGGTCTAACGTTAGGCCTACCTGAAATTAACGATGTTAATATTTTAATTCAGTTCAAGTACTCTGATAAAAACCAGACAACCGACATATGACTGAGAATGTCATTATTGAATAGTAATAAACTAGGCCTACTGATTTGATGATGTTGAACTGTAAAACAGTTAAACTTAACTTTTAAGGTCTGGCATCAAGCGGGGCATCGATATGATAATTGTTGAAATGCTTCTTGAACTAGATCTAGATTTATTTAGCTTAAGTTGAACTTAGGGTCTACTTTTCAGGTTACACTTTTCACTTTTTTTTTCAAATGTTCGTTATCAAATATCTCATATTATCATCAAAGTTACTGTAGACCTAGATCTGAAATCAACAGATCTTATTAAGAATTTTTTTAATATCTTATCTAGTTTTTATTTTTTATTTTTTTCTTGAATTATTCAGCTGGTCTGCTTTGTTTAATTGTTTGTGTTTTGTGGTTTCACTGTCAGAAATGAGAGTTAGACAAAATCAAAGAAAAACTTGGTTATATTAAGCAAGTAGCTAGTAGTACATGTATATTGAAAAATTATCCTAGTAATTGATTTAATTTGTTAAGTATCCTTTGTAGGGCCCAAATATTAAAATCTTTTTTCTCTCTCTCTCTTTGCAGGTACAAATGTAGATGAAAGAATACTTCCAGGATTTCGCTACCAAGTGCGCATCCTAACCAAGGATAAGAAAGACCGCTACCAATTTGGAGGCAAAGCATTGCATCTCCTGCGCATTGGACAAGGTTATGGCAAACGCCTCACGTTTGAAGGAGAGTACGCTAATATCAATTCAAACTTCTTTTGGTCAGACACACTTCCTAATGGCTATGCCTTCAGTATTAGTGCTGTCCAACCCGGAGATGAGTTTGTGTTATGCCATCAGAACCGACGTCCATTTGGTCATGCAACTATCGTTGCCACTAGCCGACATCAGATGGAAATCAGCTCATCGATCACCAAAGCTAAGGACATTGTGAAGAAGGTAATCGTCGCTCTGCAGATTTCCGTCCAGTACACTTGCGAGCCTCATGGAATGATGTCACTGCGAGCAGATGAGGTCATGGACGTGATGGGAGTTGCCATGGTTACAAAAGGTACCAAAAGTGCCAGAGCGGTCACAAGATGTATTGAAGAAGTGGAGATCCCAGGGCATGGGGAATGTCTTCTATACAAAGAGGATGATTGAGAACATTCTGACTTGAACTTTGATCTCATTATGTAGTTCTTTCCTTCCAGTATTTAGTTGATAACATGTAATATGTCAACACTTCTTCCATCCATGTATGATGAGTCAAGAACTTGTCTTTGTTTTATCTCTACAGTATTTTTTGAAGATGTTTTTTAGTGCAGTTATGACAGAATATTTCAGTAACAACCCTGGAGCTGACGGAATATTTCAATAAAGACACTTGAGCTTATTCTCATCTCAACACTTGGTTAAGCAACCAAAGAGGTGAGAATAACCATCTTGACTTGAGTCTTGACTTTTATGAAGGTATTTGAATGTAACTTCTATTGTGTGTGATCATCTGCACAAAGCCCGGGGGGTCACTTCCATTGAAGAGTGGACAGCATCCGCGAGAATCGTCCTAAAAAAGCACCCTAAACGAGGATTCAAGGGCAGGCCGCTAGGACACCCTAAACACGTATTTTGTGCAGATGTCCCAGATTTGCACACCCTAAACAGGGATTTCATTAATTGTTGGGATATTCATACCCTAAACGAGGATATTCCCATTTTCATACCTTGAAAGTGATAGTGAGGTCCATTGAAAGTTTGGAGCCGTTTTTATCTCGAGATAATTCACTGTCTCATTATGTTTTACACAGGCGTTATAGGATTTTCCGTTCACGGGTCTTGATACAGTCGGTCCCGCAGTCGGTGCAAATTACATACCCTTTTAGCGTGTTAGATTATTGTGATTTAGGGGGCTTTTTTTTTCATTTTGGGGCGTTTTCGACACTCTATTTGCGTTCCGCGCCTACCCCTGAAAAAATACCCTTTTTCCGCATTTTATTTCTCGCGGATGCTGTCCACTCTTTAATGGAAGTAACCCCCCCCGGGGGGGGGGGGGGGGGGACAAAGCCGTGCAATGTGTGACTTTGCTATGGAATATAAAGTGCTCACACTTTGTAAATATATAGTTTATAATAATATGTTTTAAATACCAAAATTGTGTTCCTTTTCTGTATGATATACATGGCCTTTTAACATTGACGAACTTATATGGTTATGCATTGCCTTACATCAGCAAAGTAAAATGTTTAAAAACATTAAGAGGTTGCATGCATTTCAATTACTTTGTCAATTGTGCATGCGAATTAGTTTTTTTTTTTCTTAAAAAGTATTTTTATGCAAAGATCAACTTTATGCCCTCATTTGCGCCCAAGATTATAGTAGAATTCTTTTGATATTGATGTGATTGTGACCGCTTATGAATGTTTAGAACTTCAAACAGAATGACAATCTTGAAATTGGAGGATTACTGTACCAGGGTTGCGGGGGAGGGATCAGTAAACTCAAATTAAACTGGTAGAAAAGGCGTCGCATGTCAAAGAAGCCTGTCATTTTGTGATGTTAAAGGGGGTTGGTATAAATACTCAATTAATAATGTTTCTTAGGCTGATTCACGGTATCTCTAGGCCAGATTTCTATACTTTCATCGAAATTTGTTTTCATTTGGTATTACTTTGGGTACATGTAGACCAGTAGTAGATGATGAATTTGACACCATGGGTGCTTACCCAGTAACAGGTGTCGTCCATCACTGAGTTTTATGACCAACAGACCTTATGTAATGATCTGTATATTCCACCCTTTGCCCCATACGGCAAAGTCATTATCTCACTTTCCCTGGCCCAGAATGCCCGAAGCAGGCTGAAGAATGTTTATGGTGGGACACCTTGTTTTTCGGTGCTCCAGAAATGTAGCTCTATTACAAGTATTACCAGTGCTTTTCACAAAGTCTGGTGTCAGCAAATTATGATTTACTCCCCATGAAAACCCATGACAGAGCCTCTTTAATATTATGTAGGTTTTCATTTAATACTATTCTGTCTTGCCAGTACAGTCAAAGTGTATGTGTGTGCGTTCTTAAGTTAACATTCTTACTTATTCTTAGTAGTTGACTTTGTATTTTGAAATGTCTTGTAGAATTCCGGAATTTAGTAACAGTTCTAAAATTTTGTCTTTTCAGTTATACTCATCACTGTGCTATTTATTGAACATGACATTTGCGTACTGCAAATATATTTTCTCCATAGGGGCCCAATATATTGCCCTTTTTTAACTTATGGATTTAGTTGATGCAAGGCCGCCAAGGTGCCGAAGAAGTTTGATTCCAGCACTTTGGAGTCACAATTTTGTACCAGTGCTGCAATTTTTAAAGCCAAAAAATATAAATTCTTATATGATCTAAGGTCATCAAGTTTGACGAAAAACTTTTTACAGATGGAAGAAAGTGTTGTCCTCTATAGTTGTTTCACCGGTTGAAGACCTTTGTGTCAAGTGCATGTATACACTACATGTATGCACATGTATTCTTATAAATGATGATTCTCTATATAAATATATCCACAAAGATAAGAGTTAAAACATACAAATGTACACTACTTATGATTTTTGACGTGTTTTCCTTGCTCATCGCCTCCGAATGGACCTCGTAGAATTTGTGATGATAATTGCGTAACAGCATCAGAAATGGTTATGATGACGAGGAGGTGGTGGTGGTGGTGGTATAGTTGAATTGTGGTGATGTTTTACTGGAAGTGTTGTTAGTGATGTTGATGTATGTAGATAGTGATTTAATGGTTATGGTAGTGGTTGTGATGATGATCATGATGATGGAAATGGTTGTGGTGGTGCAGATGATGATGATGGCGATGATGATGATGATGATGGCGATGATGATGATGGTGACTGAGAAGGATGACTGTTGTGATCATGAAATGATGATAAATTGATAATGTTGCCGGTGGTTATGATAAGCTGGATATACTGTGATGAAGATTACAGTGGAAACTCAGTATAACTAGGTCCCTGGGACCATCAAAATTACATCGTTATAGCAGGAATCACATTAGGGTTAAAAACAATAGAATATAAAGAGCTAGGACCAGAATATGACCTTGTTATATCAGGAATATTGTTATATCAGATCTCTTTATACCGAGTTTCCACTGTAATTTGATGGTTATAGTAATGGTGGCAATGGTGGTGGTGATGATGATGATGATGATGATGATGATGATGATGATGGTGATGATGATGATGATGATGATGGTGATGATGATGGTGATGATGATGATGATGGTGATGGTGATGATGATGATGATGATGATGATGATGGTGATGATGATGATGATGATGGTGATGATGGTGATGATGATGATGATGATGGTGATGATGATGATGATGATGGTGATGATGATGATGATGATGGTGATGATAAAAAACGATTCTGTTGGTTACAGTGGCTGTGCACAATGATGAATGGTGAATGGTGAAAAATGATGGTTTACAGGAAATGAACTTATAGTAATCCCTATCAACAAACTGGCCAAGTAACACAAATAACAACCTCCAGCCCCCCCCCCCCCCCCCCCCCCCTCCGAAATACACACTTCCAAATTCATCACATCATAGTTGAGTAGCAACGTCTTGGTTCTACCTGAGAATGTATGCACCCCGCTCACGAAAGCAATTCTCCTCTAAATATTGTTTGCGTGAGCAAGATTATTACCATAGGGTAACAGATATAGTTAATTTCAATTTATCAAAATATGATCAGGCAACGCTCTTCCATATTTTCATCCCCCCCCCCTCTCTCTCTCTCTCTCTCTCCCTCTCCCTCTCGTGTCCATCTGTCTGTTTCTCTCTTTCTTTCTCAAGGGATAAAAATCTCTCCCCCCCCCCCATTCAATCATTTTGACATTCAAAATATTATGATGTTCTTATTATCCTGTCTTACTGCAGGAGTTGCTCACATTCGAAAGTTGATGTTCGTCAAAATTTTTTGTTTTGAATAAATATGTACTGTGTTCATGTACTGTGTTCATGGTCTAGCGCCATCTCCGTTCAGGACCACTTTTCTCTTTTGTTCTATGCTTCTATTGTAGACATGGTAGAGATCGAAGGCTTCTTTTTCTTTCTTTCTTTCTTTTTTTATTTCTTTCATTGTACTCTGGTCATTGCACTAATCTTTTCATACAGATCAGTGGGTCGGTGTGTATATGTAGGTCTAGCGCCCTCTCCGTTTACTTTTGTTGACTTTTTTGTCTGCAATTTGAAGTGGCACATTTCTTTCTCCGTTTGTGCTAGTCAATTTTGGATTTTGACAGAACC